>OY365807.1:6530845-6641133 GCA_959347315.1 Bimastos eiseni | reverse complement strand
CAAACAAAGTGTAGCAACCCATTTATATCAAGCATAATTATAATATATGATTAAGGATGTTGTATTGTGTTATAACTAAGATGATTGGCATCTCACAACATAAATTTTTCTCTGAAATAAATGGCTCATTGGCCTTCAACCTGCGGTCTTTTGGTATAAAAATATGCATAAGTTTCGTCTTGGAGATTTGAATGTTATTAAAAATAAACGAAGCATTCCGTCGATTTTTTATTGTACCTTTTTCATTTATTTTGTATTTCAAAGACAAGATGCAACATTGTATTTGTATTTTGTGTTTCAACCACATTTTGAAAACTGTATTTTACGTTTATATTTCAAACCCTATCGATAAATTTACTTTTAGTAGTTAAAATACATTTACAGAGTGTTGTTTTATCGGGCACTGATATTTAAGTGACCGCTATAAAAATGATACACGTCAACAGATCATGATTTCGCGGTACATCATCTTTCGTTTGCTGTTCCTCGTTCTATGTCTTGTTTGTGCTGTCGGCTGATTGCTTTCTAAGCGCCCAGATAGACGCCGAGGCCGAAAACGAAGCTTGATTAATTGATTTCGTATATAGGATTATTAATTATGTAAATAATATGTAGCACTTGAAACTGATTTATGGATATATTGCTGTAAGAGCTGATTGCCGATTGTTTAGTGAACATGAGTATTTAGAAAAATATTATGTGAACTAAATGTTTGGTTTGCGGGCGTTGGCTCAGTCAGTTTTGCTTTGACATGATCATATACGATCTAGTTCACTTTGTGTGAATCATGCGTTACTTAATTACATGCCTAAGCTCAGTAATTGAGTAGTTAATTTACTCACTTACTCAATTCAAATTAAATGAGTACATTTTCATGATTACATTACTTGTTTATTATCACAGTACATTATATGATAACAAGGCATTAAAACACAACACCTTGTATGATTGTATTATTGCCCATTAACCGTGGTTGCTTCTACTCGTCACATTATGTTATTTTCACAAGTTGTCTCCATAACACTTTGATAATTTATGTAGTTGAGTGTGAATTCATGTTTCTTTGTATATTCTGTTTTAATTTTTTTTAAATTCAGATGGTTGTTTCTTTTTACCAACTGTGTTAAGTATTCTACCAGTCACATGTGCAGCATAACTGCTATAGATGCTGTGGTTGAACTGCTGTAGATGCTGTGGTTGAACTGCTGTAGATGCTGTGGTTGAACTGCTGTAGATGCTGTGGTTGAACTGCTGTAGATGCTGTGGTTGAACTGCTGTAGACGCTGTGAAGCTGTTTTTAAACTGCTGATCTCTTAACTGTAGAACTGGTCATCATAATCGTTTCTCTTTTACCACAGTGTTTGTAAATCATTTGTGATTTGGAATAAATCATTTTCTGTTATTGACTCAGTGAGCTGAATGAACAATGAAGTTGTAGTAGTTGTGTGATGGTCGTAATTTCTGTTTGTGTCATGAGAATGCTGATTAGCCTCGCCCTACTCTTTTTTCCAGACTTGGGACATAAACTACCGTAGTATCTGCCTGGCATCATGCCTCAATAACTTAATCATGTTGCTAGAGTTAGTGAGCTTATTTATCGATGTTGAATGAAGAGCAATCAATCCTGGCAGAATATGGGACAACACGTGTTTAAATAACGATAACAAGGACAATAACTAGCGAAGCCTGAGCATAGGATATGAATGATGTTTCTTTAAAATCTCGTTTAGGGGGAAAATGTTCTCTTGTTCACTGAGAGCAAAGAGAGCAGAAGATAGCACGGTGAGTAGAGGAGAGCACAAGGAGCTCGGAAGAGGACACTGAACAGAAGAGAAGAGTGGGCAGCAAGAGCACATTGCACACAGCCCTCAACTCTCTATTACGCTCTGAAGATTCAGTTGGTTTCGGTAGGTGGCGCTGCTACACATCTGGACGCATTAATATCTTCTCTGACCAGCCATTAAATTGAGGGGCGCAGCTCTCCCAGCGGCAGAGAGTGATTGACCGGCTCACTTCATAACTTGGTGACCGACTGACATTCTACTGATACTAGGACGACGGACAAGTGTAGCCCAGTGCCAGTGGATGGGAGGAATAGGTATCGGTGTTCTTTCTTATGGGATCCACCGGAGCTTAACTTCCGAAGCCAATAATGGCTGCTGCGATCTCGCAACAAATACCACAGATATACAATGCTCTATGAGTGCTGATCCATCTCTTATTTATGCAACTTATGGGACCACCTCATTCTGTCTTTTAGCCAGAGATGATATATATATATATATATATATATATATATATATATATATATATATATATATATTAATGAGTGCAAATGTGTAAATATAAATATATACATGTTGAAATTATAACTTGAGAGCTTATAGACGAGATCTTCCCTTAGTTTCATTACAATAAAATGTTCATCATCGTTATTTCCATGATGGCTTATCATGGTAATTTGTGTAATGATCCTTATCATCATTCTTATATTTATCTTCGTCATCATTTGTATGGTTAACATCATGTATTCATCATCCGTATGACCCTCATCCACAGAGGCCAATTATGTGTAGGGCATTTAATATATTACGAGTACTTTCTATTAGTGCACACACACACACACACAGACACACACACACATCTATATATAATATACTTATATATTACGCAGGGGCGTCGATCCCCTCCGAGTGATGGAGGCAAACCCCGGGTTTCCAGTGTTAGGAAGGCAAGATATTTCCTCCTAAGTCTAAAAAATTATCCCCTCTACCTGAAATTTTAGACATTTGCCTCCGGACCCCCTCGCCCCTATGTGGACGCCTCTGATATTATGTGTATAAATGAATGCACTGTTTATATACCTAGACCTAGATAATATTCCAGCATTTCACAATTGGACGAAGGTATTTGTCATAGCTTAAATGGGACAGACGATTGTTTATGAAGCGCATTTACTCTCCGTAATGACTCGGATGTTTATTGATATAAACGAGACAGATTTACAACGCATAGTAGTAGGCCTAGGCTAAGCATAAGCGACCATCATTTCCTTGTTTTGCTTCTGGACAATTAACTTCGGACGTCGGTGGTCGTCAGGTGGGTGGACAATGGGGAAGAGGGCTGGAGGGAAATGGGCATTCGTCAACCGAGGAGGGCGTTTCTCTTGCACTGACACTTTCCTGATTGCCAGATGAGGTTGCTGCAGTGACATTTGTAGCCAGGACAACAGTCGGCGAACTTGATCTTTGAGTTCTGCACGCAGTAGTCATCCAGCTTCGCACACCAGTTACGCCTACAGATCAAATGGTATCCCAGATCAATTATCACCATGTAATGAGCAACCAGACTCGGACCTAATTCTGACTACTTTTTGGACAACAATAATAGCAACAATCACTACCAACAACAACACCAACAGTAAAAGCAGCAACAATTACTCAAATTAATAGCCCATCTGACTCGAAGCACGTCTCCGAGGCTATAAGATGGTGCCGTTTGTTATATTTTTGAGTGGCGCTCAAGAAGTTGGTCTTACACAACACCACTCGCTCCAGTGTTGTATGCAAGACTTGAAACTTCAAGACCAAGACGAGACCCAGACAGTGAGGGGCAGAGACCGAGACCGAGACCAAGACAGTGAGGTATCAAGACCGAGACCGAGACACTAGGTTCAAGACAGTACGAGACATTAAAAGGCATGTGATCCTATATAAAATGCTATAAAATACTAATGTATTAGTTTTCGGTAATAAGGTTCATTTGTAATTTCGATTTGAAACTTATAATGTATACAGTACCAATTCCTAAGAATAGTTTTGTATTGCCGCGTTTTATCTTTATCGATATCTCTTCGTCGGCCTATCTTCTGAATAGTATAAAGAAGCCTTAAGACAGTTAACGCAAAACTTATCGAGACCGCTTGTTCGAGACAGAACAACACTTTCACTTCGAGACAGTTTCTAAAAATTCGAGACACTACCTCGAGACCGAGACAGCAGGCATCCGAGACCAAGACCGAGACACTAAAAAACTGTCTCGAGACCATACAACTCTGACTCGCTCTATCATGCATCAATCAAATCTGCTCAGCTCGAAGTTTCTGTCCACCATACCTCCATCTCGTTAGATCAATCAATCAATCAGCCAATCAATCAATTAATTAATCATTCAATAGAATTTTATGGAGCTGTTAGTTGGCCATGTAATTGGCGATTTTATGGAGGGTTTGAATGGTGCCCTCTGAATTTTGCCTTCTGATATTGCTTTACATTTATACCACGATCTCCATAGCAACAACATCAACCAACACAAATACAAACGACACAGCAACAACAGTTTCATCATCATTAGTTTCATTACGTTCCCTCTACTCCCCTCTCAACTCTTACTATAACTCGAACTAGTTCAAATCAATTTGGCAGACTCAGTTGTAGAAATCTGCAACAGTAGGCCTACTGATCATACTGCCCTTAAACAGCTCAATAAAAATGAATGATTATGTGACTCAATCAAATGATTATGTGACTCAATCAAATGATTATGTGACTCAATCAAATGATTGTGTTTAGACATTATTATAGCTGGCTGAAGATACGACGAGATATAGATCTAGAGATAACGAGACAGACAGACAGACAGACAGACAAACAGACAAATAAACCGATGAAATAGAACCATAAAGATTAGAGCGCTACAAGAAAAGTGAGTAAATAGCATAGAATATAATGTAGGATAAAAATATACAGCGAGGTGCAATTATTATAAGTCTAGTCCTGCACTGTCAGAAGTAATGATAGGTGCTATATAAATATCAGGCTGTTGAATGAAATTAATGAAACTGTCGTTAATTGCCTGCAATAGTTCCGTCACGTCAAATTCCATAGAAAGATGCATCGCAAAGAAGCAGCAGAATTAAAATCAAAAGAATTATTCACGATTTGTTTAGTCTATAAAGACCGTTAACGGGATCAGTTAGACTATCATCTGTATACACGGATAATCATATCGACCCTCTCCCTCACTTGTGCTATAAAACTCTTCTCCCTTTCCTACATGTTCTATCTCTTTCGTTATGCATGCATGTTTGTGTGTGCTTGCGTGCGTATGTATGTATGTATGTATGTATGTATGTGTGTATGTATGTATGTATGTATGTGTGCATGTATGTGTGCATGTATGTATGTATGTGTGTATGTATGTATGTATGTATGTATGTATGTATGCATGTATGTATATGTGTATGTATGTATGTATGTATGTATGTATGTATGCATGTATGTATGTATGTATGTGTGTATGTATGTATGTATGTATGTATGTATGTATGTATGCATGTATGTATGTGTGTATGTGTGTATGTATGTATGTATGTATGCATGTATGTATGTGTGCATGTATGTATGTATGTATGTGTGTATGTATGTATGTATGTATGTATGTATGTGTGTATGTATGTATGTATGTATGTATGCATGTATGTATGTGTGTATGTATGTATATATGTATGCATGTATGTATGTGTGTATGTATGTATGTATGTATGCATGTATGTATGTGTGCATGTATGTATGTATGTGTGTATGTATGTATGTATGTATGTGTGTATGTATGTATGTATGTATGTATGTATGTATGTATGCATGTATGTATGTGTGCATGTATGTATGTATGTGTGTATGTGTGTATGTATGTATGTATGTATGTGTGTATGTATGTATGTATGTATGTATGTGTGTATGTATGTATGTATGTATGTATGTATGTATGTATGCATGTATGTATGTGTGTATGTATGTATGTATGTATGTATGTATGTATGTATGTATGCATGTATGTATGTGTGTATGTATGTATGTATGTATGTGTGCATGTATGTATGTGTGTATGTATGTATGTGTGTATGTATGTATGTATGCATGTATGTATGTATGTATGTATGCATGTATGTATGTGTGCATGTATGTGTGTATGTATGTATGTGTGTATGTATGTATGTATGTATGCATGTATGTATGTGTGTATGTATGTATGTATGTATGTATGTATATTGTATGCTTGTACATTGTATGCATGTATTTGTATGTCTGTCTGTCTGTGCGTCTATCTGTGTCTGTTCTCATAATCTCGCTCTCTCATTAGCACAACATCCCATTTTAGCTGTTTTCGCGTCTTTCAATATTCATTGCTTATTGTATTTACCAATTTATAGGACGTCGCGCCCACTGTAGTGGTCATTGAACATCGCTTCCAGCCAGTGCGAGAAACCGGAGAGTAGAAAAAAAGGAGAGAAAGTGGTGGAGTAATAAAAGGAGAAAGTATTTATGAGGAATGGCATTCCATATATGTATGACTCAACGGTGACAAAAGATCTAGTTTGACCATAAAAAAATTATTGATCCTAACTCGCTGAATAAAGAGAGCACGCCAGTTCAAGAAGTGCCTACAGGTCAATGAAAAGCTGCAGAAAGAGTAGAGCGAATGTGTTCCCTAAGATATTTATCAACAATGATAGTTGTAATTAAAAGCCAGTACTAGAATTTTGAACTGAATGTTGGCTGGCAGAGAAAGCCAGTGCATATAAATAAATTAGTTGATCATAAATAAGGCGGCATGGGAGAATTTAGTAGGGCGAGCAGTTTTGAGAACTAATTGGATAGCGGACAGGCAGACCATGGGAAGGTTTATAAGAAGATAATTGCAATAGTCAATTCTAAAGCAAACAGATCCCTGAACTACTGAAGTTAAGGTGATGAGAAGCTTTTTACGTGCCCTCCGTGTTCTGCGAACTCACTCCCGGTCTGTCGGAGGATACCCTCCATGGGGTAGCGAAGGCAAACATCTACGCCTCATCTACGCCTCCCCGTCCTGTTGGGGTATGATCTCGGCCGCTGATCGGTCCAACTTGGACCGATTTCTGAATAAATGCAAGAGCCTTGGATAGGCCTCCCCGCTTGACTTTCAACAGTGCAGACGATGGCCGACGCATCGGAGAGGCGCCTTCTGCGTGAAGTTACAGAAAATGCCAATCACGTGTTATGATTTACGACCCCTTTTCCCATCAGTTTATATAACTGACTATAGCTTAAGACCACTCTCACGCATTTTCACACTTCCGGAGAAAGATGTTCCTAATTACATTCGTAGAATTCTGTACAAACGATGATTTCCTAATTTTTTTATTGACTTTATAATTTTTGATTTACATATTTTGTAGCTGTCAGCGGTTTGACATTCAGACATATTAAACTAATATATACACAGACAGATCCTAAAATGACTCTCTGGTGACTAGACCTATAGCCTAAGACCACGTCCACACATTTTCACACTCCCGGAGAATTCTGTACAAGCGATGACTTTATAATTTTTTTATTGACTTTATAATTTTTGATTTACATAATTTGTAACTGATTGCGGTTTGACATTCAGACATACATGTATTAGATGAGTATATACACAGTTAGATCCAAGAATGACCCTGAGAAAGCAGGAGTTGAGGGTAGGATGAGCGTGTAAGGTAAGTGATATGTTCAGAGAAAACAAAACAGGAGAGCTAGCTGTCCAGTGTGACACATAGGGCACGTACACTATAGTAGAGATTGTCAACTGAAGACGTTTCCAGCAAGAAGCAAATGATCAAGAAGTTTCTGCAGTTGTTTGGAATTACAAATCAGATGAGTTGAGTTTAGGCGCAACTGAGAGACGATTTTCTATACATCTTCCTCTCTCTCTCTCTCTCTCTCTCTCGCCTTCTCTTTATATGTCTCTCAGTCTTTCTCTGTTTAGTTATCTCTCTGTATCTCTCTTTGTCTAACTCTCTCGTGTTCTCGTTATCTCTCTCTCTCTCTCTCTCTCTCTCTCTCTCTCTCTCTTGACTTCCCTCGTATTTCTTTCTCTCTCTTTCTCCGTCCGTCCGTCCGTCCGTCCGTCCGTCCCTCCCTCCCATCTCTCTCGCTTTGGTTCTCTCTCTCTCTTCGTGTTTCTCTCTTTCTCTCTTTCTCTGTCTCTCTCTGTCTCTCTCTATCTCTCTCCCTCTCTCCCTCTCTCTCTCTCTCTCTCTCTCTCTCTCTCTCTCTCTCTCTCTCTCTCTCTCTCTCTATATATATATATATATATATATATATATATATATCTGTTTTTCAGTTTTTCTACCACTTCTTGACATCCAGAAGGCAGATGATCTTTAAGCATAATCATTGCATTGACATATTAGTCCCTACCTTTCGAAATTTGCAATAAGATCACTCGTCTCTTCGTCTGTCACTCCGCCATATATTCGCCCTACAACACGATCACGTACGAGAACAGACTATGAGACAACGAATTCATGCATGAATAAGCTTGCAACCAATAACACTGGCGCCACATGCATCAATACCCAGACAAACGTATAGTGTACTTTGTATTTCTATATTTATATAGCGCCTGTCGAATAGTAACTTTTCAGAGGTGCTGTCTGCACTGGCCTATTACGACGTTGAGCGTCAATTTGACAAATGATGTCACGACAATTCGAAAAATAGTGCACAATAAGTTGAAGAGTCACGAGTGATCCGTCCACGCATAGCTCATTATCGTACGATGATCTCCGTCCATTGTTAGATTTTAGTACATGTAGCAAAACTTATCGCTCAAAACAGGACGCTAAATTTGGTCGGTTGATCTAGGCGAAGAGAAGCGACCGTTCATTGGTGGTGTTTACTATATATCCGGAGAAATCACGTTCATTTACTAAACGGAAATAGGTCGGCGGATGCAGAGAATAGACCCTCATTACTAGACGAACAGAATTCACGTTCTGTTGTCTGTGTATGCAGCAGAACAAATGGAAGGAAGGAAGGAAGGAAGGAAAAGGAAAGAGGACGTGAACGGTGAAGGAATGAAGAATAGCCTGACGAACGAACAGAATGAGTGGTACCGTTGGAGAAAGGATGAAGTAAAGGGAGCATCATAGCCTAGTGCGATATGTTTATCATAAGGCAAACGTGTAGGCCTACTATCAAAAAAGCATAGAACCTGTAGAGTGCACGACAGTTTCGCATTCATTGCATATTTTCTCCTTGTCGGGCCTTCAACCACCAATGTAAGGTAACTCGCCGAAACTTGTCAATGCCGTGCCACTAGAAGCATTGAGACCAGCGATGTGAAACAATCTCTCTGGCAAGGAGCGAGCAAGAAGAAAGAGGGGCAGTGTATTATTAACCATTGTATAGCCTCTCCCAAATACATGAACATGCCACAGCAACAATCGTATGACTGTCTTACTCTCACAAGTATGGTACAGTAGGAACGGCAGATCGTCTAGAAAGAAACTGAAGCGGCTCTTGTAATCGCTCGTTTGAATCAATGTTTAAATCCTTCGTAACGATGCAGCGACGAAAACGTGTTGATATCGTTAACCCACAACATTGACGGAATAAGAAAATGCCTTGAGTGCTGTCTAGCGATTTAACCAAACGCAGTCCTTCAATAATCAACTAGCAGCTCGCAATGTAAGAATCCGTGGCAAATGGTTAATAACAGTCGTTCCACAATTATCCAACGGATAGGATAACGTCTAAGCTATAATTTCGACGATTCTTCTCCAAAGCAAGACACAAAACTGTCAAATGAAGCTATGACCCTTGAACTTGCCACTGGACATCTTAGGCTCTTATTCGCTGACGCTTAATGAACATCCAACGTTTCTAATTGTAAGTGCAGAACTTGTAATTTATTATGTTATGCCTAAGCCAACTCTAAATTATATCCATGAATCGTAGTCGTATCCTCTAGATCAAGCTATAGACTATGCTATAGCGCCCAACGAAAGTCATGTCTTATTCACATATTTTTGAGCGAAAATTGGGAAACATTAATGCATAGATGTAAATGTACACGTTTCTCTATGTCGACCTTGGTTCTTGCAGTTTAACGACACTGTGTGATAACAAGGATCATTAGCGCCGCCCTCCTCCTTTATCCAGGCTTTGGACCGGCACTGCCTGAGTTCTTATAGCGACCTTAATGACCTTTCCGTATTACAATGAATAATTGATGTAATGAAATTCTGCTCTGTCGCTGCCAGTTCAAGGTTCCCGCGTCCGGACCGTACTAGCCTGATGATGAGATTTTATCCAATATTTCTAAATTTGCAGATGATACACATTGATACAAAGCTATGTAGACTAGAGCAGTGAGCGATGAAAAGGAAATGGAGATACTTCAGGATGATCTAAGAAGAATGCTCAAGTGGCCACAGCCTCACAGGAACGGCAGATCGTCTAGAAAGAAACTGAAGCGGCTCTTGTAATCGCTCGTTTGAATCAATGTTTAAATCCTTCGTAGCGATGCAGCGACGAAAACGTGTTGATAGCGTTAACCCACAACATTGACTAAACAAGAAGATGCATTGAGTGCTGTCTAACGTTTTAACCAAATAAGGTAACTCGAGGTCACAGGTATTAATTGTATATGAAACCGGAAGGAGCAGTAGCGCAGAAATTCTTCAGTAGAAGAGTTGCAGGCTTGTGGAATGGTTTGGATGATAGCACGTACTGTCTTAGTGGACACTATCACAGCCTTTAAGAGGAAACTTGGAAATTGGATTATTAATCATGTATCAAGTCGATTTGCAGTGGTTTTAACACAGACGTCTTCTGAACCACTTTAAACCCTTGTTATATTTTATTATGTAAGTAGCCTGAAATCAAAATCTCTGAACAAAGCCAGCATCAGGTGGGAACCTTAATGCTTATGTTTTCTGATACACTTAGGACAGATAGGCCTATTTGAGGCCTCACACACATAATAATTTATACACAGGTCCATGGCTCAAATTAGAGGGCAGAAATTCATGTAAATTGAGCAGACACATGCAGATTTGCCATCTCATCAAACATTTATTTCATCAATGCAGCGTTTATGACTCGCCCGATAATCACGATTGTGGATTGGAAGGGTACAGGTGGGACCAAAGACGATGTGGGGTCATTTTACTCTGCACACCTCAGAAGGGATAAGCTGGAGGTCGACTATCAACCATCCATCGTTTGTCACAATTAGGCGGACAATATGACGTCATACCTCGCGGCCGCCAGATGGCGCCAGTTGCAATTGCCGCCATTACCATGACGACGAAGGCTAAAAGAATTCGCTTTCGAGGGTTGATCATGGTCATTAGCTGTCCAAGCGGTTTCTTTGAATGTCCTCTCAACGATCACCTAGGGGGAAAATCAGAAACAAAACCAATGAGGACTTAGTTTCCCCTCCTCGTGACACAGACCGATATACGCGTATAATCGGGCGCCTGATCCGCCGATTGCAGGTTCGAGCCTTGAAGTCGAACGCTCTTAGCGCATAATTGGGATTCTTTTCTTGCAGACCTTTCAAAGGTCCTCTAGTCTCCTAGGCTATATCCAGCCAGTTCTCAATGCTGCTGCCATATTGATTCTTCTAGGGGCGTCAATCCCCTTTGAGTGATGGAGGCAAACCCCTCAGCCTCAAGTGTCAGGAAGACAAGACGTTCCCCCAAGACTCAAAAATATTTTCCCCTATCTAAAATTGGAGGCATTTGCCTTCCTACTCCCCATATCTGGACGCCCGTGGATTGTTCGACTCCCTAAATTCTCCGAAATCTCCTTGTTTGTGGTCAATCAAAATTGGACTGGTTTCCTCGACCAGCTCACATTTAGTTCAAAATTCTAGCCCTGGTGACGACCCCCATTCGGAAAGACCCTTTCACACTTGGGCAGCTGAATTTCACATGTATTCGTTAGTCTAACTATATGAATTCAAATTATATTCGAATTCGGCTTAATATAATTATATTCTGTATCCGAGAATTTGAATACCAGACCACAGTTATACAATACAGCACAATACGACTGCAGGTCTATCTTTTGATACATTACTCTTTGTCCAAGTTCAGAAGTACATGCGAGATCATACAGCAAAACGTATTTGATGGTGAGATATCGTGAGTGAAGAACTTACTCTAGCGATGCCAGTCCCAAGTGTGGATAAAGGACGTGGGCGACGTCAATGATCCTTGTTATCACACAGTTTCGTTAAACTGTAACTACTACGTGTACTATAAGCGAAGAATGTGCTTTAAGTCCTTTTTCAGTGGGACTCGAACCCATGTCTCTGCATTACATGTTGTGTGCTCTACCCAACCAGCCACCGTCATTAGCCCAAAAAACTTGAATCCTTTATGAGGATTCGCTAAAGCCGCTACATAATGTTGATGCAGACGAGTGATTAATTGTGTGATATGACTTACTCAGCCGCCGATGATTAAACAATTAACTCCGTCTGATAGATGGCGCAGGTGTAGCCACGTTGACGACGCTCAGCAGTGTAACTGATCGACGGAATGGCATCTAGCTGTGTTATGTACTCCGCGCCATCGACGGATCGCATAGGCCTACACATACATGAACCTAGGAGAGAAGCAGGATAAGGAGAAGGAGAAGTAATGTGGCGTACACCGTTCGGACGCTACCAGGTCGCGCAACGGTGTCGGCTCCAGCCCTCTTCTGTGTCTGGAGCCACTCGAGTCACTTCTAAGTCGATTTTTAGCATAGCCTGACCGTTCTCCATCTCTGCCTATCGTAGCAGTGACTGTCAGAGGAGAATCGGGGTTGACCGTTTCTCTAAAAGAGGCAACAGTATATGACTCTGTCTCGGGATCAGACTCTATCACTTCCGCGGTCGCCGGATGGGCAACGTCCTGAGGATGGCCTTTATTCAGAACAGGGTTCGCTCTTTTACCGACCGGAGTCTTCCCTTTCTTGTTTACTCGCTTAGAGACGGTTTTCCTCTTTCTCTCTACCTGACCTGAGCTTCGTCGTATCATTCTACATCTCGTGACTCTTGAACAATCGCCAACAGGGGGCATCAAACGTTCTCCCTGTTCCGGAGAGCAGAAATATTTGTAACAAGTCCCTTCGTCACTTTGCCGTAGGCAATGCTGGCCACTGATCTTAGCGTCGCCTTTTCCCAGACACTTATCCACCGGAAATCGCACCTTCCACTCTTCATGTACCTCTCGCTCCATGTCCGTGTGTGGCATACCGGCCTCACACGTGTAAATTATCATGCACCACGATTTACCGTCCTCTGCGTTTTGCAGTTATCCACCAATACCGTAACATATACTGAGACTTCGGGAAAACCCGGGGAGTATCTATGACCACGTTAGGTAGCCAAGAAGAATATTTATCGAAAAACCGTAATACAATCAAGAAGAGATATCGCGGGAAAACCGCAATTAAAGATACTGCGTTCAGACACACAAGTAAAGATATCGCGGGGAAACCGCGAGTAAAGATATTGTTGCGATCAGACACGCAAGTCAAGAAACCACGGAAGACCGCGGGAGTAAGTATGACCACGTTAGGTAGCCAACAAGAATATTTGTCGAAAGACCGTAAGACCGCGAATAAAGATATTTCGAATCAGACGCGCGAGTAAAGATATTGCGATTAGACACGTAAATAAAGAAACCACGGAAGACCGCGGGAGTAAGTATGACCACGTTAGGTAGCCAAGTATATATATTACAGGGAGTAAGTATGACCACGTTAGGTAGCCAAGTATATATATTACAGGGGAAAAGAAGATGAGGCAACAGCCGCAATTATTGAGGTCTTCGGCACCAGTCACGACCGTTTCTTGTAATCGTCGTAAGCACCAAGGGGGTCACCCTCCCCGTATTTATCGAACGTATTCAATGGGAAACTTTCCCCGTATTTATCGAACGTATTCAATGGGAAACTTTCCCCGTATTTATCGAACGTATTCAATGGGAAACTTTCCCTGTATTTATCGAACGTATTCAATGGGAAACTTTCCCCGTATTTATCGAACGTATTCAATGGGAAACTTTCCCTGTATTTATCGAACGTATTACCGGCCTCTCTTTCGGTCTGTACGGTTGCTACTACGGGAATCTAGCCGGCTTGTATTTCTAGCGGCCACCCTAATTTTCTCGGTCTCGGCCACCCGGAACTTTTGCGTATCCGACAACCTGCTGGAAAACGCGAGGATTAACTATGACCGTTCTAGGTAGCCAACATTTATATTTCTTGGTTACCAAAACTTTCTCAGACTCGGCCACCCGAAACTTTTGCGTATCCGACAACCTGCTGGAAAACGCGAGGATTAACTATGACCGATCTAGGTAGCCAACATTTATATTTCTTGGTTACCAAAACTTTCTCACGGTCTGCGCGGTCGGGGATTTTTCCCAGTCTATATATCTGTCGGCCGCCGATGCCTCTCTCGGTATATGCGGTCGGTCCCTTCTGGGACTCACCCAGTCTGTCTCACTGTCGGCCGCCGAGGCCTCTCTCGGTATATGCGGTCGGTCCCTTCTGGGACTCACCCAGTCGGTCTCACTGTCGGCCGCCGAGGCCTCTCTTGGTATATGCGAACGGCTAACCCGGGCTTTACCCGGTCTTTACACAGACCTGTGATTTATTTATTTCACTGTCGGACCTTCCCGAGGAAGCAACCTCACGATCGGCTGCAGACTTTCTCGCGATCGATAACAGGGTGGGGCCCCAGCCCTATCAGATCGGCAGAGTCGGTCTCAACACCAGACGCTCGGCTGTAGCTCGGACTAGTTTTTGGACGCCCTCTCGTCCGCAACTATATTTTCTCGCAACTTGCCGTGAACCAAGCTTTGAACGAACGCTCACCGACCACACGGGTGTGCGGTATTAATCGCTAACCAAAGAATTCAATGCACCGTATATGCAGAGCAGTCGTCACCACTCTACAATATAAGCGACGCACCGCATGTCAGGCTATACTCAACCCGATTCATGCGTCTGCACGCTATGCACAGAACTACAAACCGCCGATCGGTCTTCCCTCCAATACCAACACTGTAAGAAAATGTACGTAAATTAAGCGCTATGGCGAGCCGATTAATTACGAACAAATTCTTTAATCCAAGCCTTGTGGCCTGTCCGCCACAGTAACAGGAGGGGGAGGAGAAAGATCAAGAGGAGGAGGAGGAGGAGGAGGAGGAGGAGTAGCAGCAAGAGAGGAACAAGTGGAAGAGGAGTAGAACCACTATGATGAGAGTAAGGAGCTACAAGACAGCTATTGCCCATAGAGAGCTAGGCCTAACAGTGTACCATTTGAGACATTTATAAGATGACCCGTTATGGGCCTAAATATGAGCCAGCCTAATGCTGCTGTTGGAGAGAAAATACCGTAACTAGGAGGAGGATATTTAGGTGGATGAGATTGCGGAAATAAATATACGGAAAAACAGTAAATTTTATGTGAAGAAAATAGATGGTGCACCGTGCAAGCCCGTCGACAAATTCTAGGCCAATAGGCAGACAAATTTCGGGCTCCTAGGCAGAACGGCCATGAGCTTTTAGACGGAAGTGACCGTGTGCTATAGCAAACAGCGATAAGGAAAATAATTATACACATTTACATATTCTTGAAGTTGGCATTGTCACAGTCAAATGTCTGTGATATTATGTTTAACTAGGAATGAAACGTAGCCTTTATTTAGTTGATCATAATATGAGTTGATTGCAGGCCATGTCCGGGTCCCTAAGAATCGCCGGGTTCCTGGGGGCGTTGCCCCTCTCCCACTGGGCGGGTCTGGGATGGCGAAGGAGAAGGAAGACGACCTAATGGATTAGGGAAGTGTGAGCGTGTGCAGAACCCAGTGTTTGCGAACGTTCCAACCGAGACGGTTACGGACTGTCAAACGGAAAATTGTCAATTATCTAACTATCTTCAAAAGGTGGAGCGAACCATGCTTTAAGGTCATCGATAAATTCTAATTACTCAAGATTGGTGTCTATTGGGTTCTGCAGAACGATCTGCTTGCTAACAGATCGAAAACTCGCTCAGTGAGATCCAATTGCACCCGAAAATAGGCCGAATCCGCCATTATCATTTCATAAGAAGCGGAAGTGGGCGCATAATAAATTAACTTATAATTATTATAGACGCAGTTAGTATATCCGCTGCAGTAATCATTTCTCTAATAAAGATTAATGATAATTGTTTGCACTATGGAATAGGCCTAGTAGTCGAATTTATCAATAAATGCTCCCCAAACAGATTCTCCCGATCCCCTTACTGGAAAAATTTCATCTAAGAGATTTTGCATCGTAATACGTCGTCTCCTCGTAAGGATCAAATCTGTTGGCTCTCAACGATAGGCCTACATTGTGTCCTCCGGGGTGGCTTATATTATTGGTAGGCTAAGTATAATTATGCATAACAATGAACCTGAGTCTTACCTGACTATATATATATATATATATATATATATATATATATATATATGCGCGATTTACTTGTTCATCTGCGAATAACTTTCCTCATTTTCCCGCTGGTTTGGTGTTGTTGTCTCTGGCTGCGTTCTGCCCTACATGACTGGGCTTTGTCGTTCGATCTCTGACATGCCTTCGCATGGATTTCTGCGCTCCTCGGCTGGTCTGGAGGTTTTCAAGTAAGTTGTTAGTCTTTTTCATAGGTCTTGAGGGTTTTTCGTGGAGACGCATTTTTCTCTCTTATTATTGGATATTAAATAAGTGCTTAATAGCATTACGTTGGATGATTTGGGACATTTTTGGACTTGATGGCGTGACATTAAATATAGAATGAATCGCTGACGTTGCACTGCTCTAGGTATATATGCCTAAGCAACTAGATATCTCTGACCAGATTGTAGCCTAATAGGGTGTCGTCCACCCAATTGAGGCTGAGAGGGAAGAGGAGTTGGCCTATGGGAAGACAAAAACTGCATTGGACAGACAGTATTAAGCTTGTCTACGACTACACAAGAATGTCATGTCATGTAATATCGTCATCGTCGCTTCGCGACGGTTGACTTCGTGAATGGGAAAGCGATGTCCAACGCTTTCTGTCTCGTACGATGTTCATTAAGCTTGTGCCTTTTACACCAGTCCACGCCATGACATTGTCAAACCAGCAGAATCTGGGTCTTCCACGACTTCGGCTTCTTTCCACCATACCCAACATCACACTGTTCTCAATACTGTCTTTAGGCTATTTTGATACGCAATTACGTCTTTTGCTTCCATGCATCGCCGCCACTAGTTAGGACAATCCCTCGGAGCAGAACAGACGACAGCGATGAGTAAACAGTTTGGTTCCGTGAGTCGGTGACTGATTTAAATATTGTAATTTGTGTGGTGCTTTGTATAAATACATCGCTGTTTGCATTAACACACTAATTTCTAAGCAATGATCTCTAATTATTTTAAACCAGCACAGGGACTTTTGAGTCGAGTGACATATAAAACTGTCGCTATCGGTAACTTTTCAGGCCATAGACTGAATTTCTTACAAAATATCACTGAAATTGACGAATTTAACATTGTTTCATATGTAAACACAGTCTCGCTAGACTCTCGCTTCCCTAACCGGAAGTCTCGTCTGATTCGCCGTCAGCCATAAACCAATAACCGAACATTCCAGTTGTTTTAATACATATAAATGCGTATGGTCCCTAGCTACGCGTAAGCCTTTAGAGAGACTCTGTTGTGACCTCGCTATTAATTACATTGTAATGCCTACTGTGTAGGTAGGGTATAATACTTATAGGTCGCCTGAAAGTTCTAAACAGATAGTTATGTATAATACAATCTCTTATCTCGGTTCACACTGCAGTTAATTTCGTGCGAGTAAAAGTGCGTCAAGTTAATTTGCAACAACGTGTGGGACCGTAGTTAAATCTAATTAGTTGATTCGTTCAGGCATATCTTACTTAATTAAATAGCACACTAAATAACCTACTATGACTAAAGGTGTCAACTGGATAAATTGACCTCAGCGTCGCGTCTACTCTCACTTGCAATGATTGTACAGATCGGAGTGTTGGGTGACCTTAATATGCTGACATTAAGACTGCAACCCGAGGAAATAGCTGCTGAGGTGGTGTCACTAAATAGATCGAGATCATGGTGAGAGTGAAGATGATGACAAGACAACAGAGTAAGAAGCAGGCAGTTGCAGAGGTCGAAGAAGAGATGGAAACGGAAAGTAAAATCGAAGATGAAGAATCACAAGTAATACCGTCCGATGGAATAACACCAGAAGAAACGAATAGACAAGCGATGGATGCATGTGAGAATGAGGAAAATAATGATACAGAGTAAAGCGATGAGGGTGAAGATGTGTTTTATCCAGAAGACATGGACATGTGGAGAGAAGAAGAGATGCAGGAAGCACAGAAGTTTCAGATGAAAGATGCAAAGAAGTTTGAGCGTCAACAGAGGGATGATGAATCGTTGAAATTCTGGTGGTATTTAGCACAAGAGAGAGAGTCAAAGCTCAAAGTGAGGAACGACTTGTTACATCGAGAACACAAGATCTTGGATAAGGTAATATACCAGCTGGTGGATATGGGAAACGATGAAAGAAAGATTGTACATGCAAATAAAATCAGAAAGTATATTACAAGAGCATTGAGTTGTGGATTGATTGTTGAAGAAGATGGAGATTTTGGTTCTCAGTGGTTGAAATTCCATTAAAAAGTGCAGAGCCAATAAAGAAAAACATTTAAATTTGGATCCAGAACAAGTTCATCATTTAACGTTGCTTCAACAAAAACAACTGTTGGATGTGTTGAACAAATACAGTGATAGATTTTCAGATAAACCTGGATTATGTACACTGGTAGAACATGTAATTGAACTGAAACGAGAATTTCGAGAAAAGGAGTTTGCAGCTTATAGAATTCCTTTGATGTACCGACCTGAAGTTGAAAGGCAAATCAAAGAAATGTTACAAGAAGGGATAATTAAGCCTTCTTCAAGTCGTATGGCAAGTCCGTTGGTAATTGTCAAAAAGAAAGATGGATCATAACGACTGGCTTGTGATTATCGTTACATCAATTCTTTCACGGTTGATTGTAAATATCCGATGCCTATGGTGAAAGATGTCTTGCACAAAGTTGGAAAGTCAAACTTTATTTCCATTTTGGACTGTCGAAGTGCCTATTGGACATGTCTTGTGAAACAATCTGATCAATGGAAAACTGTTTTTGTAACACACAATGGATTATATGAATTTACACGTGTACCTCTTGGATTAATCAATTCGGGAAGGACATTTATAAAGGCAATTACTCTTGTTTTACAACCGATTCAGAACTTTGCAGAGCCTTATGTTGATGACATTGCAGTGCCTTCATGTAATTGGGACATTCATTTATAACATTTAGAATCATTTCTGTTACAAATGCGATTATATAATGTAACTCTAAACCTCAGAAAATGTATCTTTGGAAAGAAAGAAGTAAGTTTCATCAGTCATGTGGTTGGATCAGGTAGAATTCAGATGAATCCCGATAGGATTGAGAGCATGATGAATCTTACGATTCCTGGGACGAAGAAGTAAGTGAAATTTTTTTAGGTTTCTTTGGATATTATAGACAATTTGTGTTGGATTTTGCAAAGATTGCTAAACCATTAACTGATCTGACAGGCAAACAAGTACCTGACAAGATAATTTGGACAGATGAGCATCAAAAAGCTTTTGATTTGTTGAAAGATGCTCTTAGATCTAATGTTGTTTTACATGCGTTTGATGCTGGACGTTGATGTTGATGTTAGGGAAGGCGGCGAAATCTGAATGTTGGTCCGTTTGCTGGAGCGAGAGAAAGTCGGTTGACAACATGTATGTCATAATTGATTAGGACACGTTCACCTGCAAGAGGGGGAGCACTGTACGTTGGGTGGGGGCACTCAGTAATAGAGGGCAAAAAGTCGCACTTCGCGCGGCTTTTTACAAGTTTCCTTTTTCGGCCCCCCACTTTTAAAACGAAATTGTTACATGTTGATCATGATTTATCTAGGTCGCCAATAAATTTGGTTGATATCACTCTAGGTATAGGGCCTAGTCGCCTACACCATGTAGGTTTAGTACACCAGTTGATGGAGGGTCGTTTACGGTGCGATGTAAATAGGATGTAATTTATTGTCTTGACGTCCATGGATATTTCATTTGTCTCCATAGCGTGGCTTTTGTGGGCGTTGAGAAATTTTCGAAGATTTACTTCACATTGCTTTTACGTTTACTAGTTCAAGCTCTTGCTTCATTAGGATATATATATATATATATATATATATATATATATATAAAATCTCTAGTAGGCCTAAGATTTGTGACAGGCAAGGACTAAGTATATTGGTTTCGTCAGCAATTAGCAGGAACTGTATTAGATTAGAAACATTGTGTTAGTCGTTAATGATAGGTAAAAAAACGTAGTGGTCTTAGAATAGAGCCATGTGGGACATCGTATTCGATAAGTTTCAATTTAGATGAGAATCCATTGCAGAATACATATATATGCAGTGGCGTAGCGAGGCAAAGCGCCGCCTGGGCGAAGGTATAAAATGCCGCCCCTGCCTATTTTTCCATCACTTAATTCGTTCTTGTATATATATAGGCCTACCCCGATATATGCCCACGGGGATAGGCATCGGGCGCCTGTTTTGAGTGCTTTCATTAAGCTCTTATATACATTATGATTATTCTATTCAGTGTTCAAATAATTGTAGGGCCTACAGTTAGTAACAGCATCAGCGTGCACTGTCGACGTTAAAGCTGTATGTCCTTTGACTAATTAAAATGCATCATCATTAGATATAAAGATATGAAAATAGAATAAGATTGTATTAATTAAGAAATTAACCAGTTATAAAACAAACAAATAAAGCAAGCTTCACAATAAAGTTACTAAACGTCTTGCAGGCTAGATCGAAAATTATAAAATGTTCCCGTAAAATTAAAAAATACAAATCATAGGGCCTAATCTTTCTCTATACGTATTGAAAAGAAAGTCCTTGGCCTAAACAATAATTTAATCATAGTGAGACCATAGTAAGTATGGTACTTAGAATAGATTAGTAACTGATAACTTTGACTAATTGGAGCACTCATGAGTAGTAACCTTGAAGGGGCGCTATATAAATTTTCGTAATGAATGAATGAACTTATCATACGGATACGGTACGGTCTCATACTTTCATAATACCTGCAAATTGTTACAATTTAAAAATTTACTTTTCTTGCTTTCCCTGCAGCAAAATTACTAATAGCCTTGTCAAAGTTAATTGTGCTTGTCAAAGAGCGTTCAACTGAACTGAAAGAATTGCTAAATTGGAATGTAGTGATTCTCTAATTGTGGGTCTTAAGTAGGTTTTAATTAGTTTATTTTAATTAGTTTTAGTTTTGAAAATCCAAATTCTGTTTAGGCAATTGTCTTTCATCAACCCAGATTCTAATTAAGAAAGATTTTTTGGTAAATCCAACTTCTATTTAAGTTAGATTTCGATTGTGAATCCAACTTTGCATAAATCTTTTCATCACTCAAGGTAGGCAAAACGTCTTTCATTACTCAAATATCTGATTCATAAAACTTTATTTGCATCAATACATGTTGCATTTTGCTAGATTTTTCATAAATCAAATTTATATTTAAGCAGAGATTGTCCTTAATTAATCCAACTTTTTACTTTGGAAAGAATGATTTTTCATCAATCTAAGAATTTGCGCATTATCATAATTGCAAACTTTATTTCATTTGATAGGTGCGAAAGTCATGGCAAGATAGACAGAGGCGGCATTGCCATTTAGCAGCGTATCTATTAACACTAGGTGCCATTCGATGGTCCTTCTGTATATCGTATATGTTAGTTTTAAGTCGAGAAGAAGCAAGAAAGCATATGGTGCCTAGTTTAGACAAGAGCAGCAAGAATCTTGATGAGTACAATTTATACAACAAGAATTTTTTTATTGATTTTTGCCAAAAATGCCGTCCCTAGGACAAGTGCCGCCTGGGGCCATTTTGCGCATTATTATTATTGCAAAATTTATTTCATTTGATAGGTGTGAAAGTCATGGCAAGATAGACAGGGGTGGCATTGCCATTTAGCAGCGTATCTATTAACACTAGATGCCATTCGATGAACCTTCGGTATATCGTATATGTTAGTTTTAAGTCGAGAAATAGCAAAAAAGCTTTAGGTTTAGAAAAGAGCAGCAAAAATCTTGAAGAGTGGAAGTTATTCAAAAATAATTTTTTATTTATTTTCCTGCGAAAATGCCGCCCCTAGGACAAGTGCCGCCTGGGGCGGTTCGCCCCTCTCGCTACGCCACTGTACATAGGCCTGTTGGTGTTCATTAAGTAAATATAGGGACCTAGCTTCGGAACTTCTTCAGAGCATCCCCTCGTAGGGTATCCCCATATTCTCCAATAATAGTAATAGGATATCATGGTTTACACAATCAGATGCCGCGAGTGAAAATAAAGATCATCAGCGTCGCCCATCTCCTTAATCCAAGTTTGAGACTGGCTTGGGCGTCAATCCCCTCTGAGTGATGGAGGCAAACCCCCGGTCCCCAGTGCCAGAAGGCAATATATTCCCCTAAGACTCAAAAATTCCCCCTTACCTGAAATTGGAGGCTATCTGGACACCTATGCATGGAGACTGGCACTGACACAGTTCAAACAGTGGTGAAGTCATGATGATGATATCGATAATAGTAGCAACAATAATTATTATAACAATAACCATTATTTTATTATTGCAGCACTGTTACAACAAAGATTATTAGCGTCGCCTTCCTTTTTTTAGCCTGGGACGCAACGCACACAGCACCAGGCGCAAAGCTGCTGTGTGCGTTGTCTTCATATGCAAATTAAGTTGACCTAATTAGTAACTGCATTCGACAGGGTACGTTTATCAGTCAGTTATACACCGTTTAATATAAGTATATAAGTATAGTCCCATCAATTATCATTAAAAATGGAAACTTAATAGGTAAATGTGTATTTTAGTCTATTTTAAACCTGTTTCGTCCACATTTTAGCGAAAATGGAAACTTAATGGTTATTGCGTAGTTTATTTTAGTCTTTTTTAAACCCGTTTCCTCCACGCATATTTTAGCGAAAATGGAAACTTAATGGGTAAATGTGTATTTTAGTCTATTTTAAACCTGTTTCGACCACGTGTATTTTAGTGGAGCTTCTGCGGTAGAAACTTCGGCCTCTGAACGCACGACATAACTTCTGCAGTCGAAAGTTCTTCGCATATGTGTAAAAATGAAGCGTGGAGTTTCTGCGGCAAAAATTTCTGTCTAAGAAAGCACTGAAAAATTACTTCTGCGGCCAAAAGTTCTTCGTATATGTCTAAAAACGACACCAGCCCTGACCCTAAAGGACCCTCACGACATCTAACCTGATACTAACCAACCCTCACGATGCCTAATCTTACCCTAACATACTCTCTCGACGCATATTATAAATTTTAGGCGTTTTTAACAGTGCGCATGCGCCAATGGTTGCGCATGCGCAGAGGTCTGCACGCGCTAATTTTTTATGGGTTTGGCCTTAGAAGTAAAATGTTCGCTTATTTTCGGGCCAAAGGTTAGGCCGCAGAAGATTATCCAAAAACGAAGCTATCTCTAACTTTGTCAGAGTAGGCTAATACCTTGTGTAATGTAAGGTTAAAATTAAGAAGGTTTACTACCTGTGATTTTCATGGGTTAACAGCTAGACGAGTGCCTGTTCAGGTTGAATCGCACAGCTCAAATATTGTCCTAACCTACTCTCTCGACGCATATTGCCCTAAAATTAACTATCTGGGATAGTCCTACTCTGCGAGAGGTGCTTTATAAATCCGTCAATAGAATAGAATGCAATCATTTCCTAAACCTGAATACATATTAGGTTTAATTTAACCAAGGATATAGTTACACATAAATAGAAAATTAGCGTTGAATGACACTTAATAAGTACTTATATCTGCAATTTGTGCTAATCACTTAAAATTCCATTGGAAATCAAATACAAACAATGGGGCCTTAAAAAAACTAGCTTCATGTAAATGTGAAATGTAAAATGTTTCAGTTTTGAAAGGAAAACCTGCCTCGAATTATTATTGAACTTTCTCCTTTTGATGCAGTTGAGGCATAGCTAAGGGTGGAGGGGGCGATGACTTCCCAAATTCTGCAGCTACTCGGTCACCTCCTGCAAGACAACATTTACACACAAGAATTCAATAGGAAACAAACATATTCACCGATTAACAATAATTGTGAGCAAAACTGAAAATGGAATCAAGTAGCCTAATAAAATAGCACAGTGAACAGCATAATTATTATTTGACCACGCTGGGGTTGGGAGCGCCTCTGAATAGTCACCCAGAAGAGGCACTGTGTATACATAAATTCTCTTAATAATAATTATGTAATGCCGAAAATGACTTTTTTAAACTTCGATCACAACATGCTTAACTTATTAAGTGTCATTCGACGCTAATTTTCAATTCATGTCTAACTATACTGTTGGTGAAAACCACCCAGGCTTGAGCATTATTACATAAATTTTACAATGCCTCTGATAGATTAGTTTATTTTAACTGATGCAAAGATGCAGCTTGTGAAATGTTATCAATCCAGCATACCCACACATATATATCCTGTTAATCTGGTTGTTCTTTCAGTGTGTGACAAAACAACTAAAAAATGAAAATGTATGCCATTTAACATATCACACAGATAGGTAAGATCTTTTGCTATAGGGTGTTAATCATTTTACCAGAAGCACCACAGTGCTGACCCATTCGTCGATTTCGGCAGAGATCCTGTCTGGATGTTCAGTCGTGGCTAAGAACAGCAGTTTGTCCGCGTCACTCTCCACAGTTTCAACAATATTCCGGAATCTTTTCAGAGTCTCGTTGGATATGCTTTCGAAGTCCTTAAGAATCATCAATGATGGCTGGGCATTCCTAGTCTAAAACATATGAATCGTTACACTTGTACTGTATTGTATATGGGAATTTCTAACGCCACTCACCATGCAGAGACGCCACTCACCATGCAGAGACGGTGGTCAGATGCTTATGTTGAGCAGTGAGAAAAGCGGCAGAGACAGGTCATCATTTAGTACTGACTGCCTCATGAAGGCTTAAAAGAGAATTGCAGTAGTCAACACAACCTAGAGCAGATAGATAACCAAGCAGATAACCTATCTAAATAAAACATTTACATTTCAAATGCAAGACTTAACATTTTACATCCACAGCTTTAAACAAGTATAATGATTTTAAAACTATATACCTGGAACAGAAGAATTATAAAAAAGTATGGAGGCATTATTTTGTTTTCGACCATCTGCAAACCAAATATCACAAGCAAGGCTTCAATAGCAAAGCACCTCACTTCATTCACACTGTTACAACGACAGCACATAACAGCATTTTTTACTATTTAGCCAAATACAAAAAATGTGAACAACATACAATTCTGAACAATGAATCCAGATGATCAGGCAGGAGGTTTCTGCAAGATCCCTGTGTCCTTCTGACCTTTATTGTACTCTGAGAGAACAGTTTGGTCACGTTCTCGCCAATGCCTGCAAGCAAATAAAAGTTCATTTCATATTCTGTCTGCATCAATAATACATCATGCACATTACCAAGATTTAGTTGCACGCGTGATATAAAAGTATGATATGGTCATATCCACATCTTTTTCATTTGTTCATTTTAACATTTATATAGCGCCGCTCCAGAATTCTACTTGGAGGCGCTCCTAGCCCAACCATTGTGATGCAAATCAGTCTTTAGCAACTTGTAAAGCAAAGGCACATTATTTACTGACAACATTTGCATCTCCAAATACCATCCACCTTAGCTGTCTGACTGTTAGACTCTCTGAATTTTGACCCTCTGCCTATCAATTTTGTTTTGATTAAGCACCTGTGAATAAGCTGGTTTTCTGGACTTCGTTGTTGTGGACCCTGTAGAAATGTTGAGATTACGATTAAGTGAAAGAAATTAAGATATGCACTGAAATAATGTACTAAAATTTACCAGACAAGCCAGCGATGAGGATCGGAATGTGCTGCGAGAATTTTCCGTGATGGTGTATCGGGGAGTTCAGCCCGCAATCCACGTAATGGATCACGGAATCCACGAACAATTTCAGGTCCTGTAACAATTATGCTGCAATATAATATCCGTCACATCACTGATATCCATACTCATCTGATCAGAAATTTTAAATTATAATATATACTTCAAGCCTTAAACCCACACAACATCAGATAAGCAGGGGCTCTAATTTGGAACTAGATCGCAGCATCCATTAGGCAATTCCACAATAATCATGCTCTTTAAATGTACCACTTTCTAATTGGCAAAAACTAATTGGACCCAGCTTCAACTGATCTATTTAATCTAACAGTATCTACATCTCACAAACCCATATCTGTTAAATCTACACCTACTAAACGTGATTAAAAGCAAAACTGCCGTTGCTAATGGCAGAACATGTGTCATGGCTATCCACTTTAAATTGACTGATTATTTTTTGCATTTATATTCTGTTCTTTGGAAGGTTAATCACAATTGAAATAATATTGGCCTCATCAGACAATTGCTACTTCAGAGGGAATTACTTATCAGGGTTCATTGCGCAACCATACTAGACATTCATTTCAAGTGTAAAGGGTTGGTTACAAAATAAATTTGATATCCATTTAGTCTGAGCATTTATATAGCACCCCTTAAAGAACCAACTCAGGAGAGCTCCCAGTCCAGCCATGACTAAATAAAAAAGACTCGATTCATAGTAGCCATCTCCTTGAGTGCAGACAGCGTATATGATTTCAATAGGTAGACCGCTAATGTACATAGTAATATACAGTCAAATAAATCAGTATTCATAAAGTACAGAAGACAGTCTAATTCTAACCGAGGTGTCCTCCTGTTGTTGTTCCACAGCTTCTTCTTGTTTTTCTTTGGCTTCATCCCCTGGCCTCCTAAACAAAGAGCAGTACCAGAGTCAGTTGTTGCTCCTGCTAGGGATGAACCGAGTTCGATTTCCTTCCGCGTCTGAGCACCAAGTTTTACGAGTTGAACTGTACTGAATCAGGGTTTAAAGAAAGTCTTATTCTCTTGATTTATAGTTTGACGGTTTTCAAAATATTTATGAATTCTCTGGTTTTGCCTCAGTTAACACTAGAAAGTAGTAACTAGTAAGCACTAATAATTTTATTGATATTAGTTTAATCTTCAAGCAGTTCTGATAAACGTTTAGGATCTAATTTTCATCAGGACACAGTGTATAAGGATGGGTTTGTACTAAAATGCACAGCAAAAAAAACAAACAATTATTGTTATTAATGTGCTTAAACAGTTTTCTTTTTAGACATTTGAAACAATGATCAAAGATCAGTAATAAAACCTTTCAGTTTCTTTGGGTCCGGAGTCTCTTCACCTTAAACAATAAACAAAAATAATAACACTATTTTTGCCATTCTGTTAAAGGGTCATGAATCGAATACTGCCATCCAATTCTGTTTCTAATCGAATATCTACGGGGTTAAAAAAATCTCAATACAACTCATCATAGAACAAACTTTGATCAGGCAAGATCTTCCAATGCAATTATTAGTAACGGTTTAATGTCTCTAATTGCCAATTGATGTTTATCTGCTTCATTGTTCCTGTGCTTTCTTTAGAGTGCTCTAAAAAAACTGAACCACAGAACGACTCTGCAGCACAGCAAGAAACAAGTAAATGAAACTATTGCACCATTTTCTGAATTCTGTTTAGAAGGTAAAAATAATTTTGGTAAAGAGCAACAATAGGCTAACATTAAAGATCAAATATGCATATTTACTAGACACTTCTATTCACAGATTATTTTTTTCATGTAGGTATAAAATCCAGTTTAATTGTTAGAGGTCTGATAATAATCACTTACCACTTGAAGGTCTCTTCTTCGCAGGCTGGAATACTAAAAAATATTATTACAGTCATTACAACATGTGTTTACTCTTTAACTAAGTTCTCCAATAATATTGTATTGTATTTTAACAATGTCAAAAGAAAGGCTGGAAATAGTTTTTTCGATCGGTAAGCCTAGCCCTATGATTCTTAACAATAATTAAATTATGCTAACAACTATTGTACACTTTATTGCATAGGCTTACAGCCATACCTCCAGAGTGGACTTTGGGAACATTGCCTATATTGGTCTTTCCTCGTCTAACATATCTAAGCTTCAGTCTATACTTAATGCTGCCGCCCGACTAATTGTGGCATCCCTAAATTTTCACACATCTCATCTCTCATCCATGACTCTCTTCATTGGCTTCCTGCACCTCAACGCATACACTTTAAATTTCTTATTCTGAGGCAAAACTGTCTTGTTGGCTCTCTCCTGGCATATCTTTTGGCTCTCTGCACCCGAATGTCCTCCATTCCCCAACGGGTTTCTCTTCATTCATCTGCCCGTGGATCATTGCTGGTCCCCCGTATATGCACTGCTACAGCCCAAACAAGGAGCTTTGCTTATGGTAGGCCCTCCCCTTAGGGCAGAACTCCTCGTTCTCTCCCCTGTTCAGTCTAGGAAGCGCTTGAAGACTGTTTATTACCTAATCGCCGACTTGGATCGGGAGTGCCACTGATTTGAGCGGCGCTTTAAAAATGTTCATTTACAATTGCAACTACAATAGCAGTTTAAAGCACAAGTCATAACTCTTCTGGTTACATCAATGTGAATTAGTAGAAGTACATCTAGAATGACAACTAGAGTCTCTGAGCTACCTTAGTCACCTGCTATGCAACACATAGCAGCTGACTAAAAACTTTAAAATTATTAATATATTTGTGCAAATTACGTCAATTTTGAGAACATGTGCATGTCCATTCAGTTTAACTGCACGTGCCTCTGCAAGACATAGTGGCCTAAAGGCCTAAATCAGGGATCGATTAACACCAGAAAGTGTTTCTCTAGCTGTCAACAACAAATTAAAAAATATAACTATTCTTCTACTACACTTCAAATGTTTATCGTCCACTTAAGTGACTGAACCGAACGCATTTCCTTCGCTATAGAGTGACAAGAGAATAGGTCAACTCTTTTATTAAAATAACGATTTTCCTCGGAGTCAGGTTAGCGTCGTGACTCGTGAGGGTCGATAATGGTTAGGATTAGTGTCGTAGGCTACTTCTATAACTGCTAAATCCGTTCAGCCGCATAAGTAGATAATGAAATTAAATCATTTTCTAACCATAATGAACATTGTGATGCCTTTACACGAATTATATAGTTGGAATGCGCGATCTTACAGAATACTGAACGAAATACTTATTAAAAAACCAATCGGTTAATTCGATTTTCGGCGAGACTCAGTCACGATGTTACAAATAAGTGACAAGCCAATCGGCAACAAAATACGTCATCACAAAAAAGATAGTTTTCAGAGTGCACTCCAATTCGTAAACATATAACGCGCCACTCAAAAGTTAAGAGTAGGGCACCAGCTTATTCACGAGCGCTGCGTCAGCAGAAGATCCGAGTCCGCTTTTCAGAGATTCAGCGGAGGTATATATATATATATATATATATATATATATATATATATATATAGAGAGAGAGAGAGAGAGAGAGAGAGAGAGAGAGAGAGAGAGAGAGAGAGAGCGATTAGGAGAAAATTACTGGAGGTGACAGGTATACTTATATATACTTCCTCGAAGCCCGAATCACTCTTAGACATTGCTTCGTTTATAGAACTACACATGGGCTTCTATTCCCACCCCTAAAAAATCTTGTAATATGGCGCCCTGCCCCTCCCCAACCCACGCATATAAAAAAATAAAAATCACATCACTACATGTATGTCATCGTCGTAAATCGATCCACTAGAGCAGAGTCTGGGAAGGTATTCAGTTGGATTTACGAGATAAACGGCATTAGTCTGGATCAAAGAGATCAAAGGCATTCGATTAGATCTATGAGATCAAAAGCATTCAACTAGATCTGCAACTAGATCAATAAGATTTTTTATATGGAACCAAAGATGGTAGTGTCGAACTTTAGAAACTCGCGCTAGCAATGTGGTGCATCAATGGATTGTAAGTCACTGGTGTTGAATTTTGCATGCGTATAAGAAGGGTGTAGAATCTTTAAATGTTTTATCCATGATCCAATGTGGCAAACGGAAGGTGTCAGCAAGAGGTGTATGACATAATTGACAACAGTCTCGTCTTATTTTAAGAATAGAACGCGTAAATTGCTTATTTGATAAAACAACAATATGCATTATCTTCGCAATTACTTCACGTTTCTTTGGCTTTTGTTGGGAGGCTTTCTCGAAAGTAAGACAAAGTTTTGTTCATTTGCGATTTTCATAATGATGTCAAAAATACTGTAAAATCGAAAAAATCCCAAATGGTCATCTTTGGCTTGACCTGAATACTTTCAGCATTGTTGTGGTTAATAGTGGCGACCAGGAAGGGCATGAATATGCTTGGGCAAACTAATCGATTAATCGAGTTTTACAATTCGATTAATCGAGGGTCAAAATAAAAATCGATTAATCGCGATTTTTCGATGAATCGATTAGTAGGCCGACGCCTCGCTCGATTGTTGTGTGTGGCAGAACTGTTACACTTGTGCAGCAGAGCTGCAGTACTGCTATCACGCGCGTCCACAAGTGGCGGATAGTGGAACGACCTCTGAATATATCAGGCCAGTTGCGATATATGCAGGTGAATCATCCAGACGAATAAGCAGTCGTGGGCCAACATATCGTCCTGCAAGGGCTGCAATAAAAGCCATCTGTGTTGCACAGCCACTTACAATAAGTTTGATGCCCTCTTGCCTTGCAGACAGGTCCCATCCGAAAGAGGGTTTGGGTCTGGAAGGGCATTTTGTCATAAAAGCGTGGAACATCTGCAGCCGAAAGTTAGGCCTAAAAACGCATGCACAGAGGTAATAACGCGCTAAATATTGTATGCGTTCGGCCGTAAAAGAAGAATTTTCTTTTTTTGGCCCAAAGGTTCAGCTAAATATTGTGTGGGTTCGGCCGTAGAAGTAGAATTTTCGTTTTTTGGGCCTAAGGTTCGGCCACAGAACCGTTTCCGTTATAAGTGGTACAAACTTTTAAGTGGTGCAATGATAAGTATAATGAAGCCGCAAACGGTCACACTCGCACTACATGTTTAATTGCTTATATATACTTTAGTTTAGAGCTGTACCGATATCACTTTTTACCGATTTTGCTGATACCGATTATTGCCGATTATTCATTTGCCGCTACCCGATTATTTTGCTGATTATTTTACTGATTATTTCGTTGTGTTTCCCTAGATGTCTGGTTCCAAAAGATAGACCTACTGCTACTGCCTATTGTTGTGAATTGGCCAGCCGTTCTTGGCTTAAATTGGCCAGCCATTCTTTGACCCATAAGCAGACACTATGACTCACTCTGCACAAGACCTATGTTGACACATTCCCACGGTCTATACTAGCACAGTGGGTGGTCTCACCACTGGTCTGAAGAAGCCATTGGCTTGACGACACGATATGAGAACAGAACGAAATGCCGTCCTTCACAAACCCAGTGATGTTGCTGTCGTCTTTTTTCTTTTATAGACTGAAAATGATAATAAAAAGTAAAAAAAATATTTTAATATCAGCGCCGATTATCTTGCCGATATCCGATATTACCGATATCTCTATAATCGGCCCGATTAATCGGTACAGCTCTACTTTAGTTTATTTGCAAAGAAACTGCTTTGTAGCATGTTAAAATGTGTCGATGACTCAGACACCAGGTGCATGCCACAGCCTCCATGTCATTGTCAGGCATGCATGCAAGGCCATATTATTCATAAGGCTGACTAGACTGAAACCTAGGGGCCCACAAGAAGCAGGGGCCTATGCGGCATTACCGGTTGATATATAGTGTTGTAGCATAAATTGCTAAACGCTAATCAAATCAATTGATATTGTCATTTCGGTGAATATTCAAATTCAACCTAACGTGTAATTGTTTAGTTTTATATCCAGTTCTTCTTATTTTTTGGTACCAGGTAATCTGCCCATTTTGATGCTTCAAAGGCACTCGACTGTTGATATGAAACAATAATGATGTTTTAGAGCAATTTCCAGAAAACTAAATGAAACAGCCTAATGCATGACAAGAGGCAATGGGTTTTTTTTAATCTAAGTTGAATATCTCAAGTTGATAATTGCATCTGACTGGTGTCCTAGTCTATCGTCACGGAAAGGCTTCGCTAGACACGCATAGGCTAGAGCTGCAGAGCACAAAATTAATATGAATCTGAAAAAAACTGTGAAGCTCGGTCATTGAATAATTACGTCGCCAGTTTCAGAGATACTTTTGAGGACTCAAAGGAGAAAAGGAATATCAAAATTGGTCTTGAAAATGAGCTGGTTAGAAGATGCCCAAAGAAGGAAACAAAGTAATGATGGCATTTCTGAAGATACTGCTTATTCATGGAGGGAGAAGTTTAGGGTCACAGTGTTTCTATCCATGATCGATTAATTACTAGTTAGCAGCACTCCAGAAGAGGTTGGAAGCATATGATGTGGTTTCAGGCAAATTCGGCTTCCCTTCAGTTTGTTGAAAGATTAATGAGAAAAATGATTAAATAGATAGATACATAGATAGGGCTGTGCATACGCTAAACCTTATAGTAAAGTACAGGTATTTTGGTATTGCCTTGCTTCATGCAGAACAGTACCAAATTAAAGGTTGTTGGACAAGATTTTATTTATTTATTTATTTTATTTGTTACTTCACTTATTACTTCATTTGTAACATTATTTTACTATATTGTACGAAAGGAGAGTGTGAAATTCACCAGAAATTGGGAAGGTCGCTAGAGAGATGTCAAGCATCCAAGGGGCTAAAACAAGCTCGAAGCCTAGAGGCCTTGCCTTGGATTAATACGGCTCTGCATGCACGTACAGTAAGCTTACACAGAAGTTGAATAAAACCGTGGCAATCATGTTATGCGTCTAATTTGCAAATGGTACTGAAACATAGACAAATAATTATTATGTTATATGCGTTATAAATAAGATTTCTATGTTTAGTTTATGTGGCTACCGTAATTAAGCATTTATTGAGGAACTGAGTCAATATCATGAGTTGTGATGTTACTAATCGAGCTAATCGATTAATAAATTTGTAGGCGATTAATCAATCAATCATTTAATCGCCTACTAATCGAACTAATTGGTTAATCGATGGGTGATCACTAATTGATTAATTGATGCCTACTAATCACGATTAGTAAAAGTCACTAATCGCCCAAGCCTAGGCATGAATAGGGTAGCGTGAAATAATCTATATTTGCGTCATTGCGTTTGATGGTCATTGGAAGTAATTTCTTTTTCAAGCATAATGAGAAAAGGAAGGACTGAGGGAGAGTGGCAGTTAACTTTCAGAAAATACATAGAAATTTAGGCAACTTAAGGGCAAAGTGGTTAGGCTGAGAAATCACCCAAACGTTCACTTTATGTCATCGTTATCTCAATTATTTCTAAAGTGCTACTCTAAAGCCGACACCAGCCTTTTCACGAGCGATACATAATATTTGAGGAATTGTCAAGAGGTCAACTAGTTTATGTGCATTAAGTGTAGTATTTAATTATTCGTTTATCACACGTATCTACCTGGGTAAAGCTGATTTGATATTCACATGAATTCAGTTACTGGATATTATAGTATGGAAACTTGCAGATCAAATTGGGCAATCATCAGCAAGCCTATGATTACTTCCAGCTAAGTACTGTATTGTTTGATAGGAAGCATGATAACCAGATAACCATAGTTGGACAACTTACAAGCATGTAAGCAAGTGAACATGCCAAGCACCCATAATAATGCAGCAGCTGGACTTATATCCTTTCACAAAATCTTCATAAGTTATAGTTCTATGTGTTGCAAATATACAAATCCATCAGTAATGTCAAGGCTAAGAGGCTGCTAAAAATTCATACCCATGGTTGTAGGGCATAACCGGAAATCGCCTCGGGCATTCGCCTCGGCCGAATATTGGACTATTTGGAAATATTCGCCTAGGCAAATATTTTACCTGCAAATAGCTAAAAATAACTTTTCTGATAAAATAATTTTTTGGATATAGTATTATTTTTTCATTAAATAAATTTAGGACTAACAGACTTACTTATAAGTTATTGATTACTTAAACAAGAAGTTAACATTTCATTGAATTTTCTTTAAAATAATTATGATAATTTACATATTTTAATTTCTTTTGGTTGCATTCCCCAGGTGGCAACCAAATCAGTAATTTTCCTGCTTGAATTGGCTTCACTCACTTTCCAGTAAACATTAGAAAGTAAAGATGTTGTTGATAACATCATACTTTATAACATGATTTTACTTTTTTCACAAATAAGGTTATTAAATAATGAATATATTGTTATAGCCTGTACTGCGACGATACGCTATATTAATGATATTGCAATAAACTGCATTGACTATAGATAGTTCTCCGTAGCTGTGCACATGGCAGGTTAACTATGCTTTGCCTATGGTTGGTACTTGCTGGTAAAGGCGGCGCTGCATGGAAGCAAAATACGCAATTGCGTACCAAAAGAAAGATAAAAGATCGATTTTAATGAAGTTATTGTACATCTTTCAATATGTTTTAAATTAATATCTTGTGCGGAACATGCGTATTGTGTACCAAATTTTCAAGGCCAGCGCTGCAACTACTCGCTGGCCAGATTTGCTGCTACTATTCGGTTCGTGCACGGATCCGGCAAATAGTTCATCCAAATACTCGGATTCGGTACTCGGTACACTCATAATCAGTGCCGATTATAGAGATATTGGCGGTATTGGATATCGGTAAGATAATCGGCGCTGATATTAAAAAAATTTATTTTAGAAAATATTATTTTCAGTCTCTAAGAGCAAATTTATGACAACAACATCGTTGGGTCTGTGAAGGACAGCACTCCCCTAGCATGTGGTTTCAGACCACCCATGCAGTAGGCATTGTGTTTGTAGGCCTTTTAAACGTGGGAAAACTGTTGTGCAGAGTGAGTCTGCTTAATTACCCTTTTCTCTCCTCTGCCATGCTAGGTTTACGGGAGCCTAATCTGAATTGCCTGCCTAGAAATAGTCTCCAACTACAAGTGTTTTGCTTGTATCACAACAACAGGCAGTAGCAGTATACTTTTAGGACCAGATATCTTTGGAAACAATGAAATAATCGGTAAAATAATCGGCTAGGTAATCGGTATTGGCAATGAAATAATCGGTATCAGCATAATCGGCAAAGAGTGATATATCTGTACAGCTCTACCAAATTGAATCTGTTAAGGCCAGTGTTGTCAAAGTTCAGATTTGGAAGGTGAATGATCACTGATCAGGTGAATAGGGGAGTTGAGTTCTTGTGTGGGGTTGAGTTCTTGAAGAGTCGTGGCTTTAGTTTCGAGTGGACAACCCGAGGGCTTCTGATCCTTTACCATCCACATCTCTTGTTTGTCTTCTTCCTCTTCATTTTCTTTCTTCATACATGACCACTAGTCACACGACTGTAACGTTGTTTGGTACATCGTACTTATGCCTGCCTGATGAAATTGTTTTGCTTTTTAGCCATTGGATCTGTGCATGCCTCAGCCTGTCCAGGTCAGCACTTTGATGGACCATCGTTCATTGGTGGAATAGTTCTTGCCGTTGGTGTGGTTGCCATCGGTTACGTCATCTATAGATACTTCCAGAACAAACGCCAGACTGGGATGACGTTCAATGACATCTAGACTTTGCATGGCAACACTCCGAGGCCTTTCGACTTCCATTTTGCATCACTGTTTGTCACTACTCAAGTGAAAATGATTATATACATATATATGTGATATATATATATATATAATAATATATATGATTTTAATATATATATATATATATACATATATTATATAAAGTATATAATATATGTATATATGATCTTGTCTATATTTGTACCTGAGTTTTGCTCTTGGTCTAAATGTATTTTTGCTACTGATATTGCTACAGTTGGATTAGCACTTTAATGACAAGAGCGTACTAAGGTGACTAGAGACCAATGCAGCTCATCATTGAAGTTTTAACAGTAATAACTCTTACAATAATAACTACAATCTTGTTAGGCTTACGATTTTTATCTAGAAGAAGGTCGGATGTAAATATTTTTGCCGACTTATACCATTGTTGTTATTTGTGAAACTATTTGCAACACCATTCCCATAAATGTTGCAGTTTTATAGCAACTAATAAAGCAACTAATAAATTAGTTGCTATAAGTGAATTAATAAATTTACCAAATTTTTTGCTGATATTTGATACTTGACTAATTAGAAGTTCATTATCTAATGATATTACTTAAATTTTAAAAATGTAATTTTAATTTATGATAATATTGGTGATAATATTTTTGATGCTGTAACCTGTTTTATTAAAATATAAGTTGGTAATTATTTTTTTATTGTTATTGTTTGAAGTTGTTAACTTGCTTTATCATGATTGCAGTTAAGCAGCTCAGAGCCAAGATCTTGATAAATATGTAGGCTTATGGTCGACTTTGGAATGACTCTGTTCCACTAGATCCCTTCTGCAGTCTGTTTACCCACCTTCTTTTCTGCGATACTTGTCAGCCGCCAATTGTCTTTTCACCTTATTTGAACTTTTCTGAACTTGTTAACTTGATCGGTTCGTATTGTATAGTTTTATCCATGTCTGCAAAGCTCACAACAGTAAAATAGTTCTATTGATTGAGGTTATAATTATGCAGACATTAATTAATGTTCACAGGTGGAATGTATTAACTATTGGTTGTCCTCAAGAAGCTTTGCTCATCATGTCTAAGGGAATGATGGTCTCCATGTTGCACCCATTCCCTTAGACACAACACACATGTGTATAAAATAACATGTACATGACCAAGGAATGCAAAACATCTTACAGTAGCTGTTGGTTTCTGCAGGGGTTTTCTATTGTCCTATACATGTAAGCAATTGACTAGCAGCTCAAGGCATACGTTAGTTATGTTTATCTTTGCATGTAATTCGAAAATCATGAAGAAAGATCTTTGTTAAAACCACCGTGAGAGGTCCTTAAGAGGTGTATAAATATATATATGTAAATATATATATATTATATATATATATATATATATGAAGCATTGAAACGAAAGTACTCTTAGCAAACATGCATATGTTCAATTGTGGTAGAACTAGGGGTTCATCTGGTGTCAAGTGTTAGAGGTCTCCACTGGTACTCTGCTGCAATCATGTCGAATCATCCAAAATCCTCAGCAGTTGCTGTTGTACACTACAAGGAATTGAGCTTTATTGTTGCTTGCAGACGTCTGCAAAGAATACTGAATAGAGTTACTGTTGTATGCTGAAATTGTTTATGAAAATGTGGTTTGGCAAATTCTCCTCGAGTGGCAGAACTGCTAAGGCATACCGAATTTAAGATAATTTGTAATTGTGCCTCTTGTATGGCATTCACACTTGAATGTGTTGTGGCTGTGAAGCATATCGTTAAATTTATATAGCACCTCGTGTTGCCAGGCATGATTGCATTGTTCATGGTTTTGTAATTTGGACAATTGATTTAAAATGCAATTGAATAACGAGTGCGCATTTCACGAATGTGAAAAGTGCGCATTTCACGGCCTTAACGAATGCATATTGTATACATCTTTGACAGTGCCTTTTACTCCTTCACTCATGTCCATGTTTTTCTTGTTGACAGCTGTATTGATTTATTATTTTTGGTTCAGTCGTGTGCCTTGACTCAGAAACTTTGTATATTTGGAATATGAATAGTCCCTGCATATATGTTTTTAAAGAGTGCCTTGGTAATGGTGAAAATATGATACTGGTACCAAGTAATGAATATTCAGAACATGCAATGATATTCGCCTCGACTTGATTTATATATTTTGATATTTGTCAAGATGTAGTACGTAAAGTTATTTTGTGTGCTTATTTAGAGTTTTGAGGAATTCTGGGCAAAATCATCATCAGTCTACTTAGTTATGTGCTAATTTATGAGTTTTGAAGAATAATCGGCAAAATTTTCATCAGTACTGGATAATATGTGGTTGGAAGCATTATGTTGTGTGCTCACTAGGTTTTGAGACTTCCTCAAGTCTACTTAAGTTTTAAGACTTTACTTAATTATAAATGTTGGGTAAATAAGGTATGTGGTTGAAAGTGTGATTTTGTGTGCTCGTTAAGAGTTTTGAGCAATCAGGCTAATTGTTATACCTTGGTAAATAATGTCAATTGGATAACCTGGGTTGAATTGTTATTTTTGTGTGCTCATTCATAGAAAGCTCTTAATTGTGTGCTTCTATACATTATTTTGCCAGAAATTTCTGAAGTATTTTGTAATCTTACAATGATCTTACAATGCTTGACCATATATGCAAGACTTCCAAAATAAATATAAAAACAATTCCAACACAGTTGAAGCAGATTCATTAAGCATATAACATTGACCCATTTCGTCTAAAAATAGCACATGGAGATCATGACCAACTTAGGAAGTTGCCTTTCAATTCTGAAAATCTAGAATACTAGTCTGATTGTACGTTGTACGTGAAGAATGATGGTTGTTTGGTCACGGTCAACTAGGATTTCATCCAGTCTTTACGCTGTCTTTTGACTATTTTAGCAGTTTGTGAATTTCTTAAAGGCTGACACAATGCCAGCAGTAACGTTTGCAACATAAAAAAACACAACTCTGGGTTTAAAAGCACCAAGAACTGACTGCTCAGACGAGCGAGCGAGCGACGACAAAACTTGTGCATTGTTACAGATACAGACAGACTGTTTCGATTTGAACAACAGACGTGGTTGCTGACACAGTCCTTGCACACACACACATTCTCTCTAACGCATTACCACATAACAAAATATTAGCGACTTTATAAGCGCACAAAAACGCCTTGCAAATCTAAAACACAGTTCTACCAAGAAATGGCAACATAAATACTGTCTGCGTAGCTAAATAAAAGAGATTTTCCACAGTATTCTGAGACAACGGCGGTGGTGGTGGCGGCGGCTGTGGATTGCATCACAACCCGGGTTTATGCCGAACAGCCCTCGTGATCACTGAGTGATCTTTGGGGTGTAGTCGGACGCAGCGGGGTTGAGGCTGGACTTGCAGAGAACATCCTCTTCCATACCCGACATTTGGGTGACACCGACCCCATACGACGCCGACGGGGAGTATCGCATTCCGAGGCCACTCGTCCCGATCGTTGTGAAATTCGACGGGCTAGTCGGAATGAATGCCATGACCTCTGCGACCTTTGACTTCAGATCGGCCAGCTCCACTTCCTTCTGGATAAGGAGACCTAACATAAAGCAAAACATTCAGCGCTCGTAAGCATTCCAAACACATTTTGCTAAGCCAAGTTGAATTTAGCTTAGACTCCTTGTGCCTGCTAACTAAAACCATCAGCCAGTCCTCAAACTCTTAGAATAAGATTACAATATGTAGCTCAATTACATATCGTATTCATGTTCCTGTTAAGTCAAATCACAATACAGGAGTGTTGTCTAATCAAACTACTTCCACAACACTGCTACCGTATTTCACAAGACGCAAGTCGATGTTTTGAGAATTATGTTGTAAGGTGGAGACTGGAGATATCCCGGTACATAGGCCTGCCGCCCAGTACTTGGTTCTTTAAGATGTCTTGTGAAGTCAGATGTATTTTGACCCTGTTTGTGCTCCAAGGTCCTGCAAATTCATGACCACTGAAGGTATTGCTTTCATTGCTAGAGTTTAATACACTTATCTGGACAGATTCTGTGACATTGCTATCTATAAACAAGCCCTTAACGGAATGTTGCTTTAAGATAAATGAAAAGTTCACAGTGCTTCATCCAAACAGTGTCACTGAGACTGGTCAAACAATACAAATTGATCAAAAGAATCTTCTGTACAAACAAGTTAAGAAACTAGTGTATCAAAGAGAGGCATTATTGGTAATAATGTACGCTGTTGGAGAGCCATGTTCAAGATATCAAAGATACCAGAAGTAAGGCAGGCTGAACTGTGGTGTCAGCTGCCACGTTGATTTTGGGCATTTGTGTGCGAGGGCCCATCAGAGGTGACCTCTCCCTTTATCTTAACACTACACCATTTACTTTCAGCGCTTTAGTGAGGTACTTATCAGGCGCTTTAGGAAGTGTGCCCGCGGTGGGACATGGCTGAATCGTAACATACTAGCATGAAGACCAGGATGTGGGTTCGATACCAGCGAGTCACATAATGTCAACAAATCCTTCCATTATCTAAGTGGTGTCAGTGAAATGAGCAGCAGTATGTACAGATATAGTCACCATGCAATTAAATTTGTCTCCTGTTAAATTTATCAAGTGTTACTAGTTTACCATGTAATCATACAGCAAATGAGTGTGAATTGAATGAACAAGTGTATAATATTATTATACATACGTACAACACTGAGTCTATCAGGAGTAATGGCACAGATGCACTTAAACGGTGCTATATAAAGCATCTTAGCTACATATCTGTATGTATGAAGAACAAAGAACATGGCACTTGCTCTGTTGGATTTCGATCTGGCGTTTGGCTTCCCCAAGAGCCGAGAACAGGTCCAGCTTCAGACGCGTCTCAGCGCTTAGGCTGCTCTCCAGGTGAGTATTTTTATCCTGCATGGCGCCGAGCGCCGACATCAGGACCTCTGTGTCGTTCTGCGATTCACGGTACTGCTGCAAAGCCTGTCAGAGATGAAGACAGGCTACCAATCGTGGAAAGTAGTGTAAATGCTATGTAAGGCAATACATACAGCATGCACACAGATGCACACACAGACCCACACACACATATATATATCACTTGCTGTATATATAAGAAAAAACATCAACCTCACACTAATCCTATACTGCAAATGTAATATATATTCATGGTATGTCTTGCATACCTCCCAGACAAACTGCTTGTCAATAAAATATCAAAACTTCTTCTTTCTGTTGGCTTTCATTTATCAACTACAATGCTAGCAGAAGAGTTGCCGAGCGATTGAAGCAGCTTCTCTGATAATGCCAGTTGAATACTATATAGGTCAGGTGAAGTGGCGTATACTATAGAAACAGTCCTCAGTAGAGTCATGAAGTTAAACATTGCTCCATTCAAGGCCAAACTTCTAGTAACTTACTTTCTTAAACTGGCAATTTTGCATGACTTTCTAAAAACTTAAGCTCAACCGGTTCACCAACTAACACCATTGCTAGACAAACTTAAGTACAACTGTTACTCGTCACCACTGATGTTGCATACGCCATAGATAAAATAGGCAAAGTAGTTGCGTGTGATCATCTGACCTGTGTCTCGTGTTCCAGAAGTCGAATTCGGTCTTCCTTGAGTCTTAAATCTCGGCCAATCTTTTTCAGCTCATTTTCGAGTTCCCAGCGCCGTGACTTGCACATATCGAGCACGCACTCCGACCTGCAACAATCCACGCACACCCGCTCACAATCCGCCACATTCACAATAACTATTGCCATCACAGAAATGGAAGCACAGTCCCTGGATCATCTAAGTCCAATAGGCAACCATAGGTATGAAGTGTTTATGACTTCATCTTCTTAGCTTTGGCAAACGAGGGCTAGGGATGAACCGAATACTGAGTTTTGAATATTTAAAAAGTCTCATTCCCCTGATTTTTAGTTTGTCAGTTTACACAATTTTGTGCATTTTTTTGGCACTGCCTCAGTTTACACAGCACACTAGGAAGTAGTAACTAGTAAGTACTACTAGTAACAGTACTTGTGTTTTTAGTAACGTTGGTTGTCAAAAAAGAAAATGAGAATGAATATTTTTATTAAAACTTGAACCTGTTATTTGTCCAAGTAAAAGCAATGCCGAGTAGTAAGAAACTCAGCCAAGCCAAGTTTTTCGGTTCATAACAACTAAGGCAGGAAGGGCCTTCTCCCTCACTGTCCGATCATCCCATTGACACAGAATGGCTGGTGTGCTCACCAAAGTTAAGTTGCCTGTGGTAGGAAGCAAACTGAAATCTTGAAAAAATCTCTCTTGATAATAATAACATATACCAGTAATAGCTTACCTGCTACTTCTTACCACACTGTGAGAGGCACTATATAAATCTAGATACAATACTAAGCAATTCAGCCAAGAACAGCCTTTCCAAAATGACCCACTTTTTAGTCTCTGATATCCTTAAGTTCATTTCCACGTGAAATGAAATGACTGTAAATCCACAGAAGCGCACATACTTTCCTTTTCTATAACAATTAAAGAATCCCTAGAAAAGTGTGTAAAGTAGATATCATGGTAACCTAGACCAGTAACATTTAAACACAACGACCATACAGTAACACCAAAAGATGAAAACTAGAGAGATGACCTGGGGGTGGTGGATATACCTGGAGGGTGTAGGGGTTGAATTGGCCCTGCTTGCACTTAATTCCTCGGCCTTGCGTCTTTTCTCCGTGACCAGCTGCTGTTCGAGGGCCGTCCGCTGTTTCTTCTCCTCCTGGAGTTTCTTCTCCAGCGATGCCAGGTTCTGCTTCTCCTGCTGTCGACTCGTTACGACCTTGTGCAATCTCAAGAACATAATGGCAACACGATAAAAACAAAGGGTCTGAAGATGATTGCCTGAATACATTACAGAGCCTTCACAGTACCACTGAAAAGCTACAACCATGACTATCCAATCGAACAGATACAATATAAAAAGGAAGAAAGTTATAAATGAGGAGAGAATTATGAACGCTGAACATGGTTTAAGTCTATCTTGAAATAATTACGGTTTAGTTGCTTCATAAAGAATAATAGACGTGACACATTAATTGCTTCATAAAGAATAATAGACGTGACACATTAATTGCAGTCAGAGCATGATATCAGTGCCCAGTTCATTAGATGGTCACTTATTCAGAATGCACAGAAATCATTAAAATCTCGGCTCACTTTGACTGAAGGTTTTCATTGTCCTGTCGCAGTTGCGTGAGTTCGGTCTTGGTGAGGCGCTCATTTGTTGAGAGATTGTTGATTTGAGATCTCAGTTCCTGCTCTGTGTTGCGACTCAACTGCAGGTCTGACTGCAGTCGCTTGATGTCCGACTCAAGCCTATCCAAAATCACAAATGCTCATGCAATGCATTCAGAATAACCACAAAAGAAGAAAAGTTGTGTGCTTACAATGTGAAAATTTCCATCCGAGTTAACGCAATGGCTTAAAGTTTCTGATTGAACATCAACAGCTTAAAACAATAAAATTCTCAGGTCATGGTTTAAAAATTAACAAAGCTGAAACAGAAAATAATTGTAAAGAAAATATTGCACATAATTATCAGGGTTGAAGGATTCAACATGTTGAAAATCTTGACAAGCAACAAATTATCAAAGTAAAAATTAATTTAAAACAATGTCAAAACAAACGATGATACAAGTGTTATAATCTGCAACAGATCTGCAGTAAAATGATAAAAGTTTTGAAGTGCTGGCTCCAGAATCTAGAATAGTCTCCCCTATTCACACTTCGCTGGTGTACCCAATTGATTGATGTTACAACTTGATAATAATGTGTATACAAGTTACGAGTTGTTAAAGATTACAAAATAAAGCATAATTAATTCTTCACAGTGTGTATTGTGTAACTCATGTAACACAAGACGAATGAGCGACGCTAATAGTCAGGAATTGCTCCCATTAGAGTCCTCTATTCTCATTCTATTCTATTGATGTTTCTCAACTAGTGAACAAATACGATTATACAGGGGCGGCGATCCCTGAAGGGTCGACAGAGAGGGCACATTATATGTGTGCCTCCCCCCACATTTCCTACCCCTCTCATTGGGTGTCCCCCCACCTGTCAAACGAGATCGTCGCCTCTGCGACTGTACCTACAGTATAAGACATGTTCTACATTTGCTGTGAACAATAAAACGTATGGTAATAATTAAATTCTGTTTCTACCTAAACATACCTGCAAGTCTGCGGTTCACGGTTGGCCGCACACACCCCAGCAACATTGATGGCTTTGTTTTTCTTAATGCTTGATGACGATGTTAGTACTGGTGCACTCGCAACCTGCTTCTGAATGTTCGACTTGACGGTATTTTTAATTATGCCGATATGATTGCTATCTGCACGTACGTCGCTGGTGCCTTCAAAGTCGTTGCCTTCATCATCTAAGTCGGTGTCATTGTCGCAAGCATCAAGTCGACTCACAGACTGCTCAAGGAACTCAAAGTCGTCAGGGACGTCGCGACTCCGACTCGATCTCTTAGACTCACGGTCTTTACTGTCAGAAACAGAGTTGGCCGACGATGTCGAAGGCTTGCGATTGGTCAACAAAATTGAGTTGTTCTGAGGCGAACCGTTTGCAACAACCTCCTCTGATGACTGGGAAGGCAACGCTGGATAATTAACAACAAACAGGATGTTGTTTAATCAAGTCTAATGTAGATAAATTTAATTAATAACATTTATTATAATTAATTTAACATAATTAATATCCTAACTGCCCTCATTCTCTACTGTGCGAATAAAGGTGAAAATTGCACTTCCTAAAACTAGTCTTGCTGACGATTTTAATCAACTTTCTAATCTGAACATGGCTAAAAACGAAATAATAATAATAATTTACATCTCAGTAATAAAGTAATAATGATGACAAAAACAATTTAAACATTAGTAATGATGGTACAGTAATATGGTGCAGTAAATCTGTTCAAAATTAAGCTTTACAGGTTTGTGAAAAATTTGCCATCACAGAAAAAGCTGCACAATGAACAAGTACAACCAAGTACACCCATATGATGACATACATCACTTTTGTGTTTTCAAGGAACAACAAGTCTTGGAAGTGAAATATAACTAATATGAACTGCAAGTTTTAGTACTGATTCATTTACCATTGATTTTCTAATGATTTCAACAAGCCTGTGACTGCAGCCTATGATTTTTCTGAAGCAAATATCAGTACAAACTGAAACAACACTGAGCACTACTAGAGAGCAAAAACTGCTGAGCATTGCTAAAGGTCCAAGGGATCAAGCATTGGACTGTTACAATGTAACTTTTAGAGAGCATATGCATCAGAACATGGAAACACTTATTTTCAATAGATTATTAAAATGTAAACAACTCCCATATCAACATTACATAGTTCTGGTTCTGCCGAAAAGGTTTGTTGCACCAAAGATAAAACCAGTGAAGAAAGAAATGCAAAGAATGATGTAAAACCACATAAAAAGTAATAGCTATGGTAGATAAGGATCTCTGTTTGAGTGGATTAAATGCTTCTGAATAAACTGGTTTCCTACACTTAGACCCGTTAAGAAGCACTCTCAATTTTTAAAAATTATGATATCCAATAACAGAATAAACAGATCGATTCAACATGGAGCAGGAGTCCACCTAAAGAATCACCATTGTACATAGAGAATGGAGGGAAAGCAAACAGGAGGGTCAAGAAGAAGGGCAATGCTGTACAGATAGCGGACGAGTTTGGCCTCTGACCTTTGGGTTTGTCATTGGCTGGCGGAGGAGGTGTGATAGCGCTGAGCGGCAGAGCATCCTGGAGGAGCTGGAGGTGGAACTGGTTCTCTCGCTGGACATCTTGTTGCTTTCTCTGGTCAAACAGAAAACAAACTGCATTCAACAAATCATGATAACTTACAATGTACATGGTGACTCAATGGTTGTTTACCTGTGAGACACCTGTTAGTCATTTCTACTCACCATCTGTTAAACTCTAAAGCCATCTGACAGTCGCTCTATTGGTGACAGATATTTATGTCGTAAAATTGTCTTATGCATAAACTCAGTATTGCCCATTGTCAAAATAATTCTATCTAACAATGTTCAGATATGACACAGATACCTGCAAGTATGTGGTTTTACATTGCAGCCAACCTCACCATATTTACTGATTGCAAGACTTATCTATATCTTGACCACGTCCCAAGTCAGATCAAACCGCATAAACATGTAGAGGACGGCTCTTGGTGGGCCTGCCTGCCTTCGTAGTAGCTAGCCACAGACTCTAGAACTTCCTTCCAGCAAACGTTTTGTAGTGGCCATTAAATCTCGATCTGGACAGTGAGTGTCTCACCATCTAGCACAACCCTGTTGGTATCAAGGCATTCCCACAAGAGAATTAAAGTCCACATACAATCAGATAGCCATGGGGAAGAGAAGCCAGTTGGATAGAGCTCTTCGCACTTGCATTATGAAGACTAGGGTCTTGATCCTCATTCAACAAGGTCACTGTGCAAGAGAACTTGAGCAAGTCCTTCATTCACAATTCTTTCAGGCTCCAGACTCTTTGTTTTACTAACCTAGCACATGAGCACCTAGACCTAGCACCTAGAACTTGAGCAAGTCCTTCATTCACAATTCTTTCAGGCTCCAGACTCTTTGTTTTACTAACCTAGCACATGCAATAGTGCAATTAAATAGTAATATTGCACAAGTGCTTGCTGCTTCCTGAAATCTCTCTACTCAAATAACTTCTATAGCACCATCTTCATCAAGTTCAAAGGTCATCTTGGTAAACTCACATCCATAAATTACAATTCATTTGAGGAGCCAGGTAAAAATCAGACGGATGATGCAAACCAGAAGCAGGCAAACTGTGGTGTGTCAGTTTGAATTTAAGAAACAAAGTTCATTATCATTAGTACGGCCACACCTAGATTATGTCTAAGATGGTAGGCAATGTTCTTGTTATGATATCATGATATCATTTTGCGATGATATTCAAGACGTTTTTTCTGGTGCTCGATCATCTTACAATCATATGTTTAATGTCTGGAGTTACTGGAGAATAAACCACACGACTCTCAACGGTCATATCTGTTTATAATGATGGTCACTAATGGACCTACGTAGAGCAACAGGAGAGGAATGCTTGCCAACACTATCCCATACCAACAGACATAAATGCTTTGCAGATCTGCATCTGATGGATTCTTACTTGAAGTAAGAAACCACAAAGTAGTCTGAGTTGAGACATTTCCTGTGGTGGCTCTATACAAATAAATGCATGCATCAATGTATGTATGTACAGATGCACGTAGATATATATATGTAAGTATATATGTCTGTGTATTACAGCATACTTAATTTTATATATATATATATATATATATATATATATATATATATAATATTTATTCCATATGTGTGCACTAATAGACAAATCTTGCTCGGGTGAACAACTATCGCCGTAATATCTTTGTCAACTGAATTTTGTGAATTAAACAAATATTGGCTGATTGATTGATTGCTTCATTCATTCATTACTGTTGATAGTCTGATTTTACATTTACAGAATTTTTTTAATTTTCAATGGTTCTGCTACTTACCAATCGAAATCTGTAAGAAATACAGCTTTTGAAACTGAACCCAAGAGTAATGACTGGATACCCAACACTACAAAAACAATTTCACACCACTAGAATCCAGAATCAAATGCATCTATTAGATCTTCATATAACATAGTGTACTAGATACACATAATAAGACCTTCAAGTACTTCTTAACAGCAATGCATGCATGAAAAAAACCTATCTAAACAAGTGCAAGTTAACCTTTTAATGACAAGCTGCATTGAGTTCTCTTGCAATTCTGGACATGGTTGTCATTAAAGGGTTAAGCCAACCAGAAAATGTTGAGCTGTCAAAACAATTGAAACAGCACATACAGTTAACCCTTTAGCAACAACAGAGTCACAACAGGGATTAGTTTTCCATGCACTCTAGTACATGCTCGTCACAAAAGTGTTAAAGGAAGATTGCTACAAGAGGAAAGAAGACCGGACTCCTGAGAAAGCCCATATGTTTGTAAGCAGATACGTGTGTATGTGTGTGTGTGTGTGCATGTGTGCGTGCGTGCGAGTGTGTTAGCCTCCATGTAAGTAGATATGCATGTGCATATGTTTTCACATAAAGACATATTGGTAACTATAATCAGTGCATCAACATCAACAAATACAGATCTACGTAGACATGTCATTGCCGCCGAGTAGCTCAAGGTGCTAGATAAGTTTCCTCAATATGCATCCCTGTGCTTATGTAGCCCATTTTGAGAACCTCTCAGATTGAAAACACTTCCGAAACACATTACAACAATTCAAAAGGCTAACATATTTTTCTCTTCGAGTCGTCTACAAAGACTACAGTCAGTTCCTTAGTTTGATACTTCAGTAAGAAACCAGTAAATATCATAATGATGCTAATGCTCTTATGCATCTGTTGGCCCTAAGCTTTGGAACGATATTCCCTATGATCTTAACTGGCAACACTTCTGTATCTGCCTGGACTCTTAAAACTTTTCTTTTCGCGTGGGCGTTTCACAATCGCAGCACTCTGATTAGGTCATAAAGTGAGGGGCACTTTAGAAATCCAATGCAATAATGGTACCTGCCATATCTAGAGAGCATTTGTCTGACAGCTAACTGCTGCAACATTTGAAACTGGCAGACACTTATTCAGAGTTAACAGCATATTTATAAACACAAAGATGATGGTGATAGAGCATATTTATTGTGGCCAAAGACAGGCATAGAAAGTAGTCTTATGAAGCAGTCTGGCAGCAGGTATCAGAGACCACGAACACTTGTCTATATCAAGGTCCTTTGATGTTGCCAAGTAACAGGCAACATTGCATCTTTGTAACAGATATTCTGATCCCTTGTCTTAAATTCCAAAGAACCAAGATGTATTCCAAAGAATCAAGAGGTCAAAAACAGAAGCATCAATTCTTTTCTAAGCATCATTGTCTTTGATAGGGAATTGTCTAGAGCATTGATGTCTTTCCAGACCATCAAAGTTCATTGTATTAGTCTCTCCTGAAATGGTGCTATATAAATTGTAATAACCAATTACCTTTTTCCCATATCAAAATCTAAAGCATCAAACTCTGTTTCTATTTAAGCATCAAGATCTCTCTAATGCATTAAGATCAATTCCAAAATGTCAACATCTTTTTGCATACTGGTACATTCGAAACAATCTTACTTACCAGTGTGCTGCAAAGGGTCGACAGAGGTCGAGGTGAAACGGGAAAGACTTGAGATCCCTGAGTCGAACTCCGACCTCGATGTAGAGAAAGAGCAACCAGAGGAGGACCGAAGGAAGACAAATGCCACGCTCTACAACACCATCATCAACATTTATGTAGCTCAACTACTTTCATCACCCACCATGTACAACATCACAAAAATAACCAGTAAGTAACAAATAAAACGAGCAGCTGATCACTGATAGTTGCATACCTTTAATAGTCCTTTATCAACTGACAGTTAAGTTATGGTAAGGTAATCATTCATTCATACATTACAAGTCTCTTTTAGTTCGTCATACGCATCATATAGAGCTCAATGTAGGATACAAAATCCTGCTTATTATTATTTGCAACAGAAGAAACTTTAAATCTCAAGAAACACCATACATGTAGGTCTCAGCAGTACTGAAAAAATTGAAAGGTAAGGTGTAGCATGATAAACAATGATAAGTTACCAACCACATTCAATAAATTAGTCTTGAGATGTAGGGTCCTATAGTTATAGGAAAATATGTTTGATGCAAATAAATAAAAAGAAGAATCTAAAAGTTCACCAAACCGGACAACCCTTCCTTACAAAGTCATGTAATTGGATAAAGCGTTGTCAAGGAAACACGACAAACTGGGATTTGAACCCCAGAGGTGAGAAGCAACTAACATGCACTTAACCTGCCACTATGATGCATTAGTGAAGATAAAAGAGTGCTTAAAGTAAAGATTGCTTAAAGTAAAGATACAAACGGCACTTCAATAATCAATGTATAACTAAGTAACTTAGCAATCAGTCATTGTTTGCATGCATATAAAAATTCATCATAACAATGATATTTATGATATTTCCTTTAAAAAAGATGCCCAGCAAAAGCTTTATAACGATATTAATTAATACAAAGTTTAGCCTGAAAATTCTCCCAGGGTTTACCCAGAAAAAGATCAAAACATGAGTGAAAAATTGAAAATTTTTAAAAATTAAAAATTGAGTGAAAATTCTCTCATAAAAAGATCAGCACAAACAATAAGTAAAAAATTCTTCCAGGTTTCTCATAGCAAGACTTAAATTAAAAAGAGAGCAACTCTCCCAGGGTTTTCATAAAAATATTAATGTTCATTAAAATATAAGTAAGATTTAAATCACAGTTTTTCCAGCAAATCAGCACTAAAATATAAACGCCAATCCTCCCAGAGCTAGTATTTAAATGATCTTGGCCAACTGACTCAAACATCCAATTTATTTTATTAGGAGATTTATATGGTGCCCATTCAAGAACGCATCACATGCATCTGCAGCCTTCTTAATGCGAGCAAGGGCAGTCAGAGACAATCAGCTGAGAAGATGGCATCAGAATGGCTGCGCTCTGGCGCCACTTACCTGTCTGCCAGACGTACTGGACCCAGATGTAGGTGCTAGCGGTGAACATGAGCCACTGAACGGGAATGAACAGGTAGCAGGCTACATCTGACGTTATCGTAATGCAGACAAAGAATATGGAAAACGCCTGTCAACGGGAAACCATCAAAGCCAATTAAATCAAAATCCGATTAGCACAGGTCTGTCATGCAAATAAGGTGGCTACGGCAAGATGATGAATAGTGCCGCAAAACAAAAAAACCCATAGAAATATGACATGGTAAAATTCGATACTAGTAGATACAGGTAAAAATGGGGAAACAAGTTTCTACAGTAGGTTGTACAAAAAAGAATGAATCCATAACACCAAAGTATCAGCAAACAAATATATCACCTACACGAAAGTACCAGCAAAACTAATTATCACCCACACCAAAGTACCAGCAAAAAAATTTCACTAACACCAAAGTACCAGCAAAAAATTATCACCAACACCAAAGTACCAGCAAAAATAATTATCACCCACATCAAAGTAGTATTTTGAAAGTACCAGCAAAAATAATTATCACACACATCAAAGTACCAGCAAATAATTATCACCAACACCAAAGTTCCAACAAAACCAATAAATTTCCCAAAGCAAAGTATCAATAAAATCAAATCCTCAGAAACCAGAGCAAGTCAAACTACTATCAAAGTACCATTAAAATATCACCAAAAACAAAGCAAACTCAAGGCTCCCAACCTGAGGTGCATGCATCTCCAGGGAACATGACATACGATTTCCAGGATGTGACAAAGAGGGCAAGTATTTATAAGAATGCATTGATAATTAATACATTATAAATTTATGAACTGTCATAGGATGAGCATTGGTAAGACCGTAAGGTACTGGTAAGTTTATTTCCATATAACATTGTAGGCCTGTAAGCCTAAGGCTTCAAAGCACGACTTTCGGTAGTGGTTCAAAAGTAACAACTTCATCTACGCCTTCAAATGGGATAATACAGAGGGTGCACGTGTTCAAACATTTCTCACGGGTGCAAGCATAGAATAGGTTGAAAACCCCTGCTCTAACTGAATTTGCACTAAGCCAAACTGACACCAGCACAAATTCCCATCACAGCCAACGCCACAATATGAGAAATGCACAGCCGGAAAAGTCGTTAGCTAAAGAAAGAGCCACAGGTTCTGCCAGTGCAATTCCATAACAATCAATCGTAAGAAACGTCAAAACCTGGAGCGAAAAAGAGGCGCAGCAACTACCAAATGACTTCCATGAATCTAGGGATGAATCGAGTGTAAATTTCCTGCCAAGTACACGATACCGAGTATAACGCGTAAGTAGTACCGAATCCAAGACCATAGTATTGAAATTATAAAGTCTCAATCTCTCCATTTTCAGTTTGGCAATGTGCATAATTTTTATGAATTTAATTGATTTGAAAATAAGGTAAATATCAAACATGAAATAAATGCATGAATTAATCTATATTTTAAAATATAAGTTTTCGCTATGAAAGTGTTAAAGTGACTTTTTTTAAATGAGACACAACTTCGTTTATACAAAAAATATGCAATCTTCATTTTCACAACAGAAATGATCGGAATTCCGATTTATTTTCACAGACTGACTTTAGCAATACTCAGACACATTGTTCGTCCGAGTTCAAGTAATGGTGAGTACTACAATACACGGCCGAGTCGAGTATCTGAGCTGAGTTTTGGTTCACCCCTGCAACAATCCAATGAAGAATCTCTGCTCAATGTGCCAGCATATCAAAACGACAACAATGACATCAAGATCATCCATCAAACGCAGATCCAATCTCCAGGCTGCCACTCTCCAGAAAACGAGGCGAATGGTATGGAGCCACACGGCTAATATGCCCACGATCTACCTCTGCATTCCAGGTTCGAGTCGTGGTTCATCGTCATCACCACCATCGTCATGAGAAGTTACAAAGCGTGTAATCACAGACCTATGAAATCTGAAGAGTGGTTGTGGTTAAACAGGCGATGATGCAGTCCAAAATATCGAGATGTTTGAAATCATAAAAAAATTATTATTATTTAGCTTATGCACAGGGCTTGGCACTTGCTGTCCAAACATGGGGTGTGAACTGGTCAGTACCCTCGGAGATGGATGACCTAGCGGCTCTCTGGAAATGGTCATACGCTTCCCGGATAGGAATGGAGCATTTTGGGATGGCAACAACACTTTTTTCTAGTGATTCGCTGTACTTACTCCAATCCGACTACAATTGCTGTTGCCATGCAAATGCTTCAGCAAAAACATCCTTTCAGGACCACGTTGTCTTGGATGTGAAAGATCTAACTCATATAGAGCATCACGATAACAGCTAACATCCAATGCGTAGCAGACCTATCAGTAATAACAGCAGTGTCCACTGACCATTCAATCTTGAAGGAGCACCATATAACTCTCTTTAATGAATGAATGATAACTATTCGACAAGTGTTAAAGTTGTACAAAACTTTCCTATTTAATGCACTCCTCAGTTTCATAAGACTACTTTGGTGGTTGTCAAGCATTGCACATATAAATAGTGTGAGCATATAGAAGCCATGTTGATCATCGATACTATCTGAGTGGTGCATAGACCTTAAGAAGACACTCAAAGAAAAGTCAGAGCATGATTCGATGATGCAAGCAATGCTGATTCACATTACAAGTTCGGGATTTGAACCCAGGTAACAGAGGTGAAGCAATTAATGTGTTAGCCACTCGACCATCAAGCGGCAAAACTGACATTACATCAACATGGGTAAAGAAAGATCAACTGATCAACAGAATATACGGATCGACTCAGTTCCCCAGTTTCCTCCATGGTTGATAAATGAAGACCATAACAAAAAGGGAAGTTGAAGTGCGTGCAATTGCCCAAAGGTCTGTAAGTTTGTGCGCAGACTACGCCTCCACATAATCTACATGTATACGTACACATTGTTTATGCAATGCAGACTCAATATTAATACACCCCAGAAAAACTCCTTCAAACGACTTTCATATAGAAGACAGTTCCTGATATTGCAATCAAGAACAGCATTATATACCAAGTCTTTCCTGCATGCATGCATTAACCAGAATATGTATGACATACTGTTTAAGTATAAATGCGTATATGTAATTATGTATGTGTGCAGGTATTAATATGTACAACACCTTTAAGCAACTCTCATAAGCAACTGCTATGATCAATTTGTGCTTGAGTCAATACGGCCTTCAATACGAGAGCCAAGCCAGTCAAAAGCTTCAATAGCAGCAGATAAACTATTATTGAATACACCAAACATTACTTTGTGGTACAGTATTTCACTGAAACGTCATAATACATAGTTGCATGTTTCACTGACACTTCAAACATAGAAACCTTTTACTGAAACATCACATCAATAGAAATCTTTTCCTGTTATCAATTAGCGGGCTAGCAACTAATGTTCCCTACAAGCCCATGCTCAAAACTAGCTGACATCAACACTACTCTGGGTGCCATTTGTTCTGGACACCTTGACCAGAATCTATAAGATCCCTCTGTTAATGTCTTCAAGTAAACACTTGTCCAAACTAACTGTCACAACCAAATCAATACCTCAGATGGACTACTTCACCCAACACAATGAAAGCCACTACCACTTGCTATGGTACCTTAACCGTGAAAGCCAGTACCACCTGCTACGGTACCTTAACCTTGAAAGCCACTACCACCTGCTACGCAATCACGTACCTCCAGTTGCTGTTTTACATTTATAATTGTTGTTACCAATATATGGCTAACAGAGCATCATGTTGGCCAAAACCCTCAACAGGTAAAAGCCAGACCTTAAAAAAATAAAAGATTCCAATGTCTGCCAATAAAACACACTGATTTTCTCAAATTTCCTATGTCTAGCGTTAGACAATTTGATTTTCTATACTAGAAAAGGCCATGTGCAGCATTGTCTGGTTATAGATGACACATTGACTCTGCTTCATTACCATACAACTCATGTTTAACCAGTATTAAAACTATACTATAGATGACTGCCATCTTAAGATATTAAAAAACCAATTTTTAAATGTGTTTTCCACTTAAAATCATCCCACGGAGCAGCATGTTTTAAACCACTATGACCATAACCATCAAGCCATAACTTTCTCAATGGAGGAATCTCCCATACGATCCATGCGAGTGGTCAGTAACGCTAGTCCATCATTTATTTTTAACTGTCATTTTCTGAATAGTCTTTGGTTGCATGTTTCTAAGCCATCTTAGGCAATACACGTGGTTTTAAACCATCTTAAGATAGGCAATAATCTTGTAGTGCCACCTACGAAAATATATGAGTCTATCTCATTATGATCTACATTTAATAGTTTTGTCACCTACTGAACTAATTTCGGCCTAGTTAGCCTGACAGGAAAATTCAGTGACATTTCTGTTCATAAACATATACTATATATAATTATATACGTATAGAACTGTATATATGTATATATAATATATCGGGCATTTCCTATTTCCAGATATGAATTACACACAGCATGCAACACCTGACAACAACTTCATTGACTGATATACCCAGCACGTGCAGAAACCACTGTGATACGAACGAACGAACGATACATCAAATAAAAACACTGATAGAGACAAAAACACATAAATCAAAACATCAAAACACACAACAAAACTCACAGAACTCCACAATCTCTATTTACACAGCAGACTGCAGCCATGTGCTCATGTGAGTCAAAGTGGTCAACCAACTGGTTACTAGTGCGCCTGCCTTGTAACATGGAGAGTAATCGTCGAGGCCCCTAGTAGCGGTGGCTATGTGAGGACCTTGAGCAATTACTCACCACAGGAGAACTAGACAGCAAACTGTGGAGATGCTGCCATCTGACCAAACCTAGAGACACTTCTATAGCATCACAATCTTAATTAAGACTTTCACAGTCTTTGTGAACAATTCATTCTATTTAGTTTATGAAAGTCTGAGAAGATCACACAGACTGTCTATGGTTAAGGAAAATCTGGTAAACAGTCTCAGCCTACACTACATGTTTAGAGATCAGAAGAGGGGCAAAAACTGTTCAGTAACTAAGTAAGTAAGTAGGTAAGAATATTCTTTATTAGCAAACGCACAATAGCTTACAACCAGCATAAACAAAATAGCATGAAATTTTATAACATACATTGCATAATAACAGATCTCTTTTAAAAGGCATCAGTTTAGGATGAGGTCATGTGACCTGGATTGGGTTAAAGTCTCAAAAGTACAATTGCTCAATGCCAGCAACTGAACAGCGTCCATTAGCTATTCACACCAAATAGATACACAAATAACTGAACCATGGTACTCACCAGACCCTGAAACTTAAATGAGTCGTAGACACTCCGAAGCATGAGCCAGAACGGCCAGAGATACTCAAAACGAAAATCCAGAATGAAGTCGGCCAGCAGCACAAGCGCCCAGACGAGGAAGAATTTCAGGTACAAGAAAATGCTGCCAACAAAACAAATGATCAGAACTTCTTAAAGGTTGGCCTTGGAAGCTAAGTACATATGTATGCCTTCATCTCCTGGCATATTTTTAAAAGGCTTAAAACGACACCTAAATAGTGCCTCTGAATAGATAGTACCGAGAGAGATGCAATATAAATTCTCAGATATGACATTTGTTTCATGAGCAGCTAGTTACAAGTATCATCATCAGTGAGATGAAGAGCCAACCACTCCCTATCTCAATTGAAACATGTCTGTGGATAGACGCACAAAAGATCTGTGGAGTGTTCCATTTGACAGGGTTGTATGCACGACGTGAACGTCTGAGATTGGTTTTTGCAGAACAGTCGTCCAATGAAGACAAAACAGACAGTTCAATCATGAGGGCATCATTTGCCACAATCGTTGCTACCCACCCACCCCTCACCCCAACCTCCTCATATACCAAAATAGCTGTCATGTCCCCAGATGACATGTCCAAACCAGTTGGGCGATTTGAGGAAATTCAAGCTGGTGGTAGGAAGTGTTATCTCATAGAGTGGAAGACATCAATCAATGTGTCTTCCTATTTTTTCCATCAAAGAACCTCATAAGGTAATCAATCACTCATGCTTATTATGGCTGCTAAATGATTTAAATTATTTGGATTACTATAACAGTTAAACACGAGCACATAAATGTATACTGAATCAAAAACTGCATTAGTTCTATATTTTACAACCATAACATTAACAGCCCATTATTGTAACCTGATGCAATGTAATCATAATTATATGTTTATATCATAATGCTAAAAGAGAAACAAAAACAAATCAATGACATTCAGGGAAGCCATTGATTTCAAGTTAAGCATTTCTATTGATTGTAGATTTTTCAAGACAATAAAAATGGTAAAATTGAAAAGAAAGGTCAAGAACGTCAAGTCTCACTATAATCTACAGTAGTCATAGAAACGTTGCACCTCTCGCAATAGCTGCGCAAAGCATTCACTCAAAACAGCAATGCTCATCTTCCAAAAATCCATTCCTGGTTCCTCCTCATCTCTGTTGCTATTACTCTCAATAATTAAACTTGTAATGCTGCCTCAACTCTAATGTCTGAACACCATTTCCTGAAGATGCCTTAATGTCTGTCTGCCTGACCTCTAGAATTTGACCTGGACCAGATTCTAATCTATTGTCTGTTTTAACTGAGTGCTCGTCAATATGTCAGTTCCTGTGACTGAACTTCTAAATACACTTTTCGCATCTCTATCTTGAGATAATGATCTTGAACAAATATATCACATTGGTTGTTGCCAGATTGTAGCTCTATTTGAAAATTTTGCAGCTCATCTTCAGAAGCAATTCCTCTAAAGTGTTTTCGCTTATTACATGAAATCAGAATTAAACAGAATCCTTTGCAAGTCTGTACAGAAGCAAGTAAAGTAAGGAAGCATAGCTTTTAATACATAATTATAAAACACACAACGAGACTATTAATAATAGAAGGTAATGATAACACTAATAAAATGCAAATACTACAGTGAATATTAGCTGTGTAGCATCCTAGTGATGAAGTCCTGCCTATTAAAGGGTTGGGACTATTAGGGCATATCTGCAGAATGGATAAGGAGAGAAAAATAAAGAGTGTAATGGCAGGAATTACGGAGGGAACGGGAAGAAGAGAAAGACCTTGCAGAGAATGGCTCGAAGACATAGAAGACTGTTGTGGGACCGCTAAATACCTAACTTATTACAGCTAACCCAAGACTGAGGAGTATGGAGAACAAGGGTCAAATGTACAGTGGACACCCAAGGCCTTTCAACTCATGGATCATCATGATGATGATTAAAGGATTGGAGTGTGGCATTTCTCCCACTGCACCTTAATTTGGGCCTCTAATTATCCCTCAAGATTGTCAAGACTGGTTATACTTCAGAAAAGAGCACTGTGTTTGGTAAATGCCTCGGGCTATTCTCTCTCGACTGACCTCATTTTTAAACAAACTAAGATTCCAAAGTCAACCAAATAGTGACCTTTCAAACTGCCAAGCTAATGTTTAAACATCATAATAATCTGCTTCCGTCTATCTTCTCCCATTACTTTACCCACTCATCGCAAATTAATCCTTATGCTCTTCGAGTCTTCAACACCAATACCTATTACTACGGTCTACTTAGTTAACTAGTTAAGTCCTACGGCTAATTATTTTATGTTATTATCCTAAACCAGCCGTCTGTACATGTTATAATTAAATGGGTAACCCGATTAACGGGACAATTTTTCCATTTAGGGTTTTCTGTTCCCTTGTTCCCAATACGATTGTAACTATGTTTATGTTTTCTATGATTTAGCTTGTAATGTTTTTGGGACCAATAAACAATATGGTTATGGTTATAACATGCAAGCAGGATCTAAGGGAGTACCCGGTTTCACAGATGGGATGCAGTAATCGCTGGATTTGACAATGTCACAGAAGACAAAGCTCAAAAGACAAGCAAAAAAGAAAGACCACTCTGCAGTTCAAATCATAGCCTGTTGCTAGGCAACCAATTTCAGAAACATGGAAAACGTGAGGCAGTAATGTACTGTTGGTCGCTGTATGTGCTACTAGCATATACATTACTGGTGCATACAGCACAATGTCACAGCATAGCATATTGTGTCAAATAAAATAAGCAATTCCTGAATCTGGGATGCTGAACTTAATAATTATCCTCATTGCATTATGATGCTAAAACACTTCTAGTGCACAAAGAATTTGGCACTTCAAATTATGACAAGGATGCAATTCAAACACATGCTAATGCATTGCGAATATTACCGAACGCCAACAACAGTTGCATGCTACTATAGAGTCGCTGCTTAGTGCTTTAGCATAGCACCGCCATATTGAAAGCCAGCACTGGCCAACCGGCGTCAATAGATGCTATCCGAGTGCTAATAATTCTGCGCTGCAACAGCGCAGCTGCGCCATTACGAATGCCTTTCGGGAGTTCTTCGAAATGCATTCAAAGGGTTACGAATGAGGGCAAGACGGAAGATTACCTCGCGTAAATGCCGTCGGATATCTTGCCTCGCTTCAGCGGACGCCTTGGCGGCGGCTTGCCACAGTCGGCGGCGGCATTCCGTCTCTTCATATTCCACAGAATTCCGGTGTAAAATATGGCGAGGGTTGAAACAGGGGGAAATTAATAAAACAACGCACCAGAAATCGACTATAAAGCGGACGACGATGCTAAGATGTTGTTCTTCTTTGTGCTTCCTTCTTCCGTCTCTGTCTCTCTCAGTTTCTCTTCGTACGTGTCCCTGTATCGCTGCTTCTATGTCTCTGTTGCTGCTCTGTTTTCGTCCAGCACAGACTCGAAAACAGTAGAGGGCGGAGCATAAGTCGGAGATGAGCGGCGGTTTAGGCGATATCCTTTAATCTTCGTCTGCGCTTTCTGAACCAATACATTTTTACAGAATATAGCTGTTGTATAATTAGTGCTCAAATCGCCACTTGAAAGCCAATTGTAGTGAACTAGCTTATTCACGAACGCTGCGTCGTATCAGAGAGAGGCTGTCAAATGAGTAGTTCCAGGTCGGGCTTGAATGATAATTTGCAATTATTGTTCTCGATGCGTTAATAAACCACAATTCGAGCATTTTGCTATTTTATTCAGTTGGCCTACATTTCTGTAGGTCCTATATGCAAATACCAATAGCTATAGGCTAGGTGGCCTAGGCCCCTACCTTTCATTGAAATTCAAACGAAGTCTCATTTTACAGATAGGCCTAGGCCTATTTCAAAGAGCATTTTTAATTGGGTTATTTTTAATTCGTATTAAATGTCACCTCGAGTTATTTAATCGTTGAAAAGCGATATGTAACGTGAGTCACAACATTGCATGCCCTAGAACTTATAGGCCTTAACCAAATCCTTACAATTCATGTAGACCTATTCATAGGAGCCTACAGAAGGTGGGTCGCAGCAGACGATTGGTTAGCACACATTCTGCCTGCATGGATCTCGAGCGTCTAGAGTAGGGCCTACGGGTTCGAGTCTCCATTCAGCCGCTTTAGACCAAATCGAATATTAATAAGGCCTAATGGCGACGCGCTGACTCAACTAGGCCGATTACTCGTCGTACTCGACAGAGCCTCAACACCTTTCCCGCTCTTGCTTCATGCACATCGGTGACCTTCGCAGAATCCGCCCTACTGTAAACACTCTATAGCTGCTCCTTACAACCGTCAGATCATCACCCAACAATTTGCATATCGCTCCACAATCATCTGTCCCGCCTCTTTGAATCAAACTCCTTCAGTACTACGACAAATATCTGATCAATCCTACGAACTCTCCAAAAAGCCCACCTCTTGATAACTCACCACAGGTCTTTCACTCAAACTGAAAACATTGCTTATTCAAATCCTATCCTAATTCCTCGATCCTGTTGACCTTACCTCCCTCGCAGTTTCAACTCTTAACACCAGCCATCTGAGATATCTGACTGTCTGCCTGGCTGACTCTGGATTTCAACCCCCTGACTATCGATTTTAAATGGATCCCTCGTAAGTGCTGTATAAATCTGAAGTTTACCAATGCAATTAAGCTTAGCCTACTAGACGGTTGAAACTTTGAGAAGTATCATTGAGATAGAGACTTTACCCGGATACCCACGAGACTCGCGGCTTTTGTAAAGATGTAAACAAGCCTGCTTCCAGTCAGGACTCAGTAGCCGAAAAGTCAGATATAAGATTTTCAATTCAACTTTGATCAGTCATTATTTTAGGGGAGATATTTTAAGGCGAGTTATAATTATTAGGTACAGCATGGCAGCTAGTCATGAGTATGATAACAGCAGTCAAACCGCTTATCAAATGTTTCGTGAAGTTACAACGTTTCTGGCGAAGTATAGCTTTATATATAACTTCAAAGTTACAGAATTCTTCCGCCAGCGGATTTGGGAGAAAATCCCAGATGAGGTAACCTCACTTAATCGAAAAACAATTTGGTAAATTTTCAGTTGACAGTCCATGTGCTGGACGTGGTCAGAAAAGGATGAAGAACATGTGCGTCAAATTGTCATACGTATTCATATTCCTATTCGCGCACATTATTTCAACTCGGTGCACTGCTATCAAAATCACATAATGATAAATCTTCTGCGGCCGAAATTTCGGCCGTAATACAAACGCAAATTTTTACTTCTACAGCCAAACATGTAAAGTTTAGTACGTGAAGACCTTTGCGCATGCGCAACCTTCGGCGCAACGCCTACATTTTGTAATATGCGTCGTAAGGGTCGTTTTGGGCCAGGTTAGGCGTCGTGAGGGTCGATTTTTTTCAGGGTTAGGGTTAGTGTCGTTTTGAAACTTATGTGAAAACAGTCAGCAGCAGAAGTTATTTTTCCGTGGGTTCCGAGACCATAGTTTTTGCCATAGAAGCACCTCAAATAAAGAAGGAGACATTATTGATGGTCACTAGTAGCTAGCAAAATTGCACCATAAAAGCATGATACCTTGGCGGGAACTATTTGAGATTGCTGACACCAGGAAACAGATTACAGAGGACAAGCCGTCAAAAAAGTGATTGAACTTCAGCTGTAACTTATACGACTTTGCAGAATTTACGGAATGGACAGAAACAGGCAGTGACCCTCTAAAATTTTGCGTCAGCAACTGCGATAAACCGGGTATATGCTAACCAACTGTACTCTACATTACTGTGCACTGTACAATAACGGTGCAACTTACTGCATAATTTTGACCTGCCCGCTGACTCTCAAGCATAGCAGGCTTTCCTGTTAGGATTCAGCCGGACTGTTGTTGGCGTTTATGTACGTTTGGTTGATGCCTCGGTCAGTGTACATGGGTGCTACAGTGGTTACTATCTGTATTATTGTTGCTGTTGTTGTTATTATTATTATTATATTGAATGGATTGTATGCTTTGATTTCAGTGGGTGCAACTGCTAACTGAACTATCCTCTGACGAGTTGAATTCTATACCCTACGGTTTTGTCAAGGTATTGTTTCTTATTATGAGCTTACTATCTTTTCTTAGCCTTGACATGTGAGGGTGAGTGGACAGTACATTCCCTCAATACCAAATCTTCAAACTTGTAGGGTATCCTAAACGTGTTCATGTGATAACTGACTTTGCTAGGGGAACAAACTGGATAGAAATCCTTAAGCATCTGTCTGTTCTGGCTTGGATCTGAACCTCCAACCTGCAGATTGATAATCCGGAATGCTGACCAGGTGACTATTGCACACCCTAGTACATTTAAATGTTGCTTAATCTTAAAGGATGCGATATAGACCTACTGGTAAATGTACTTACACGCCGATTTTGGCAATGAACAAATACCCGAGTTCCAAATGATGAGTTTGTTTCAGGACTCTGCTTTGCCTCCCAAATTGATTAGTATAAGTGCCTTGAGAGTAATCAGCAAGTTTTATGATGAACTGGACACTTGTCCATGTCTTAGGTGTTAGTCCTTGGCCTAAGACTAGGAAGCTAGTGCCCCATTTGTAATCCAAAGTGGGATTGGAAGATTTCTGGTGGATGCTCATACCAAATTCTGCTACTTGATTTTGTATGTAAAAGACTGCAATATTATTAGCCACTCCATTGGGTTCATTTGCATTTGAGGGCAAAGGCCCTCTCAACCTCTGAACTTTCAACTTTGTCACGTTTGTCAAGGACAATTGGCCGTCATCGTTCTCTTCATTTCTGAGTGAAGCGCTGAGACTATCTTCGCTTCATCTGCCCCGGAAGGTCGTGGTTCAGCCGGTCGAGGTCGTGGACAGCTGTCAGTTTGGCATGTCTCCAAAGAAACTTTACGAGGTGTGCCATATGGCGGCAGCAATTGACACTCTGTGTTGTAGATCAGGCTGTAAACTTATTGTGGATATCGGCTCTGGACTGGTGAGTCTCAGACCTTGTGTCATTTTGCCAGTTTGGTATTGCACTCCAAAATCCAGATCCCTTTCATTCATTCATTCATTCATTCATTCATTCATTCGTTTTAACATTTATATAGCGCCCCTCAAGAAGTCCAAGCACGTCAATACAAGTCAGTCTTAAGCAACTTGTAAAGCAGTTGCATCTCTAAAGGGAATGTTTTCCAGATGGATTGACCAGCAACTTACATGGGATACCACCAATGTTCCCATTTCGTATTTCCACTGGACGTGTATCCTCATGACCTCTACGGTCAAAAAACCTGTCTCAACCTGTGCAACGCCGGGTTCCCCAGCTAGTTTTCAATAAGAAACACTGGATGTCAAGAAATACAAATTTCGTCATTGCATGTCTTTGATGGTAGCAGTGTTTTGTAATTGTAACTTGTTTTAGTCATTTGTGAAGTTTCTAAAACTGCACAAAAATTTTGAAAAATTAGATTATTTAAAAAAATGAAATAGGATTCAACGGATGTTTATTTGCTTTGTGGCTGAACATTTATATGTATACATTTATTAAATAATTAATAAAAAATTTATTTGCAACTATTTGTGTTTACTTGCGAAGGCAGATACTTCTGAATAGGGCCAAAAGGTGGGTGTAGGTATGGGAGATATGTGACTTATTTTGCTTAGTGTGCAAGTGAGTAATTATCCTTTGTAGCTCAAGAGAAATGCTGAAGTTACAATGCACGTAAATATATAAAGAAGCATTATGGCAGTAAATGGAATAGTCTGAAAATGTAAATTAATTTAACTGTTGTTTTTTTCCCCAGCATTATCAGCATTCCTATTCACAAAGGTCTATATGGTTTCTCGCCATGGTCATTCTTACTTACAGTTACTCATTCTTAATTAAACAAACGAGCAACATAAACAAACGTAACTTGTTCTAATAATGTTTTTGTTTCAAGATTTTCCAAATTTCCTGTTGGCTTCGTAGCTATTTATATGCTCAGTTTCCAGTTGTTTTAATTTTTTGATGCCTTCAGGGTTATTTACTGTTCTATTAGTTTCCGACTATGCTGGATGTTCCGTGTTTTGTAGGGCTATCTGGACTTGGTTCTGAGCAAGCAGTTGGGTTATGAGGTTCTTGGTCTGGAGAACATGTCTGGTCGAGCATCTGGTGCTGGAAAAAGGGCCAACAACACTTCCAAGAAGAAAGACACGGGTTTCTAGTAAATCACTTCCATTTATGTAATACAAATAATGTGAATTATATGGTAGGTTGTATTATGCAAGCCTTTATTGTCTAGCCTTTGTCAGATAATTATGAGCAGAGTATCTGCATGATAATGCAAAATCTACTGCTCACCATTTTCCCACTCCCTCCTCTGCCAGCCATATTGTATGCATGTATTGTATTGTATGTATGTATATATGTGTGTATGTATGCATATGACTTTGTTATATATATATATATGTGTGTGTGTGTGTGTATTTATATGTATATATATATATATGTGTGTATATATATCTATATATATATATATATGTATATATATATATATAATATATATATAGTGTGCATTGAATATGATATATTGAATTTTAGTGTGCATTGAATATGATATAGGCAATCTTTTTTCACTTAGTGAAATGTATGGGGGAAAGATATCTTCCATCGGAATCCCAGTCAGGGAGGAGAGGAAATACTCTTTACATGTACAGTTGTATTGTGTTGTATTTGCAGATTTCTATAGTAGCTCTCCCACTAATCATGTTACTAATCATGTTACTAATCGTGTTACTAATCATGTAAGTTACATTTACTCTGAATATGGTAAGCGGCTCTTTACAAGTGTCCAAACACAATATGTTTTCAAACAAGATGAACGGTTATTTTGGGGTTCATATTATATATCTCCATAAGGCTTCATTTAATCCCTCATAGGGGAAGGGTCATCCACGCGGATCCTTCTTCTCCATCTGACTGTGTCACGAGTGTCTTCATTTTTCAATTTTAGAGTCTTCAAGTCCTTTCGAATCATATCTTCCCATCTCTTCTTCTGTCGTACCCGACTGCGTCGTTCGTTGACATCCGCTCTCATAATTCTTTTAAAGCAGCTTTTGTCCTTTCTTCTCATCTATCTTATTTGGTTCTTATGAGCCTGTTGTATGTCAGATGGTTAAGTCACTTGGTATTTATTTAGCCCCTATCTACAAATAGTTGGTCTCTAAAGACCGTGGACCACTTTTCTGGTCATCTGGTATATTCTACGAGCTGTCATATATGTGTTGTAGATTCTGAGTCTGGTCGCTTCATTTCGAGACACTTTGAGTTGACGCACAGTGAAGACAGCATCCGGCAACTTGAGAGCCTCATCAACGATACTTGGCCATCAGGTTCAGTTGCCAATTCAAATGGAATCTCTCTCTATTCTGCTTGCTGGATAGGGAGAAGGCTGAAGAGTAACACACTAGCATGAAGAATTTGTGTTCTATACCCACTGGCCCCATAAAGTTGACTTCCATCACTTGGTGGCATCGGTTAATGTGATCAGTAGTCCAGATGGAGGCCTTGCAGGCAGTCATAGAGTAAAATTTGACTCCTCTTGAATTTGACATCATGTGTTTCTACTACGTCATGTAATCATGATGTGGCAATCATGTAATCATGATGTGGTAATCATGATGTGGTAATCATGTAATCATGATGTGGTAATCATGTGATCATGATATGGTAATCATGTAGTCATGATGTGGTAATCATGTAATCATGATGTATTAATCATGTCAGTGTTAATTGAATTAAAACAATATATTATATTTTCTATATGTAACATGCATATTGATATCTGAGTATCTGCTGAGCATTTTACTTATTATTGATTTATTTAGTGTTTATTTAAAAGTACTTGTGACCTGGGAAAAGTTGATGCATGATGCATTTTTAGGTCAACATGCGTCATAGCTAAGAACATGAGTTTTTCCTGGCAGGCAAGATGGATGTACATGAACCTTGTGGCTAATTCCAGTATGAGTCTAATTATACTTTTATATCTGCAGTAGCTTTTTTATTTCGTTTAATTTTTGTGACACCTTCCGTGTGTAAATTATCTTGTTTTCATATTTTATTGTCAATTCCAGAACCAGATAGATGTGATGTCTGCATGATTGGTTTGCATTGCTGTGGTGACCTAACGCCCGCCACCCTCAGGGCATTCGCTAGCCTACCTCGTGTCAAATGCATCGTCTGCCTTGGCTGTTGTTATCACAGAATGCAACCATCAGGTACTGGGATCGTCACTATAGCTTGTATATGTACATATATATATATATATATATATATATATATATATATATATGTACATATATATGTACATATATATGTACATATATATGTATATATATGTAAACCATCACAATTAGAATTATTATTCACTTCTGCAGATGTAATGTGAAGTTTGTTGACAATATTTGTGAGCAATTTCTCTGTACACTTGATGTTTTGATTGTAGTACGATTATGAATCTCTTGTTTCTGTTTCTGTCTTCAGATGTAACAAACTGTTTAATATTCTTCAGTCATTCGATCATTATGGCAATTTATATATTGCTACTTTAAAATTGTTACTCATGAGTGCATTCCCCCCATACATCATGACCATTACCACTACAATGACCAGTTGACCACACTCCTACCATATAAGATGAAAGCCCTTGGGCGGAGAGATGAACCTTGTTTCTTTTTGAGGTGTAAGAATAATTATGTTGTGAATATGTATTTAAACATTTTATGGCTATGTGATGATGAACACAGTCTTCTGTCCTTGGAAAAAAATGCAGGTGTTTTGCTTTCACATTATAATAACTGTCGGGGAATAGCATGATGGTGACGTGGTAGCAATGTGGTCAAAGAGAGTGATGATGATGATGATGATGATGATGGTGACGACGATGATGACGACGATGATGACGATGACAACGATGATCATACGATGACGATGAAGACGATGATGATGACGACAATGACTCTTGTCGTGTTAGGAAATAAAAGAACTTATGCATTTGTACAGAGGTTTACATGTGAGATAGTTTAGATGTAAAGGCACTTATGATATAAATATGTATTCAGAAAGACTATATGCATATATGAAGCACACACACACACACACACACATGCACTCTATTGTATATTTTGCAGGTGAAGGATTTCTGCAATTTCCGTTGAGTATGAAACTGAGAAAGGCTATGAGTGAAACGAAGATTGAATATGGAAAATGGCAACTGACGAAATATGGCCTTCGCTTGGCTGCTCAAGAAACAAGGTTCAGCTTTCAGCCTGAAAGCTTATTGTAGTGGGGTGGTGGCGGTGGTGTGGTCATGGTGGTTGTGGGTGTGTAGTGGTTGTCATGGTGCTACATTATTATAATGATTATAGTTAGGACTGCTATGGCTTAAACATAAACCAGTAGGGTAGACTGGGATATAGTGGCACTCTTTTTGTAAATCTTGCCAATAACTTTGCATATAGAGATCTACAGAATGCTTGTTAAGGTCCTCTCAAACTGAATCTGCAAGTGGTTAAATATTTCAGTTACTTTAGATGTTATCATAGTTATGATTACTTTGCGATGATGTTTTGTTTTACCAAAATCAGGTCGCGCTGGAGAGAACAGACAAACGACGATCATGAAAACCACGTCCGAAACGTTGCTTACCGAGCTATTTTCGAATTGCATGGTATCTTTCCCACTGTGTGTTGATGATGATGATGATGATGACGACGACGACGATGATGAAATGATGATGAAATGATGATGATGATGATGATGATGATGACGATGACGACGACGACGACTGATCGTGATGGTGATGATGATGATGATGATGATGATGACTGGTCGTGATGGTTATGATGATGACAATGACCATGATGATGACAATTCTGATAATAATGTTGAGCTTAGAAGCTAGTGTTTGTATGACACACACAATTAAAATGTGATTGGTGGATGATCTCCTCAGGTATATTCATGCATTTTCTGTCAAGTTACTGGACCAACGATGATATTTCTTTAGCGATTTTACAAGCGAATTATGATTATTTTACAGATGCCACAGAATTTATCTTTTATTAACTGGCCTAATAACTCCAATGCACAGTGAATGAATTGATCAGGGAATTAACTGAATATGGAATGAATTGATCAGTGAATGAATTGAATATGGAATGAATTGAATATGAAATGAATTGATCAGTGAATGAATTGAATATGGAATGAATTTAATATGAAATGAATTGATCAGTGAATGAAATGATCAGTGAATGATCAGTGAATTCAATATGAAATTGAATTGATCTGTGAATCAATTGAATATGGAATGAATTGATCTCTGAATGAATTGAATATGAAATGAATTGAGCAGTGACTAAATTGAGTGACTACAGTTTCATGTGCGGTGACCATCAATTGATGCCTTAAGCACCAATATGACAGGTCTACAGGACTGTAATTGTGATTTATATAAGTCACTGGATTTTATTTTTGTATGATGCTAATATATTCTCTATTTCAGGCGAACTGTCTTTCAAAAAGCAGCGACGAAAGCTAGTGACAAAGACTGGCCGTGCGGATTTCGAAAGCTACATAGACGAAATTATGAAACGAACAACTCTTTCAGGCAAGATACGCTGATCAGGGAGTGAATCCAATTTTGATTTAGTTTATCTTTTCTTCTATCAATACATCCATTCATTCATATAGCCATCTCTCCATTCATCCCTGCATCCATCTATGCATTAGGGATGAACCGAAACTCGACTCGGCTGAGTTTCCTAGTACTCTGCATTACCCGGACTTGTGACAAACAATGGGTCCGAGCTTTAATAAAAATCTGCTTTCCTATTTTCTGCTTTGAAAACGAAGATCCGATTTTTTGTTTTAAGTTTAATGTTTACTTCGTTTACATCCAACCCAAATCATAAAAATTGTGCTAATTTCCTAGCTTAAAATCAAGAGAATGAGACTTTTTAATAGTCAGGACTCGGACTCTGTGCAACTCACTCGAAAAACTCGGTACTCGGCCGGAAATTGACATTCAGTTCATCCATTCCATCCATGCATCAATCTGTCCATTCATCCATATATCCATCTTTCCATGCATCAATCTGTCCATTCACCCATATATCCATGCATGCTTTCCATGCATCTATATGCTTGATGTCCTAATACTAGCACCTTTGTTTTTCAGCACATCTACTAAACTAGTTGGTACACTTGTTTAGCAGTGTCTTCTTGCTTGTGCACCATCCTACTTGTCTGGTATCTATCGACCTGTTTCTGATCTTGCAGCATGTCAAACCCTTCACTTTTTGGCAAAGGGGGCTTTTGATCCCAAAGGCTCACACTTCTATTACACAGCATCAGGACTTTTTGATATTAGCACAGTTTCAATTAATTTAAAAAAAGAAATGCCATCGTTTTTTTGTCCTTACAAACGTAATCGTAAATGTTATTGTAAATTTAATTGCTTACTTGTAATAGACTCCGTTGATGTAAAAGATCGTCTGCTGAGGCTTTACAGAGATTACGAGCCGTATTTTGTTTACATCGAACCAATTACAGTAAGTTTTGTGCTCAAATTTCTTGAAATTACATCATTTATCAATTTTTAACTTTTCACTTCCTGTTGTTTAAGTAACTCTGATTGCAATTCTTCAAGCTAGTTGCTGTCATAATGTAAGTGTAGGAAGCACTATTGATAGCAAGAATAAGGACAATCAGTTTTTAGATGGTGTTATCTTGAGTAAATATTGTGTTAACACCTATATTTAGCGATAATGATAAAAACAGCTTTGATGACTCATAACCAAGAATATAATTTATCTATCATGATATTTTGAAGTGTCCAGGAAAACTGAATTCATCTGTAATGGCTGAGAAGTATATTCATTCTTCTTTAATGTTATTTGATTTGTTAAATTTTAATATTTGATGTGGATCGTTTTAGATGCTTCAAGTGATATTGCAGCCAGTTCTGGAAGCTCTTGTAGCAAGGGACAGAGTGGAGTTCCTGGAAGAATCCGGATTCCATTCCGATGTTCTTGCCATGTTTGACGACAGCATTTCCCCACGAAACTCTGCAATCGTCGCTTCCAGAGACTCTTCAATCCTCAACTGTCTCTTCCCTCCTCCCCAAGTGACTTCCTGAACTTGCCTGACCAAGTTTTTATTGAGTCTGGGCTCTGCATGCGCTTGCCGCTGTGCCAATAACAGCCACAGAACACGCCCACTTGAAATGCTACTGGAGGAATCAATGCTCATGCATATTCATGAAGTGTTCATATCCGTCTCTTTGTCAGCAGATTGGACCGTGAGACGCACCAACTTGAGATGCAATTGGTTGATAATCTCTTCGTGAATATTCATAATTCTTCCTGTCAAGTGAATGGATCAATCAGTGCTGAATAATTTGGTGCGTATAATAAAACTGCGGCACTGCATCAATGGCAGACTTACCACACCATTCAGTGAACACAGATCGAGGAGTTTATTTATTAGGCACACTGTGTATTTTTCTACAATTGGTATATCTGTAGGGTTTTGTGTTTTATTTAATAAATTACTACTTTATCAACTCATGCATAACTCAGAGTATTGGAGGATGGTGCGAGGTGGCATGTCGTCATGGAAACTAGATGGCAAACTGTCTTTGGGTCCGGTTGCTGAGGCTGTTTCCAAGAGAAACCGACTGCCACTTGCAGTTACCACGGCAACAGAAGGTATGGCTCGCTGGTCAGAGTTGTTACTTTTTGCTGATTGGACGAATTTTGTCAGATGGTCTTGCAGAAATGCATCTGCCAATGACCTCTTGTGAGATTTGAATTGTGTTGAGTTCTTGTACATATATTGAAATTATTAAGCATTGGTTTATCCCCACAACTTTTATACTTCCAGCATATTCTGCAGGGGTGAATTTAACAATTTGCCGCCCTTTGGTCAAGATTTCTATGCCGCCCCTCCCAAAATTGAAATTGCATATTGAAGTCTACAAATTTTAACAGGTTATGGTTGGAAGAGAAACCAGCGCTATCAGTCTGTTTCTATAAAGGAATTAAAATAAATAAAAAGTATTAACTAAGTATTTTAGTTTAAACTTTAATAGCAGTGTAACACAATGATTAAAAATTTCTTCCTTACTCCACTGGTTTGCTATCATTTACTTTTTACAATTAAGAAATTTTTGAGCCATCCACTTCTTACGTATGCAGCAAGGGTGAGGGTTTCGAATTAAATATGTAGCTGTCTAATTTTGCCGTCCACAATAGGTAATATTAAAATCGGAAGTATAAACCCAATCACATAGGGACATAGATGGGCCCTTTTGCCGCCCACAAATGTGACGGCCAGGGCCTTGTTGGCCTAGTGGTAAATACGGCGCTGATGTTCTGGGGCATTAATTGGGACGTATGGTTGTAGACTAGAAATATTGGTCCTATTTGGGTTCCACCTGGGCATAGCATCCTATGGCTGTCTTGGTCGCTGAAGAAACCAGACAACGATTGATTACGATTATGCCATGATGGTGATGATGATGGATCAGTGACGGTGCCTATCTGACCTTTGTTGACTTCTGCTTCTGGACCAGGATGTTTTGGTCTGCCCATGCGATGTCCACCAGCAGAGTCGTCGTCGGCCGTCATTCGTGCTAACCGATTCGGTACATCGGTTGTCGACACCGGCCAGTTGAACCGGAACATGCTCACGGTCTATGACTACGGGCCCAGGACTAATAGTCCAGGTATGGGCTCAAAAGTTCAGTTGCCAGTAGCCCTAAATAAGCAGAGATTTGCTAGAAAAGAGTCTGGGAAACTATCGTAAATCGATGGTTTACGTTTAGCCTGTAACTACAGGCCTATATTATGAGCGCTTTTACCAGTATGTGGGTTTATACTAATATGAGAACAGACATGCACTATTTCTTCCACAGATCGTCTCGTGGAGTCTAATATAGGACTCTTGTTTTACTGAATCAGTTCGAGCTTGCTGTTTAGGCAACTTTCTGCGCATATGCTACTCTGTAATTGAGGCAATGCATTGCTCAACACTCACACTTGCCTAAGGCCGTTATACGGACCCCATCAACTGGTAAACGTAAGCCTAATGCAAATCTTCGAAAAGCAGCGTCATGGTGATCAACTTATGACCGGCGCTATATGAAATCAGGTCCTCTATAGCCAGGTTGATTGGTCTGTTGCGGAACTTGCCGTGATAGTCGTATTCTCAAACTTCTAAGGCGTCACTCAAGAGCCAAGCGTAGGGCACCAGCTTATTCACGAGCGCCGTCGCGTCGGCGTCGCACGTAGTCTATGCTAGCACCTCGAAATGCACTTTTATCATTTAACTTAGTTGAATTCGGTCAAAGTGTGTTGCAATTAGGCATATAGCTTGTGTTGGAATTTATTCGAGGTGCAGGTGGTGGTCAGATTCAGCTGTGGCAGTTCCTGCTCGAACTTCTTTCCGACGTTTCCAATTCGTCTTGCATCGCCTGGGAGCCGGAGCTCGAAACAGCGGCGGGTAGGTACCTTGGAGGCACTTCCGCTGCCTCGGCCGGTGAATTCAAACTCGTCGATCCGGACGAGGTGGCTTTGCGCTGGGGTCGGCGCAAGGGAAAGCCGAATATGAACTATGATAAGCTGAGCAGGGCCCTGAGGTACTACTACGACAAGAACATCCTGACGAAGGTGCATGGCAAGAGACACGTCTACCGGTTTCTCGTCTTCCCCGAAGATACCGTCCTGCTGCAGTCGCCCCCACGGGGTTTCTGGTCCAGTCCTTCGGCGCCCGCCAAGGCCCGGGACAGAGGGGCAGAAACGGAAACCTTTGGCGAGTGTTATCGTCATTTGCGTCGACGTCATCCTCTGATGGAGACGACGTCATCGGTCGTGAGATTTGCTTCAGGATACGAAAGTGTCGCCGATGACGTCACGCACTCGTCGTCTTTTTTCCAGTGTTGTTCTATGGCGTTAAAAGGCGGATGCTATGGACACCGTCGAAGTGACGTATGATTACCGCGACAACTGCGACAGTATACATAGGCTCTGGCCGCATGGCATGCATAGGCCGCAGAAAGCCGTAGTATAGGCCTATATACAGTATACGTAACTTTAATACGTTTGCTATTTTGATGTTTATTTTAATTCCTCATTCGGTCGCTATTGTTTACGTGTTCAATCTTTCCGTCGTTGCCTGTTGACCTTTCCAGCAACTAACCATTTTTGTCAAGATTTTTGCCTGGTTATCTGCGAGCCTAATTGCCTGGAACTATCTACCTCTGACTTAAACCCCCTATTCCAAATTCTACTGCATCTATGACAAGCTCTTCGATGTAGATATTAAATAGGCCTTGTTGGGATTACAGCGAGCATCCTCGTCTCTAACCTCATGACTAACTCTGGTAGCAAATCTCTTTTTTTAGTAGCCTACCCCAAATGTTCCTATCGCTCCTTTAGTCCCATGTCGTTTCTGAACCCAGAAATCGACCATTTCGTATAGCTTTGAGACGATCGTTCTCTATATTATAGGGCTGCATAAATCGATGATCATCACGTGCTTGTGTTTCAATATGTTGTCCACTTTCAGAGTAACGTTCTTTTCCATGCTGTCGATAGGCCTACTGACTGACGTACTCTATTCGAACCGGGTAAACGCGTGTAGATCTATAAACCTATAACAGACTGTTTTGGACGAAAGCGGAGGGAAGTAATCGCCGAATAAGTTTCTGATAAGAGTCGTCGCAAAATTGACGCCGAATCGCCGGACAAAAGAGCGCGAGAACGCAGACGACAGCGTTGACCGTCGTTTGACGTCATTGTTATTCAATTTTCTCGGTCGTCTGCTTTTCGGCGACAAAGCAAGGGAAGAACAGAGCTGACGGTGAACGAGATAGGTCGCTTTGGATATTCAGCCTCGGACCAGACCGACGTTGATTGGGTACGCCCATTAGGCTTTCAGTTTTTCAATGGCGAGTGTCGATTTCGCTGGTGTCCAGGTCATGACTCTGCCCATCTCGGCCATTTTCAGTTCTGATTAATTTGACGCCGTTTATTTAACGATGCCGTCGTGAAAGAGATGATTTGGTGTCTTTTGGAAAGATTGTACTGAATTTTGAACGAGGATGGTGACCCACACATCTTTGCGTCCTGTCCGATAGACCTATCATCTCACGGGGGTGACATTACTCCTACTGGGGCCTATTGAGTTGAGTTCTTAATTATCTTGGCTGTTCTGTAGTTCAAATGCTGCTGTTTCTCGCTGTAGGCCTAATCTCTTCAGCAGTTGTTATTACCAGCTCCGGCGACTCTGGTTTAGGAACCAGACACCACCCCACTACAGGACTCACAGGAGTCAAGCGTGGCTGCTCTGCCCTGGCAGAACAATAAATATTAATAATACGTAGACAGTCTTGATGGGCGCGATATAAAGTTATGATAGCGGGCTTGTCCCCCCACCTGTCGAACGAGATCGCCGCCTCTGATGAAGCAAAACGACTCTATTTAACACTAAAGCTTGATTGTACATAAAACGAAATAATCGCATTTAACACTTGTGGCCCTATCAAACTTAATCAGAAAAACGTTTTGTACCGTCTTATTTGGGCTAATATTTGTAGGCCTACTGGCCTACTACAATAGAACGTTTATAAAATTGCATAAAAAACTGTTAAGTAGCCTATATCGAACTTGGTTGCAACTGTAAGAAACACTAAGCAGTCGCAATTAACATGTAAAGAGCTTAAACTCAAGATTTTAAAAAAACTGCCCACAATCCACAACAATCTATTTCACATCGATGCAATAAACGGCTAAATCATGATCAACATTTAACAATCGCTATTCAACACTTCCGGTGGCGTCGGTTGCGTTTTTAAAGTGGCGGGGCACAAGAAAAGGAAAATTGGGTAACAACAAGATTTGATACCCTCCTCTGTTTCTGAGTGCCCTCTCCCCAATTAACAGAAGATTGTGTCCCCTTTGCAGGGGAACGTGTTCTCATCAATTATCACATATGTAGAATTGTCGTCGAATATTGGTATCATTAGACCTATGTCGGCTTCAAGCATTCAAAGACCTGCCAAAGCCATATACTATAGTATGTTGCGAATAAGATATAGTAGGCCTAACCGTTCTGTAAGCTTTGGCCCAGAGGCGTCAATCCCCTCTGAGTGATGGAGGCAAACCTCCGGTCCCCAGTGTTAGGAAGGCAAGATATTCCCCCTAAGACTAAAAAATTACCCCTCTCCTCTATCTGAAATTGGAGGCATTTGTATCCGGACCCCCCCCCTATGTAGACGCCCCTGCTTAAGCCTATGCGATAGGCTTACGACCGGGCTAAAGAAGCATTACTTGATACTTTAACGCTCTATAGGTTGAATAGGTGCTTTTCAGTGCCAGGATCTTGTGAAGTCATGCGAGCCAAGAGGACAGCACGGCCTGATCTATAACCTATGGCGCTCCGGAAGAAACCGATCGATGATGGTGTCGACTCTGTCGTCTGTCGAGGTTGTACAGGATAATCAAGAAACAAATTCAAACATGAAATGGCTTGAAAAGTTTTATAATTCGTGCATGAGAGTATAGAGGCGCTTAGTCGATTTCAATTGACATGTTGATAATTTATAAGCAGAGATATAGGCTAAACAGCACAGTTTCGGTTTCAGATGAATTGAACCAGGATCAGACAAGACAGAGGCGTATGGTATGTCAATGTTAGCCCATAATATCCTTTAGATGTAGGCCTATGGGCCTAGTGTCACTGTGTCAGAAGCAGTAGTGTCCCTCAATCTGAGGTAGGAATGAAATCAGGCCCTAATGGTGAATTATCTACGATTTTCTGACAGCGTTGGCCTCTTCACAGCTACAGGATATAGCCCTAAACAAAAAAATGAGTTAGAACATTTTACCGATTGATCAACGCAGAGAAAACGAAACAATGGTGATTGAAAAGACCAAACACACAACCAGGTCCGTCGCCAGTACGAGGCAAGACGAGGCGAATGCCTTGGCATTACTCAAGGCGAAGCAAGAGTCAGACGAGGCATACTTCAACATGAGAGTAAGTAATCGTGTAAACGATAACTGAATATTTTTTTATTATCTGGCTTCATCTACAAACGTCTGACTAAAAATTAATCATTATAATGGGATATAGCCTCTGCTGACCTTTAAGGCATTCTGTTTGTCTACGGACCCAGCCAATAAAGTTTCAAATTCTCATTTTGCATTCTTTGATAGGTAGCGATAATCGAAAGTTATTAAACGTGTGCGTGGGTCGCTTGGCCTGTAGGCCTACATGAGTCTCTTCTTGCGTGGGTCTGTTGATCGGTTTATTGGGCGGAACGCACGTGCTTCTGTTGATCGGTTAATTGGGCTGTGCGCGCGTGCGTCTGTTGATCGGTTAATTGGGCTGTGCGCGCGTGTCTGCTGATCGGTTTATTGGGCGGAGCGCGTGCGTCTACTGATCTGTTTATGTGGCAGTGCGCGCGTACGTCGGTTGATCGGTTTATCGGGCTGTGCGCGCGTGTGTCTGCTGATCGGTTTTTTGAGCGGACCGCGCGTGGGACTGCTGATCGGTTTATTGGGCTGTGCGCGCGTATGTCTACTGATTTGTTTATGTGGCATGCGCGCGTGGGTCTGCTGATCGGTTTATTGGGCTGTGCGCGCATTTGTCTGCCGATCGGTTTTATTGGGCGGACCGCGCATGGGTCTGCTGATCGGTTTGCTGGGCGGACCGCGCGTGTGTCTGCTGATCGGTTGATTGAGCTGTGCGCGCGTGTGTCTGCTGATCGGTTTATTGGGCTGTGCGCGCGTGCGTCTGTTGATCGGTTAATTGGGCTGTGCGCGCGTGTGTCTGTTGATCGGTTAATTGGGCTGTGCGCGCGTGTGTCTGCTGATCGGTTTATTGGGCGGACCGCGTGTGTGTCTGCTGATCTGTGTATTAGGCTGTGCGCGCGTAGTTCTGTTGATGGGTTTATCGGGCTGTGCGCGCGTGGGTCTGTTGATCCGTTTTATTCGGCGGTGCGTGTGTCTGTTGATTGGTTTATTAGACGGAGCGCGCGTGGGTTTGTTTTAAAGGCTACGCTTAGTTATGATAAAATTTCTTCAATATTGCATATTGAAATATCAAGCTAAAAAATTCACAGGGTAGTACAATATTGATTACTATTTTATGACGCAGAAACACAATATTAATTAAAGTATAGGCTACCTATTAAGAAATTAAGAATGTAGTCTATAGCTATTATGTTCAATTCATAAAGATGTGTTTGTTAATTTAGGATGTATCATGTTGTCCAATGTAGGCTTACGTTTAATTAAACCAAACGAACACTTACAAATTATACGTATTTAAAATAATATATTTAATTTATCATTCTATTTTCAGTGATAATTTAATTTTATAGAATATGTTTTAAACTTAATGTAGAATATAAAAACAGAATTGTCAAACAAGACACACCTATACAGTAAGAGCAATGCACATATTGTTTTTCAAATATTTAGAAGTTCCCCAAAAAATTGTGAACGTCTCTCCGTTGCACAATCTCTCATTTGCACGATAAACTCTTTTGCTAACATTTTATGTCGACTCTTAAGTTGATGTAGTTTCTTCATTCCCAATACATCGTGCATCTTAAGCCGTGTTGCCGAATTGTCTTATATTGAGTTCAGTCAACAAATCTACCATTCGTGGCATCGGCTGATGTTTAAATCTAAAGCCTGATTAACGTGGCGATATCTTGTTCGCCGCAATGAACATCTTTCCAGGCATGGCTGAGCTCTTCTCTATCTCTAAGATTTTATGTAGGTTACTAGAGACTGGTTAAGTCGCAAAACGCTAGACCCATAATTGATAACAGTGATTAAATTATGCTATCGACTCTTGTACACTTGAATGCAAAAGCCTTGGGCTATTTATAACGGTTTAAAATACACGTCATTACGTTTTTGCTTACGTCAATTGATGCAAATGAGTAAAAGTGCATCAAGAATGACAACTGGTGTCTGAGCCATTTGATATCAGCTGACTTGCAAACCATAAAATGTCCATGTAATTGCGTCAATAATGAAAACATTTGTGATTGTGTGCCCCCTCGAGCCCATAAGTTGTAAAAAGTGCAGGAGCACGTGCCCCGACCAGACATTAGGCGTGGGGGCCACTGAATAGATCCCATTATTGCTCATAATTACTTTAACATGGTCATCTTTCGTATGTGAAAATGCTGTAGCTGCAGTCAAAACTTTGGAGCAAAAAGTAAAAACGTGGTGGTGGCGTTATGCCTAATATACTTGCTGAGGTGCCGGAACACCGTTCCGGTACTCCTGGAGGTGCCGGAACGTCGTTCCGGTTCGTTCCACCTGAAATTGACCACTGGTGGGAAGTCATCCCAGGTGGAAGGGTCTACAACCGAAAATGCATTGCGGAACGAAGCACCCAACACAGTGCAAGTAAGATGGATCACAGTCAAGAAAAGTTGCAACTGAGTATAGCTACGACATTCCAACATAAAATTTACTGCTTATATTGAGCTACATCAAGTCTTGAACACAAATATCAATATAGTGAAGCAAAAAAATTTTCTCAATGACAAAAAGGCAAACAGATCATAATAATACTATTATAACGAATTAACAAAACATGTAGTAATAGAATTTATTATCATTATTACTTTCATTCCATCCATATAATAATATGCTAAAACACTAATTTTCTTCATTAACCCCATATTAACAATAATAATAATATATTATAATAATAACAGCCATATCATATGAAATGAATATCTTCATTTTCAACATCTTACCCCTGGGATATGATCGTTAGGCTTTAATTTTATAATAATTATCCTACATATAACTTCTTCATTTGCATGGGTCAGTTCTTTGTTAAAAAGTGTAAAATAAAGATACAATACTAACCTTGGTTATACACTGAGCAAATAATAAATTTAAACAAATTAATTCAAACAGCAAATAATTCAATCACAGAACAATTCAACCATAGATTCAGCAATAAACAAATTGAAAGAAATAGTTAAGTTACAATAAGGAAATCCAGATTCTAATTTGTGGAGAGGCAAAAACAAAGGAAATGATTGAGATACGAAATCACACAATGACAACTTACTAATAAAAAATACAGTATTAATGCTTTACAGTCATTACTAGAAAGTAGGGGCAGAGACTTGGGGAGGGGATGAGATGGTCCCCTTCAAAATTTCAGGCAGAGGGGATCGAATTGCTTATATTCCCTAATATTTCATTAATATTTCAAAAATATTATGAAATTCTACAGTGTTTTCCACTGTTCATCCTTTTTAGCTGAATCCATGTGTTGGGAATGGGAATTGAAACTTTTTTCTGACCTTTTCCCCAAAAGCCCAATTTTGTCGACCTGGACAAACCCAGGACCAAGTCTCCGCCTATGCTAGTAATGTTTAGGCAGATTACACTGTACAGATATGCACACAAATGAGGTATCACCTCACTCAAAAATTCAATCTATAATAGAATAAGCCTGTGTTACGACAGACAACTTTAGTCATCTTTTGCAATTACAATCAACTGTAGTAGTTAAAGAAATCTCAATATAGGTTCCATTGGTATTAAGTAAACTAATACAAGAAGTAGCAATACTAATACTATTAGTATGAATAACAATAGTTCCAAGTTGGATGTATTGCACCTGATGGACCATAACACCACAAACAAACACCGGTGAACATCGTGATTCTAGTAGCAATTCCAGGCGTCATTTCCATTTCCCACCCTTAGGGGAAGAATTTTTTTATACCAGAGGATCCTGTCTACTATCGTTCAATCAACAACCTTATATTATACACTCTTTAGTAGACAAAATTCTGACTTCGTGGCCATGAATTTGCACATTGAAGCTATATTAGAACATAATATTGTTAGCTCACATTACTAAGCATAAGTTTAGTTGCATGAAAAGACGTAATTTGGGATAGTGCAACCACCCGATTTGGGCTCAAAACCACTTCAACCGACGTCTGTTCATACATGTACAATTTTCCCATGGAGCTGTTCACTTGTGTCTTTTCAGTTCCTCAAATCTTCTAGCGAGGTCATCAAAGTCCACATCATCGCCGCCGACAGAGGCGCCACCTAGGCTGTTTGATGGAACACTTGGAAGTCCAGGCACATCAGGAAAGATTGGAATGTCAGGCAAACGGTTTATATCCATTCCGTCCATCCCAGAAGAGGGTTGCCTCAGTCCTGGCTGGACATGAGGATCTGAAAGAACCAATTACATCACCTGCCAGTAACAGTAGTACCTTAATCAAAATAGCAAAATAGAGCCTTTGTAATTGTGGGTCAAAGTGTATTGGAACAGGCTCCATCTGACCTGCACTCTCTGTTCATAGTTTTGCTAACTGATGTAAATTATCAATACGAAATGACAGTTAGCATCATATAGGCCAGATAGTACCTCTGAGTAGGTATCTTGAAGGGCGGTATATAAATGTTCGACTACATAAAAAGAATAATTTGTGTTGGTTGCATAACAGTTTAGAGGGAAAAAAACTGCTATTATCAATACTACATCTAAAGACAGAATATTCAATTTAAAATGAGCAACAAATGGTACATACACTGATTAGGTGAGCTGACAACTTCTTCATAGGGTGGAAGGCTCTGCAAAATATAGAGCACCATAAACTGTAAATGATGTACCAATACTCATCTTAATTAATCTAACAACTTGTACAGCACTGTTATAGTAACGCAATGGGGTTTAGTCGAACAGATCATAGAAACAATTAAGCAATGGTAACAGTTTGAAAGAGATAAGTCTTAACTTTAGGCCTGAACTACATATCAGAATGTAAAGAACTGTTACAATACTTAATAAATATTAACATTTAATATCCTGTCTCTGAGTAGGTTACTTGACGGGGTGCTACAAACAAATTCTGAATAAATGAACGAATGAATTTCTTCATATATCCAATACATTGCATTAATAAGAAACGACAAATAAACTTAGCTTTAAAGACTTTCCAAGCAAGACTCATATGTAACTATATCAAGAAAGCTGGACGCACTATTACAAAACAAACCTAGCAATCAGCAAATGCTTGGTTCTAAGTATTACATGATAATGGTAATGTAACATTTTAAATGCCTCTGTTTCGGTGCCATTGAAAGGTTATTGAACGGTGCTATATAAAAGTGGAGATACAATACAGAATAATGATGTGGTTTACATAGATACAAAATTATTTTCAATTTAAAATGAATTTACTATTAGTTACTCAATCAATGCAAAAGAAGAAAATTAGACATGGAATTCAGCCAACTTTTTTATTACTAAATGCACACAATACTCAACAGTGCAGGTTTAGATTTTTTGCTAAAACTTGATAATTCTGTTGCATTAATTGGCAGACCTCTACAGCCCAAAATGAAGAAACCATCATTTGGGATTGTAAAATCGGTTTGAGAAATACTGGCTCATTTCAAGATGCTAGACGACATGGATTATGGTTGAACATTTTGCAAAAGTTCGAGTCTAGAGTTTTATAGCCATTCAAACTGACAAACAAACAAACAACCAACAACAACAGATGCAACCTATGAGACGTGTTATAATTGGATTGGTTGCAGTAAGTATTGAAACCGCTCTGGGAGAATTAGATGAGCAATCGAGTTCACAAACAAGCATGCCATGCTCAAAATGAAATATCTATTTTCACTTTACTGTGCAGAGTACCACCATTAGTAAAAGTCAATAAGTATACAAGTTCATAGTTACAGGCAAGTAGTCATCATTAATCCACGACATCTGGGGATTCAAGGGAGCTCGGCCGGCTGTTCCTGGTCCAGTCCCTTGTGTGTCGATGGGGTTATTGTCAGGTGGATGACAGGGATGTGACGATGATGATGGAAGAACACCGGATGGTGGCAGGTACCCGTCTGGAACTGGAGGAGGAAACTGGCCCTATAAGCAGAAAACCACATTAGCTACTGGCAATAGCTGTGCTACCCGATCTAATTCTATAGCACTTTCTTAAAACCAAGACATGCACTCAAACTGGAAGGCCAAAATTGCCTGTCTGAACTGCTACTTATGGAATCTGCAGTATGTAAAGAGAGTTTTGGAAGAATATCAAGAGGTTTTGCATATATAAAGTTGATCATAACACAACCACCAGACAAAGGCACAGGTAAACTTCGGTGGTGGTAGGGCATGGCTTTACTTCTGACCGGGAAAATAACCCGAATAATAATGGCGTTAGTGCAGAATTTTCCGTACTAGTCTAAAGTACAGGAATACCTAATATTTGAGGGTCACTTTCCCATCTGAACACTGTCTCCTAAGCCTATGCCATCAGATAACTAAAAGTAAAGTTACATAACCTATAACAAAAAGAGAAATCGTTTTGCAAGCAAAATAAATCCTGGTTAAAGTAATATGGAAACACTTTAATTTTTTTAATTTAAATTACAGAAACAAAGTTGAATACTCACCTCTGATGGCAAGACTGGTACTCCACCAACCAGAGCTCCGCTGTAATCTGCTCCACCGCCTCCCGGCATTCTTGTGATACCTCCAACAGATCCCATTCCACCCGGAAAACCATTGACACCACCAGCTGCTGCTCCTCCCCTACCAATATTCTCATACAGAGGATTAACATTGCTACTACTACTACTAGCTCCACCAGGCGTCCCAAATGCAGCACTGCCTGTCACATTCTGACCAGTGTTGACATAACCTGTGTTCCCACTACTCACACCACCAGCCGTTACAAAGACACCGCTTGCCCCAACGCTGGTACCACCAGATGAACTGTATCCAAATGCCCCACTGGTATTACCACCACCAGGCTGAGAGTAACCATATCCTCCTCCTACTCCCCCACCACCAACTCCAGGCCCGGGGAATCCGTTATTTGTACCACCTGTATTGTACCCACTGCTGCCACCACCAACACCACCACCGCCAGAGCCATACCCCATTCCAAGGCTGCCCACTGATCCGGGGATGGAAGGCAGCACCAGATGACCTCCTGGCCCTCCTCCTCCTCCTGCCATCTGACCACCCGCTTCCATGGATTTCAGATGAGCTGCAGTTGAACCACTACTGCTCATTCCAATGCCTGATGTTGGAGACAAGGCATCAATTCCTAGGTCAATCAGATTGCTGGCCTCTGGAGGCTGACCCTGCAAGCAACATTAAATGTACAGTAAAACACATGTGAATGTACCAACCATTAAAAGGTTCTTTTATATAATTACCAATATCCCCCATAAGGTGACTGGTCCATCAAGATTTCATTAGGTCATGGCATTGGTTAATTAGGTGTGTAATGTAATGGGCGCCTTGCATGGCTGCCGGCAGTTAAATTCGACTCCTGTAATATATTGTCATCATTTGTTCATACTGTACTTGTAAGCATACTGCACAATTGTCAGTTTGAAATTAAAAGAAAACTATTAATATTATTATTACTTCCTAATGCTGAATTGAAATCATATTCCTGACCAATTTTAACTAATGCACCGTTCCTGTCTTTTGTCTTAAATCTTCACCAGCAGGAATGTGCATTCCTTGATGTCTTGAATTAGTTTACAACAGGTACCAATGCATTACTTTTCATTTTCCAGTGCCCCTAAGACAGCAATACTCTCCAGTTTTACATGCGGAAGGTTCTAGATGGTGGACCCACAACTGGAAACAATGACCTTAATATTTTATGTTTTGGACCAGTATTTCTAGGTCTTCCCTAATCTTGATCATGAAAATTGATGAAACATTTGAAACACATCATGAACTCAAAATGACTAGGGCTGCGGAAATTAACGATTAATTAATTGATTATTTGTTAATTTGTTTTAATGATTAAATTTTTTTTAAACGATTAATCGTTTCGATTTTTCTACACATCACTAACATGCACCGGAAGTAACAATAAAAACATGTAAACATTGCAATACAACAGCAGAGAGTAATCGAGCTATCAAACATAAACATATATCAGGTCGATTACATGAAGATTTTGGAATTAAATTATTGGCTAACGGAAATATAAAAAATGCTGATAACATTTATTACATTCATTGTGACAAATGTTTTGCATACCATGGATCTAACACTTCCATATGAGCAAGAAAACCGACTGTTATTTTTTTGTGTGACTATATACAGAAACTGAGAATTTTAATTGAAGTGTCTTTAATTTGTTTGAGAAATGCAACTATAAAAGTTTTTGTGATTTAATCGAAATTAACTATCAATTAATCGTAAATTTTTCAAAAGTTAACTATTAAAATTAAATTAATTGTTACCAGCCTTAAAAATGACCTAAAGATATCCCATTACCAGTACTTACCATCATGACTAAGGGATCTGGCTCAAATGGCACTTTGTATGTTCGTGCAATCTCTATCATGTAATGCTCCACAAGGATTTTTGGTGGCGCGGAGAGGCTCATCTTGTGCACAACCTGAAAGAAGAATCATTGCCGAGAAAAACTACTTAATATACTATTAATAGATATCAACCATTGGATTGATTTTCTACATGCTCCTCCTGTGCTTCTAGTTAGTTAATTAATTCAAATCATACATTTGGTATGTACATTAAAATGACAACATGAATTTATTTTAATATTAGATCACCACTGACAATTTGAAAAACGCCTAAATGCAGTGAAACGATATGCGTACTTTGTGCAATGGTTCTAGCATCAAAAACTAACACCGAGTACAAGTAAAAAGCTGATCTGATAACCACCTCATATGAGTAGATGAGTTCTGTGCATGTCATCGGCATGACGCAAGACAAACGCCATTTCTCTATACTCCTTGTGCCTCGATGACTGACCGGTTGTGGGTTTGCTTCAGCCAGCGAGGGACAACTCATCGGCAAAGTAATCGTGTCTCCGTGGCGTTTATTTTTATGATAATTATCTTCCCTACAGAACCATATGGCTGCGAGATGTGGACAATGACAAAGAATATAGAGAAAAAGATCAACACATGTGAAATGTGGATATGGCGGAAGATGCAGAGAATATCATGGATGGAGATAAAGACAAACGAAGGGGTGCACAGGGAGATTGGAGTTGAGAATGATGAGACATTACAACAAACAGCGTTGAGAAGGAAGCTGGGGCTCTTCAGACATGTTATGCGATCAGATGGACTGAAGAATGAAATGATGCTGGCGTGTGAAGAAGGAAGAAAAGAAAAAATGAAAAAATGGATGGACGAGATACACACAAAAAATCGGAATGAACCTAGAGGAACTAAGAAATGCAACTTCGGAAAGAAAGAAATGGAGAAGATTTATCATGAATATCGCTAGAATTCAACGAACTGACAGCACAAAGTAATAAGGAATAGACCAGGATGTACAGTTTAAATTTCATGTACTCCAATATTCTGAGCCGCTGAAGCCAATAAATGGAATCTCAAATCATCACAGCATACTTACTGTATAGTTTAAGCTCAGACAGAAGATAATACCTGTTAAAGAGAAGTCCTTTACACTTACCTTTTCGTTTACGCTTTCAAAGGTATTGCGTCTGCAGATCTCACCAAATTCCTTTCCATATTTGATTGTAAGCTGGTGAGCAACCTATTCATAAGAACAGAATGATTTCTGTAATTCAGTTAAAAATAAAGCAGCCTAAGCTTTCACTCCACTGGCTCTTTCACTCCACTGGCTCAAAATACCTGAATAAATAGAATGAAAAGTCCTATCACTCACCTACAATAAACTTCAATTCTCCCAGCCCTCATACCTTCATCAGTTGTTCACAGTCCAACCACTTTTTTCAACCCACTCCTTCTCCACACTAACACCATTCTGCCCTTACGTCACCTCATCACTAAAATTTGCAAATTGCTCCGTAGCCATACTGTCTAACCTCTCTGAAACAAACTCTCAGTATTATTATGACAAATATCTAACAAATCCTATGAACACACCAAAACATCACCTCCGGCTATTTCCCCACAGGTCCTTTACTCAAAAAAACACACTGCTTTTTCATTAGTCCCACCCTCAGTCCCACACTTTCCTTACCTTCCTCACCATTTCAAATAAAAACACCATCCACCTTACTCATCTGACTGTCTGACTTTCCTGATTTTGACACACTGCCTTTTGACTTTTATTAGATTAAGCATCCGAGATTAAGCACCTTCCTGCAACTTAAGTTTTTTTGGCAAAAGTAAACTAGACAAGAACTTGCTTAAGTAAGATAAACGCTTCCAATGAAGAAATCAGAAATACCTCACGTATTTCTTGAATATCTCCAGAGAGACGAGGGGCAACCCAGATGAGTGTTGCCACGGCTTCTTCAATCCCAGGATCCAATTCACTAAGAATTTAAAAAGGAAAGAATGAAGGATCATTCTAATCTAGTTGGGAAACTTCTACATTGCACTTATTGCATAACGTGATGGTCACTTTTAATCAGGGATGGTAAACGAAAACCGGAATTCCGGTTTTCGGTTTAGAAAATGGTAAACGTTTTATGTCATTTGCAAACTGATATTCAATTTTTTCCCATATTATTATTATCATCTCATCTATCCCGGTTTACTTCCCATAGGAAGATGCTCAGGTAAGTCGGTCAACTTCAAAGGTACGTACGCGGCTAAGCGAAATATTTCCAACTAGATAATTAATAGCTGCCAATTGCTGATAAATGGCCCTTTTGTCGAGACAAGTCTAAGATGAGAACGTGATCTAGGGGAAGTGTCCCCCGAGCCGACGAAGATAGCATCACTCATACGGAAGACCTGACTTCAAAGCACCACTTAACCACTTCGGTAGAGTGTTGACGCTGCATTGCAATACGTAATACTTGAAATAATGTATATTACAATTTACGATATTTTTCTAAGAACACCAACTAAAAACTGGTAACCGGTTTAAAACCGGTTTTTTAAATACGGTAACCGGTTTGCCCCAGAAACGGTATTAACAAACCTACTTTTAAGCAAAACTGCATTTAACAATAAAAATAATTATTAAACAAAGCCAAACAGTTATGCTCCATGAAGCATCAGACACCAGATGGGCTATGGGGGTTAAGTAACCCAATTCTGTTATTAATACCTCAGGTGGAGAAAAGTTGAATTGGTTAATGCAATTTCCGTGAAAACTATATCTTACATAATCATCTGTTAAAAAGTGTATGAATTTGGACAAAATGTCCTCACATTTTTAACCTGATTTCTCTAAGGTTACAGTATGTTTATTGCAAATACGAGAATTCTCTAAAAGTGGAAATAAGAGATTAATAAATTTAAGTTTATTTCAACAATTGTTGAGCAAAATGTAGCCAAAAAGTAATGTGAACAACATAATATTTCTGTAAATGGATAACATTAACATGATTTTGTGCTTGTTCTTCGGATTTCTTTGATCATTTCGTTTGTTCTTCTCTTGGGGGTTAGGATCTCACCTGAGAATATGCAGCATTCAGAGGGAATATATATGATCTCGACATTTAAACAACGCCGTGGTAAAGAGGTCAATGAGGATCAGGATAGTTTAAACAAATAAGAAATGCGTCTTTGAACCTACGACATCCTTTCGATGAGTCCAAATCTCGCAAGAAGCAGATCACACAACATCTCAACAATCTCCATTGCCTCCACGAGGTAATCCTCACGTATAATGTGCTCAACCTAACAGACACAAAACAAACAGCAAATAATTATAACCATATTGTCACTTTATTAGTAAATAATTTATACACATAGGTATGTATGACTGTATGTAGCATACATATACCGGTGTATGCATCTTTGTCTTCATACAGTACGGCTAATCGGCGACTTAAAAAGCGACATAGAATGCAAGTTGCATTAAAAGACCCAGGCAAGGCATTTGCCTCTTGCAAAGGCACAATCTACGCAAGCATCCATCTCGACTCCACAATACAGTCATCTGATTTTTCTCTTCAGATGCACTGACCTCTGCATGTAATAATAAGTGATTTACATTCCTAAATAACCAAATAAAACTAATTTATGTATGAAATGTGTGTATTCAGTATATTACTAAAGCACCTCATTAATTCATCCACCTGGAAACATTCCAAGTCCCACCTTGGCAGTTATGCAGTTATCAAGTGTCAATTTACAGGCTATATGCAAGTAATAAGTAATTTTGTGGCACGATGGCTGATTGGTTAGAGCGGTCTGCCTGTAACACTCAGTGTGCGCTGGGTGAGCGAATTCAACCCTCATCCGAGGCGTCAGTCGCTGTGTAGGGACCTTGAGCAATTCCTTCGCGCACAATTACTCTCCAGTAGAACAGCAGTTGCCCCGTCGAGGCGTGTGCACTTTTGAGCAACAGATGTTGGAAAAAGGGCGATATCAAATTTCAGAATACATTTTTTTCTAAAGTAATGTAATTCTTCTAATTTATCATCTTTATAAAGGCTGTGTCAAAGATGTGGTTTATTCACTGGTGTATCCATAATGATATCCTGCTTTGCCTCCTGGGATTTTGACCTAGCAACCAGTGTCATTTTGCTTTTCTGATTAATTTTACTTCTAGTTCTTATTCACTTCTATCTAATTGATATTAATTCTATTTCTACTTCTAGTTCTCAAAAAAAGTACTTCCACTTCTTATTCACTCCTGTCTATGCCATTTTACTTCCACTTCTCAAATAATTTTACTTCTACTTCAGTTTTTGTTCAAAATCTCTCGTGTAAATGACAAATGTTCCGTTTTTCTCACTCTTTATGTTTAGCGCATCGTTGCTAATAGCAACAATGCAGACAAAACAATCCTGTTATTCACACTTTATTTGATATAGTACTTGTGGCCTTTGTGCGGTGCTTAAATATTTCAGTCATTTACATTACATTACACATTCAGAAGACTCAAAAGAGCATTGAGCTAAGACTTACCCGTATCCTGGCCCGGTCATCTTTGCCTGCCAGGATGTAGTCGGCAATCTCTCGTCTGGCTTTCAGGGCAAGTTCAGCTATAGAAGCAGGTCAAAACACAGCCTCGGTAAACAATGTAACAGAAATTTCAATAACACATCACATAAAAGAATTACAATAGTTACAGCAAATGAATAACAACAGTTACAGTAAATGAATTATAATAGTTGCAGAAAGAAACAATCATTGATATATAGCGTAATGTCAGGTAGAAATTAATAAATAAAACTTTATCTGCTGATTCAAATCTAAACTAAACCATGGGTCAAGAATCAATCACCAGTGGTCTACATGGAATCACCCAAAACGTTGTGTGATTAGAAAAGAATATCTCCTAATATGTCGAAGGTTGGACAGGCGTCAGATGTATCTCACTTGTACATTTAGGCAGTGAAAGGTTATGTTAGATCAGAATACAAGCAACCTGCAGGGTATAAGAAATCTGAAGTCACGTCCATGTCTAAACTAGACTTCTGTTATGGATATGGTTATGGGCAATATTTAAAGTGCATGTCTAAACTAGACTTCTGTTATGGATATGGTTATGGGCAATATTTAAAGTCCATGTCTAAACTATAAATATAGCCCATACACATACCCAAAACAGAAGTTAAACGCTGTAACCCAAAATTGAACCCTCATCCTTTAGGTGTAATTCTCTCTCAACATTACAAAATATTACACAATCAAACGCTCTGTGTTAAAAGAAATATGACAGCTGGTTGTTTAAACTTAAACACAATTAGGCAGTCTAAATAATAAATAAACTCAAAACTAAATCATAAAGTGCACATTTCTAAAGCACTACACCAAAGCTAACCATGGGGCACCAGCTTATTCATGAGCACGGAAGCTTAGCGTCACAATATAATTTCTTCCTTACAGATACATCAGCACAAGTAAGTAAGTAGCTAGTTATCTAGGCACTTGAATTATAACACAACCACTCAAGTAAAGTACTGGCAATTATATTCCTAAGATTATTCAAACGGATCGACAAGCTGTTGATACAATGCAGAGATTAATAGATCACGAAATAGACAGAAAGATTTTCATCACTAACTCTTCTTTTTCTCCAGAAGTTTCAGTCGATTGATACACAGGCGCAAATTGGTCCGCAACTTCAAGTAGTTTGGTTTACTAGCAAACATTCTGCCTCAGTCTGTAGAGTGTTATCACGTCTGCAAATACCACATTAACCAAATAAAATTAGATATATCATCTAAAGTAGACTAATTATGAAAGTTAATAGTATGTAATGAGACAAAAATTAATTTCTTCCTAGGCATTTGTGAGTTGGATAACTAATATGAAATTGAACAATAAGGCAACAAGCCATGCATCCAATTTAAATTTCGATCATCACACACATTTGCTGCCCAACATCTCTTCAAGTAAGTAAGTAAGTATATTCTTTATTGAACCAACTGCATAACCACACTCTGGTGTACAATACATTTAAAAGTACAGCATTCTAATTAAAAAAGTATTTTACTTTCGTTATTAAAACTAACCTTAATCCAGCGCTTGCTCTGAATTCTGCTAAAATTCACTAAATAAAACTTTGACATCAATCAATAAATTTTCATCTACACAAATCGTCAGAGTGGCATAGACACACCTTGATACCTATATAGAATATTACAGTAAATAAATATAACTGTTAGCATTGGTAGACTACTCATAGAGCCATACAATGAGTAATATAACATTGTAATAATCTAATAAGTCAATTTACGACAAACGATTTCATTACATTTACAACAACTAAAATTTAATGATGTTTTAAGTGTTTGCATTCAAAACATCTTTTGGGCACAGAGAAATAATAACATTCGAGTGGTGCATTGGATAGGTAAGGGTGACTCTTTATGCGACGTGACTTCGATTTGAATGGAAGGTGGAGACTTGGTCTTGAGTATGGAGTGTACACTGTACAAGTTGAAAAAACACGGGGTTTAGAGGGCAGGTTACAATAAAATTCTATTCCCAAACAAAGATGCACCAAAAAGGATGAACAGTGGAAAACGCGGTAGCACTAAACACCGAAAATGACGAAAATACGCTAAAGCAATAAATCATCCAAAACAATTACAGTTGAATGCTCCACGAGATTGTCGCGCTATAAGTGATCATTTTAGGCTAAACGTGATATTCTTGAGTTTCAGGACCCATCGATGAATATAGTCCACCTCGTTGCTCAACCTACCAGCTCGAGTTCACAGCAATTTGTTGGTAACAAAACGTCAACTATTATGATTGATGTTTAACTGACTTCATCAACCAGAATCCTGGAATAAGTTATACTCCGACAACTAAAGTTACAAAATTATCCCGTTGAATCTTAACCCGCTGGTTCAGTTATTTGATGTGACAACTTAATAACAATAATAAATGTTGATAAACATCCACGTGACTGTGTCTATTCGGTAGATGGCAGTAGCATTTCAAAGCACGTAGATGTAATAATAATAATTGTTTAACTTTTAAAATTTAACAGTACATTGCACCTAGCATTTAGCTTGCTAAATGTGAGTTGTATGTACATTTATTTGTATGCTTCGGTAAGTTTTGAAAATGATGTCATTCGTCTTCATGGCATCAAAGCAGCGTCCAACATTTCACATTCAGGCCGACGTGAAAAGTAAAATATCATCATTGGAACTTGGAAGTAGGCCGATAGTGACCGCCATTTATATACCTATGGTCACGAGGACTCTATGGCTAGACTATAAGACTCATGCCATTTCGTGACGACGTGTGATGATGGGGATGGTAAAAAAAATGGTACAAATTTGCATGACGTCATTTATGGACGGACCCTTATAACCATCATGACCTGCCAAAGAGGATGTAGGCCTAAACTGATGTTATTTTGCAAAACATTGTTTTAAAACTAGCCTAAACTAGGCCTACAATCTAGAATTAAGAGTGGTTTCTAAATTTTTTTACTTATTGTACCATCAGGTAAAAATCAAATGCTGGTGTGGCCAAGAGTAGGTCTGCCAAAAGCAAAAATCATATAAAGATAAAGAACCAACAACAGGCGAGCGCGAAGTCCTCTTGCAATTAATAATTAGTTGGGGCAGAGTAAGTTATCTTGCAGAGTCTGGAGCGCTTTAAAACATCTTATGACAACGTGAGCTTAGCCTGAGATAATGTGATCGTCTAAAATGTAAATTAAAATTAATTAGAGCATAGGATTAATCAGTGCTTAAAGTGTAAAAAAGAAGTGCCTGGACGCTAGGGACCGTCCATAAATGACGTCAAGCAATTTTGGACCATTTTTGACCCCTACCCTTCGTCACACGTCGTCACAAATGTCATGACCCACTGAAATATGACGTAACGTCACAAGGCCCTGACCCACAAAAGCCCCAGATGTCCAGAATGCAATACAAATTTTTTTATAATTATCAAAAATTTTAATTATAACTATAAAACTATTTGAAATTATAATAGTAGAACAAAGAAAAGTGGAGAAAGTAGCCTACAATGATTACAATCTCATGCATTCCTCACGATATAAGACTCTGGCAGAAGCAGTACATTTATTAAAAATGTTTAATAGCATAACTTGAAACAATCAAAACTTTATGCCTCTTCATTCTCCCAGGCTGAAGCAAAATGCTCCTTCTTGGAATAAATAATATCCAATCTACACACTCCATTTTCTCCGTATCAGAGAATCTCTGTGGAACTGTGTGTTTGGGCGGGATAATTGATTCCTGCTTGAGAGTTACAGAATGGCTGCCTCACTTCCAACACCCCAAAATTGACATCGAGCGCAGAAGTTGACAGTACAAAAATTAAGAATACAATAATCATAATTAGTGTTGCTGAATTGTGGTAACAATGCTATTAAGTGGAACTTGTTTAATTGAGTGTAAGTTTTTAATAAAATTACGTATTTTTATGTGATGATATGACGTCACATTTCTCTTGTCACACAACGTCACAAATATGTGACCCCTCCCTCTAGGCGCGTGCCGTCATTTATGGACAGCCCCTAGTGTCAAAAAGTTAAGAACTAATGATTGCGAAAGGCAGAGCAATAACATACTAAGTCGACGACAAATGGTTCGTGCACTATGGTCCACTGTGTTCAAACAGATGCTCTTTTAGATGAATATAATGCCTACTGACCTCTCAGCTTACTTCTTCGCAACCTACTATCATATACATCATATGATATGACAATTTGGTGTGGCACAGTGGCCGAACGGTTAAAGCGGTCAGCCCGTAACGTTCAGAGTGTGCTGAGCGCGCGGTTTCGAGCCTCGTCCGGGGCGTCAGTGACTGTGTAGGGACCTTGAGCAAGTCCTTCGCGCACAATTGCTCTGTGTAGTACAACTGTAATTGCGCCGTAGAGGCGTGTGTATGCACTTCTGAGCAAAAGATGTTGGAAGAAAGGTGGAATCAAATTTCGGTAATAATAATGATTATTACATGATGTCTATGGTGGAGTCTCAGCCGCCAAAATAAGAAAATAAATTTTAGAACGGTATTCACATGTCCCAAAAGGCATTGAGAAAATTTAATAGTTAACAGTCTTTACTTTAGGCTGTCAGCTTACTTCTTTTTACTGCGTATTAATGCATTTGTTGTGGACTTATGAAGAAATAATAAAGGAGGGATAACGATGCTTTAGTGTCGCGGATACATATCAAAAAGTTGATCGGTGCATGCGACAGTCTTGTATGTGGTGATACAGTGGTAACTGTGGTCCGCTAAAAATTGACCTGTCTGCCACTGCCGTACATCTACTTTTCTATCTGATCATGGAGTGGTTTTGGTGTGCCATCGATCGACGCTTTGAGACGCTGGCGCCTTAGAAGCTACCAATTACAATCACTTGTCCATACTGAGTCTGATCTAATTTTAACGGAGTACAATCGATTAATTGATTAGTTAACTGAATATATGATGTTTTGGTTATTTGTGTTATTTTCTTAGTTATTATTAATTGCCATTGATTGAGTTATTGACTTGATTGATTGATTGATCAATGGATGTATGTATGTATGTAAGTATGTATGTATGCATGTATGTATGTATGTATGTATGTATGTATGTATGTATGTATGTATGTATGTATGTATGTATGTATGTATGTATGTATGTATGTATGCATGCATGTATGTATGTATGTATGTATGTATGTATGTATGTATGTATGTATGTATGTATGTATGTATGCATGCATGTATATATGTATGTATGTACGTATATATGAGTGAGTGGCGTATGGTACCGTAGGTCGATGAATTTGCTGCTGTTGTCTGAGTATCTGATGTTGTCTGAGTCCCATTGAACCTCTAATCGATCGAGGTTTGAACAGTTCTGTGACAGAGCGATGATGATCTGGTCGATGTGAACGCGAGTGGTCGTCATCGAAGGAACCAACCATTCGATGTTCCAATCACCAAGATACTACATTGTCATCGTCTTCGTCATCATCATCATTATAGTCGTCATCATCGTCGTCATCATCAACAGAATAATAATCAACAGCAGCAGCAGCAACAATATCTTCACCATCAACAACAACAACTATATCATCATCGTTATCATTAAAGATCACGTTATAATCAGTTCAAGATGGTCACTGTAAACATCAGTTCTTCATCATCATCAGCAGAAGCATCATCATTTTCGTATTCTCCTATTTTCTTCACTAGTTCATAACTACTTCCTCCATCATCGTCATCATCATCATCTTCATCATGTGATCATAGTCTTCATCGCCATCATTGACATCATCATTATTTTTCTTATTGTTATGATTATTATTTTTATCTTTATGTAGTAGGTATAATTCGCCCCTATTACTCTATTACTGTTATTATAAAACTAATTATCGTTATTATTTTTCCGGTTAAATTTGTTTTAACCTGTTAGCACTATGTCGTGTGTGATCATGCTGCATACTTGTTAGAGTTATAATTATTATTATTATTATGTTGGTGTTTAAAAATAGTTTATGAAATTGAGTGCACGAGTGTTTATATTGTTTGGTTAAACTACAGCTGCACAAAAGAGCCTTTGAAGAGCTGGATGCAAACTGACAATCGTTGGAACAAGTAGCTTGTCTCTCTAGGGTCTCTGGTGACATGTGTCAGAAGGCGACCCAAGTCTTTGATGAAGTCTATTCCTTCGTTATTGACTGGGCCCATGGTCTCAAAGGCCAATGGAATGAAGAGATAGCTGACAGCGAGCTGGCTGTACTTGATGGTCTTCCTGGCGGTAGCCACCTCCGCTGCAGCCCCCACCGAAGATGACGTCGCTTGGAGATATGATGGAGCCACGGTGTCAATCACTGTCGCATCCCATATCAGGTTCCGTCCTCTTCGCCAAGGGATCAGCGTCAGACCATCAGGGCGTTTTCCGTCCGTTCTGGAGAGTCCCGGGGGTTCCTTAATATTTGCGAAACCAGCGCGTGTGAGGCTACGACTGATTATGTCGTTTAATGCTGCGTGCCTGGTGAACCGCCCTGGTCCAAGACCACGAGAAGAAAGCCAGTGTGCTCCTCGTGACCCGCATGCCCCTCTCCCTCGACCGGATGCGGGCATTGGACGCCTTCGAAAGCGCGATGACCATCGAGTGAAGAATACGAAGAGGAGGAGAAGCACAAGGACAAGGAGGAAATGAAGACGTGACGTACAGAAAGCGCATCTTGGCTGACACAGCATCGACACAACGACACAACTCGTAAGTTCACATTACGACAACATATTATACAAGAACCGAATGAAGGAGGTCATGCGATAGGGGTTGGCCCGGCAATATAGTCCACTCCTGATCACGTCACAGTAGTTGGTCACTTGCCAGCTTCTTTCCATATCTGTCGTATCCTATCTGCGAATTTCTAAATCACTTTTTACAGTATATAGGTATACTCGCTAATCTGAAGTAGGCCTGCCCTCTTAGCGTAACAGCTCCTAGGAAATAAGAAATTCTTTAGAAAATGAAGGAATGTGTGTGTGAGACACTGGAACCCCAAACTAAAATCTTACCACGAATTGTGGGGTAAGTCAGTCCACATAGAAGGTTCCACGATGGAGAACGTGCCGTTCGGATCATAGCTGTCCTTGCCCGGGGAACAATGAGATGAAGTCGATCAGCAGACCGGGAGGGTGGGAAGAGACAGCAGACAAAGGTTTGCGCTGTAGGTCGCAAAGGTATCTAGGAGGTAGACATCGTTGAGTTCTTAGGACAAAGAGCACTAGCCTGTATGGGACGCGAGAGGCAACGGGAAGCCAGTGAAGGACATCATTCATGTAGGTAGTAATTTGGTAGTAGCGAGGGAGACGTGTAATGGCTTCAGAGTTCATAACCGACTGTATATAAAGGATGAGCGCGCCTTGGAAAGACCAGCAAATAGTAAATTGCAATAGTCAATGCGACAGCAGATGAATGCATGGATTGGATTGCATAGACAGTAGAGGTAACTGGTGTTTTATTGGAAACGGATCTTCGCATGCCTCTCAGGTGACAGTAACATTAGAGCTGTAACGTTATCACATTTTGCCATCTATATGCCGATACCGATTATTGCCGATTATTTAAATTACCGATACCGATTACCGACTATTTAATTGTGATTTCCAAGGTGTCCGGTTCTGTAAGATTGTACTGCTACTGCCTACTTACTGTAGACATTTGCTGCTTGCGTCAGCCATAATAATGGTTAAGAGTTTACTTTCAAAATTAGAAATATTCAAAAAATGCCTGTAATGCATTACGGAATAAAATGAAAAGTTATACCTTGACGTTACGGTCTCTTCTTCTCTTTTGTCAGATAGGCTAAGCCTTTTCCCAGATGAACCAGCCAGGCCTAATATGGTATGGGTTCCGCGGAAAACGGTCTCTGTCGCACCATGTAAGCTTAGAATCAGTGTTGTAGGCTATCATCATCAATATTCTCACTAAACCTTGAACTATTATGATTTCAACGTCACTGGTAGCAAATTCGGGGAACGGACATTTAGAGCGAGGTCAATCAATCAATCAAATTTAGTCAATCAATTTATTGTTGCCAACGATACAATAATTGCAAGTACAAGTACATTCATCTTAATCAAAGTCATAGGGTTGGTAGCAATAGCTAGGGAACCCAAGGAGCAATAAGCCCCGCAGTACGGGAACCCCTGTAGATAGGACTGCAATCGATTGAACGTATTCAAATTTGCCATTATAGAATTATACAATTAATCATAAACAGTAATCTTAACCAATCTTAACTAATACTAATAATAGCACAGGTAGCAACAGCAGGCAAGCCCGCTAGCAACTGGTCCCACGGCTAAAGACTCAAGGTCCAAAAGTTTACTAAATATCGTAAATAATGATGAACTAGTTTATGTGGAATATAAGAGGAAAGCACGTAGTTTTTGCTTAGATAAAGAGAAAGCTGCGGATTGACGGACCTCAGTAGGCAATGAGCTCCGGATTTTAGGTCCCATACAATTTATGGAGAATTAGCGGGTATTTGTTCTGGCGGGAGCAGCTCGATAGAGAGAAGAAGTTCGAGTCGGGTAGCTGTCTAGTTCACTGGCTAATATGAAATAGTAAGAGAAGGGAGGGGGAAGTAATTCGTTTGCAAAGCGATACATGAAGGAGGCTGTTTGGAACTCTTTAATTTGGGTTATTTTAAGAAGACTATAATATTTTATTGTCTAAAAAGTCGGACGGTATCATCGCCGGTATGTGAATAACGATTTGACCCATTAGTGGCAGGCATCATGGGGTACCCAGGTAGATACAGGTAGTCGAAGGAGAACCTTTACTGTCAGAGTCCGTATGTATCGTACCATTGTCATTTTCATATGAATCTGAATATATGACGATGAGAACGATAATCGCAATGATGCATATAACGTGGTGTTCAATAAATTCACGCCAACAATTACAAAGCAAAAATATTTACATGCACCAAACCGCTGCACACCATTTGCTGTTCCATACTTCGTCCTTTAATATACAGTTCTTGCACAGCATAATATAACAATGCAAAACAACATGTATTTCACAAAACCAAATTATATTAACATCGAAGCAGTGTTTGGTTCCTGCAAAAATACTCGCACAAACTGCTTCTTTAATATCTGTAAATTTTCAACATTCATCCATATAGGTTGGACTACAGCTGTAAAAAGAACGCTAAAGCAAGTCAGGCTAATTAAGATCTCAATCAAATATTGTCTTTTGTAATTTCACGACATAATTTATGTTCCACTGTTTTACGCTGTCCCTAAATATTCCGTGCTAGTGTTGACCAAAAGCAGACTTAACTGTGAAGTCTGTCACATACTGACAATATACTGACACATCTGACAATACAGCCTAAACAGTCTACAATTATGTTTCTAGCGCGTCAGATCTTGTAATGTTTCTCAACAATAGCCTTCTCTACTTCGAATGTGACAAATTTTGTCTTTCATGCATCAGTAAAAACAGATTGAAAAGTGTTTTTAGCAGATTCAAACTTTTCACAGGTCTTTGAATCTTTGAAGCGTGATGCAGCGTTGACAATTTGCAGAGTGTCGTAGGCCTATACTTAGCGAGCTACTTCCGCGGTTCTTTCAATATTAAACAATTAGAAGCACATAATCATCATCATAAGAACATAAGCTGACAGAAAGCGAAATGTTGAAACCTAAGTACAGCTACGCTACAGAGAGTTCTAGTCATCAAAGGAACATTTAGGCTACATGGAATGCAATGTGGAGACACGCTTAACGAACACGGCGGAAGAAACCCACAAAACTAAGGTTACCAAAAGCAGTGACTTTCGACAAAACAGAGGCATGATCAAAGGTTCACAGAGGAATCAAAGGCCAACGTTTCTCAGTAAACTGGTTAATGGGCTAATTAAGTCCCCAAACTGTTCTACGCAACCGAGTCGACGCCAAACATAGAGTGGTCAACATAGCCCCAATTCGATGATGGTAACTGTTGTGGAAAATCTGGTTTACCAGCACTGTATTCCACGTCATCATATGCGAAATTAGGAAATTCTGTGTTCCCAATTTTTATACATTCACGAAACAGTGTGTTACTATTGCCGAGCTTCGGTGATGGTGCTTGTGGTGATGATTCTGGCTTATTATTTTCACTGCGGGTCGCATTTTCATCTTTTTGAAGGTCGCTCATCAATTTAGGATCGGCATTTAATGCCGCTGGCAGCTGTTTGATTGCATACACTAAATCGGATTGCTCGATAGGTAGGCCTACCCCTTCCTTATCGGAATCAGACTGAAGTACGTTAGAGCCACGTGATCGTTCGTTTACCCCATCCACAGTTGGCAACCGGTCATTGAGCGGCTGATGAAAGGTTTCGACCATTGCATAAGCTATGTCCCCTGCATATTTATTTGATGTAAGATTACGTGGTGATGGGTGATATAAACCAAACCCTGCGAAGTAGTTGACCTCGCTTTCCGTACTGGGACGATCCCTCAAAGACATTCCTCCAAGCAGTGCCATCTGCTCGGGTAAAATATATTGTGAGTGACTTGGCATTTCTTCATTTGACACAATACTGGGTATCGTAGGATCACCCACCGTTGCAGGACCGCTGGGCACCGTAGGCTCTCCCTTCGGGGCATCATTGGACACAATAGTGTATGACAGTACATACCCACGTTTTCTTTCGTCGCCGATGTCGTTCTCTTCGTCTTTCGTGTCTTCTAGTGTGTTGTAGTTTGCCCGCATGAAGTTGTCCAGCAAGTCTGGTTCCCTTTTCGGGGCATCATTGGACACAATGGTGTATGAGAGGACACAACCATGTGTACTCTCGTCATCGTATTCATCGTTCATGTTTTCTGGTATGCTAAAGTTTGTTGACATGAATCTGTCGGGGTTTTCACTTGCATTTGTCAACTCTGACAGAAGTGGCGACGTTGCCAGGGAAGTTGGAGAGAGCCCACTGTAGTGACCGCTGTCACCGGAACTGACGCTCACCTGATGACTGAAGTCAAACTGAAACAGAATGTTTAAACGCGAATCACGACAGACGAACACACCTGAAGGTGACTTTAGTCAAACACAATGTAGTGTAGTACGTGTAAAGAGAGCAAAGCTTTTAAGTCTTTTTGCCTCTATGGAGATTTGCCTGATCTTTGACTTTTAAGCTGGTAATGGACAAATCTCAAATTCCAGGTCGCAGGGGCTTCTGGTTAGTTTCTAATTACACTGGCATTAAGTTCCATTACTTCGTGGCAGAGAATGACAGAGACAAGTGTGTCGAAAGGGCTTCTCCAAAATCACAAAACCCATAACCAGAGTATATTTAAGGAACGCTACCAAAGGATTACCCTGTCACAGTGTAGGCCTACAGCATCATCAAATTGTTATCCATTTCAGTCAACCGAGGAATGGTCATTTATAAGGTGGACAGATCTTTGCGAACGGCTAAATCCTTTATTAGGGTGCATAAATCCAGTGCCGTCAGCAAACCTGCACGCGGCAATAAAATGATTCCTATGCACGACTACACCACAATATATTGTAGAAGTCATTTGACTGTGTTCCACAGTTCCTGCACCTTAAATTACTGACCCTCTCACCTTGCCAGCTTCGGAGACGCCTTAAGACTTTTTTGTTTTCTTACCCACGAACAGACACCCGTTGAGAGCGCTGCTGAATAGATAGGCGATATATAAATGCCTAATTACATTACATTTAAGTACATTAGAAGAGAATTTATTAGATAAATTATACCGTTGGTTCATCATGTACTACACTATATGGTTAAAAGGTTGTTAGGCAGGTTCCGTTGAAAAGACTACATTTATTTTGGATAATAATTTACAGCTGGGTTTCAAAAATACATGTACTGCAAACGTAGGCTACACAAATTTTTAGCGACAAGATTATGTATCGGTTATCAATAGGCTTAATTAATCGACAAGAATTATAACAAAGATGAACTAAAACATAGGAAGAGATACTAAATAAGTTCTATTCATAGATACCTATTATAAATCGAACGTACAAAAAGAAATAGAACGATACAAATAGATAGATAGATAGATAGATAGATAGATAGATAGATAGATAGATAGATAGATAGATAGATAGATAGATAGATAGATAAATAGATAGATAAATAGATTGATTGATAGAGGGAGAGACAGAGAGAAAGCCGGAGAGAAAGAGAGAGAAAGACGTCGTAACGGTTCGCTCATACCTTTGTGCCAAGCATTGGCGCCTCACTTGACGTACTTGGAATCTGAACCTGATATAACATAGCATAGTTATTGAACTGAAAAATGTCAAATTGACTGAATCAAGAAATAATTGCTTCTGTGTAATTCTATGGTATCGCGAATGTACCGAGTTACTTTTAACTAACGCGCCTGGTATATGCTTAGTAATTAAGCCCCGCCTTCAGATGATACGAACGCAAATGGCGGCTGTGGACTATTTACATCTAATGTCGGCGAAGAGAGCTATTCACAACTGTCTGCCTAGACTATGCACTTTCTCCCTTGTTCGCCTACATTCATAAAGTAATCCCAGTCATTAGCAGGCTACGCCTAGTTTTCATTTATATTCTTCACATCTTCTCCAAATTCACTCGACTCCGACTAATTTGCAATCTTCTTGCATTAAATTACATTACATTACACTTAAAACAAGTAAATGAGTGGTATAAATAAATTACGATTAGCCATATTTTATATCATGCAAATAATTCAAGTCTTACGCGATGAGTTGGAGGCAGGGATACTGGTACGTTGAAGCGATTCACAAATTTCTTACGATACTTGTTGAGGCATCTGAAAGAAATATTTACTGAAATTGTCAACTGATCCACTGGAACATGGCAATCTTAGCAACATGGGAAGTTCACAAAACATGGCAATCAAATTTTCCGATCTATCTTCGCTCTTAGCTCTCTGTAAATCAGTAGGCCTAAATAATGCAACCAATAAGCGAACACCCTAAATTTGGGGAGAACTTGGTGGCTGATTCAAAGCTAAAGAATTCCAAGTCCAGCTATGTGACTTCTCCATTCTATATTTCATTTAGAACAAAACTAAAGAGCCATCTGCGTAAAACATTTGAACATTAACCGTAAACTGTTGGTGCAAAGAACGTGGCAATGGAAAAGGCAATGCCATCGGCAATCGTGTGCAGAGGTCAATCGAAAGAAGTTGTTAACAGTTCATTCTCATGACTGCGGGGAAAGCTCAATGGAAGGGTTTACTTTTTCTTCTCAGGTCTCAAAGAGCTATATTCCACCTCTTATCCTATTGCATAGAGACTACGCATAAAACCAATTCAGCTAATGAAACGTATTCAAATTCAGAAGTTTCTGATTAAGACAGGCAGAATTATCTACACATAAAAACTGTAAGCTAAAGTCTAGCACAAGTAGACCAACTGTTCTGTTCTTAGTGAGATTCTTTACTGCATATTGAGGTTCCAGAACGTGCTCTGTAAATTATCAGATACTTAAACCAATATCCTATTTGTCACTTACAGTAGGCTTGCGTACAGTCCACCAATGACAAGGATGCCAGCGACGACGATTCCAGCAACTGCTCCGGCTGTGGCCCCTAGAGGAAGCAAGCATAGTGTATGAGATTGATTGATTGGTTTGAACACAGAATTCCGATTTCTACATCGCCAAAGAGGACAGCTTTCATTTTACTAATTATTGTCAAGACCAAACTTTTTTAAACTAGGACGGTAATTAGATGCATCTTTTTATTACATGTAGCTATCTATGCGTGTCAGCTCCATCCATTGTTCATTACAAATATATGTAGTTGTTCAACCAATGTAATACATATGCCTAAGCATTAAGTTACTATTAGGTCTACCAGAACCTGTCATGACGGTCCCATGAGATCTGGTCGCGAACTAATAACATTGACGTTTTGTAACTTACTGCGATGTGTAAGTTTGATTTTCATTAAACGAAGATAAATATAGTAATATATACAGTATGTGTGTGTGTGTGTGCGCTTGTCAGATGTAAATTAAAATTACGTACTTACTTACTTAGATAAAAAGAAGCTACTAAAGAGTTATGAAAATAGACATTTACGTACATGATTTTGTTGTTGTTGCAAACTTTGGGCCAGAGGGAATACTACTTCCAGTTCTTCCAACGCTTGTCATCCAGATCTTGTACTTTGATCCATATTCCAGGTTCACCAAACTGTAAGTGAAGTTCTTCCATGATGCTATGCTTACGGATTGATTGTCGCCTGTAAAACCAAATCGGTCTTACATTCACGACAGTAATCATAGTTTTCTCAATGCAACGAACTCTGGATAGCTCCCTGACGGAACCTGTGTAGAATCCATTTGGAAACGAGTATTTACCTTAAGATGATGACGACGATGGTCGAGTCTTTAGATTTATGTAGCGCCTTTCACAGAATAACTATTCAGAGACGCTCTCATCACACGATGATGATGATGACGATGACGATGATGATGACGACGACGCTGATAATGACGATGATGATAATGATGATGAGTTCCCTGTCCTGAGGCAGATCATAGACTATATGCCACGCGTGGATGAGATGAGTTTTCGTTGTCTTCCTCGCAGACAGCTATGTTTGAGCAACTTATCCAAGGTAGCTACGTAGTGGCTTGAGGTAGGCTCGAATATAGGCACATAACATACCGCAAATCCACCGCAACCCACCATTTACCTAGTTCTGAGATGTGTGGTGCATACCATGACAACCGTTCTGGTGGTCGGCCAGACAGTAAAAGATAACGAACGTATCAACATAAGCGCATTCTTCGTTTTTGCACGGTGCAGAAGTCCATCTGATGTAGATTTCTCCATGAGATCCCAAGTCGGGAGTAACAACGTCCACAATGCGAGGTGCTTCAGCCTCTGTAACAGAACCAACCGAAGACAATGTGAAGCTCACACAAAGACGACCCTCATCGAAGTTATCTCTAATCGCTTCCGTTCAGTGCTCTAATAAATAAAATTAATATCTTCAATGTGATCCTTTCTAACCATTGCTCCTCAGATGCATTCTATTACTTTTATAATATCTAGTAATAATTTATGAACAAATAGAATCCAACACACGGTTAAATGCACTCTAAAACACAACAGATTAGATCAGTCTAACTTGGAATTCATTGCGAATTCCTTTTAAGTAAGATGCAAGGCACTCACTTGCAGTCTGCGAATACAGTCTGTCGGTCCACATGATTCCAGTCGTGAAACCCGAACGAAAGTTGACTGCAAGGCCGATCTGGAAGTGGAGATAGGTTTCAGACAGGGTCAGGTTATACTCAGATTCTGATCCTTCGAGATTTTGCCACTGGATCGGAGTCTGTCACCAGAACAACGAAACGAGACACTTAATTTTTTAAAAACATAAATGCATGTTGTTTATTTTCGCCTAATTATCAGTTGCTACATACATTCCTAAACGACTTTTCCTTCAAGACATTGACTCATGATTGTAAAGAGTTACAAGTATCAAAACAACTGCAACTTAACTTGTAGGGTTTCAGGCTTTTCATGATAAATTTGTAATAGTCTGCAAATATATAGTTCCAATGAAAATTATTTGTAAGCATAGTTAACATGTTTTTATGTGAATCTGCTAGATGCCATTGGGTGGTAGGCCTATACAAATTTATGACAACAAATTAAATTTCCAATCACATAAGCCTACGTTGCAGTGGCGAGTAGATGACAGCCGATGGCACCAGAACAAAGTATAGCTCGTGATATTTTCCACCAGCACGGTCGCAAACCAGCGGATTACGACGTAGCTGTCATTGCCTTCAGCAACCAGTATGTAGTTCAATGAAGAAATTCCTTTCGCTGAAAAAAGTTTTGAATAGATGAACAACCGAGAATTAATCATGGACTATGTTCACATGGTGCAAAATGATACTGATTTATTACAATACAATACAACTGTTATTTGATAACGCTCTTCTTACAATTTAGTTAAGAAGTGCATACACACGCCTCGACGGCGCAACTGCAGTTGTAATGCAGAGCAATTGTGTGCGAAGTACTTGCTCAATGTCCCTAAACTGTGACTGACGACCCGAACGAGGGTGGAAACCGGGAGCGTTACGGGCCGACCGCCCTAACCAATCGGCCACCATGCCACACAAATTTAAATACTAGATTCTACAGTAATGTCTTACTAGTATGATATATGCCCGTCCTAAGAGGGTTAAACACTTTTTTAATGTGTTGTCCACTTAAAATGCGCCTCCGGTGGGGGGCGCTTGTTGGATTGCACAGCAAATTCTCTTCCATCTGCCTGAATACTCATAACATAGCAGTGTCACTTTCCGAAACAATATGATCCTATTTACCTTCATAATGGCAGTGCCACTTACTAGACTGAAATGAGCCTATTTCAGAGCGTAAGAGAAAAGTTGACTCCAACACTGACATTTCTCTTCGTCTTTATAAATTACTACAATGGATTCCTTACAAACTTCACCGTGACTTCCACTAAAAAGCACTACGAAGCACTTGAGCAGTTCCATATTAATTGACCGAATAAATACATGTTCAGTATATAGTGTGTGGCACGGTAGCCGATTTGGACGATCGGCCCGTAACGCTCGGCGGAGCGGGTTCGACTCTCGTCCGGGGCGTCACTGTGTATGGACCTTGAGCAAGTTCTACGCACACAATTGCTCTGCAGTACAACTGAAATTGCCCCGTCAAGGAGTGTTCACTTCTGAGCAAAAGATGTTGGAAGAAGGGCGATATCAAATTTCAAGAATTTCAATGCATAGTAAATTATTATTATCATTGACCCAATTACAGTCATCCATCATTATCGTCATCTACGTTGTATCGATGTTCTCATCTTAGTTGTCATCAAAATCATAATTGCGTTCAAGCCAATGGTGATCATGATTAAATAATTCTTAGAGGTAAGATTTTGTCAAGGGTCAGATGATCAATCGAAAGAGACTCACCGTAAGTAGGTGGAATGCGAATGACGTCATGTGGCAAATGTTTGGCAATGCCAACAATGTTCTTTGACTGAATCGTCACCTCATCGTCTTCTTTTTTCAACGTCACTTCTGTGCTGTCAACGGATGGTGCAACCGAACTCACATCTCTCCAGCCAACAGTAGTGCTTGTGGTACCATCTGACTGCCTAGCTCGAACCTCGTATGAAAGCTTGCTGCCACAGGAATCTCTTTCTGAAATTGGCTGAAAATATAAACAAATACAAGAAATGTTTATTACTGACAATTGTAATGAAGGTTTATACGCTTCGCCTAAGAAACTCTAAATCTTCTACAGTCACATAATTATAGTGAATCTTTTAATGTGATCCTGTGATATATTTTATTCCATTTTATGTAATCCAATGTCCGTAAATAGTAATTAAAAGTAAAAGACCAGACAAAAGTGCTCAGCAAACTTGTACATGGTTGATAAATAGGAACATCTCAGAACTTTGAATAATTCGTTAATTAATTAATAATTAATAATTAATGACAGAACTACAAACATGGCGTACGTTTCAATAGACAAATATCAACTAAACAGATAACTATTAAACATTTCAGTGATATCAAGCCATCTGAAACTTCGTCCATGGAAGATCTGTTGCTTTCCATCAACACCATCAAAGGTAGCCTATACAGTTACCGTGATAAACGAGAGAATACTTCATCTGAAAAGTGGCACTAATGGTTTACCTGCCAGTAGAGCAGAACCTTTCCAGTATCTTTGTTCAGAAAGAAAGCATTCGTCTGAGTATGCGGATTCTTACACGGAACTGCAACAAAGATAATCCAAAGATTTCTAATACATGTATTTTAATAAATGTATTTCAATAAATGTATTTTATTAAATGTATTTAATAAATGTATTTTATTAAATGTATTTTATTAAATGCATTTTATTAAATGTATTTTAAGAAATGCATTTAAATACATGTATTTTAATAAATGTAGTACAATGCACGACATCCGAAGAAATACGGTCAGTCAGTCTAACTGTCTTAGAATATTACCCGGTTGCTCATACATTGCTGTCATCACAATGGTGTCCGCTCGATAGTCCGAAGGTTCGATAGCCCGAAGGTTCATTAGTTCGAAGGTTCGATAGTCCGAAGATTAGTGTAAGCTCGAGAGTGCCTAGGGTTTGATAGTCCGTAGGTTCGATAGTCCGAAGGTACTAAAGTCCGAAGCTTCGATAATACGAAGAAAACTCGGACTAGAAATTTTGTTGGACTATCGAACCTATGGACCGTTGAACCTTCTGACTATTGAACTTTCAGACTATTGAACCTTCGGATTATTGAACCTTTGGATTATTGAACCTTCGGACTATTGAACCTTCGGACTATTGAACCTTCGGACTATTGAACCTTCAGACTATTGAACCTTCGGTCTGTTGAACCTTCTGACTATTGAACTTTCGGACTATTGAACCTTTGGATTATTGAACCTTCGGACTATTGAACCTTCAGACTATTGAACCTTCGGACTATTGAACCTTCTGACTATTGAACCTTCGGACTATTGAACTTTCGGACTATTGAACTTTCGGACTATTGAACTTTCGGACTATTGAACCTTCGGTCTATTGAACCCTCGGACTATTGAACCTTCGGACTATTGAACCGTTAGATTATTGGACCTTCGGACTATTGAACTTTCGGACTATTGAACTTTCGGACTATTGAACTTTCGGACTATTGAACTTTCGGACTATTGAACCTTCGGACTATCGATACAGAACCGTCACAATAGACATCGCATCAATCAACGATAATCCCTGAAGTGAACCCAATTCCCGCCAGAGAAGTCTAACTGAAATGCTCTATATAAATAGTCAGATAACTGATACACATAGTTACCATACCATAAGCTATTCCTTAAAGGACAAGACAACATACCTGTTGCAGGAGTTTCAAATCTTTTGGTAATATTGTCACTTGCGAAACCGCGCCTCGATGGACGAACACTGATCTGAACTGTGTAATTGGTTGCAGGAACAATGGACAACGTGAATGATGTTGCATTGGTGATGATGTCAATCTGAACAACAATTCATGACTCACTCAATGTCATGCATCCTGAATCGATCAAATTTGTTTAATTTCAGCCATGACAATAACATTCAACGATATATATATATATATATATATATATGTCGTTCAGTGCTGTACATGTATTTAGGCACTTTGCACCCATTCAAGCTTTCACCCTTGCCTGGTTGTCAAACGTTTACAAAATTGACTCATGTTACGCTATTCGCAATCGAGAAGTTTACTTCCCCATAGATGGAGCTGAAAAGTCAAGTCAAATTCTTACTAAGAGTAACATTTAGTTACTATTCAACCGCTACTTTTCAAAAGTAACTGCAATCTGTTACTGTAGTTACTTTTTTCCAAAGAAACTATTTGTATGGAACTTGGGATACTTCAGTCTACATTCTTCCTTTCAAGTAACCATATATGTAGTTACTGTAACTATAATAACTTTTGAAAGTAACAGACCTACTCTGACACTCTTTAGACATATACCTTACCTTTCATCACCAACATTACCTTATAACTATTTACTTAATCTTTGTCAACCAAATTTGACCTTACACAGTCCTGAACAATGGAAAACCTGAGGATAAGAGTAATCCACCTGATCTTTCCACTGATTCTGAATGTTCAGATGATAGACAAGAGGTGTCGTGTAATTGTGACTGGACGTTGGAGGATTCCATTGAAGCGTCACGTGACCGTCGTATTCAGAGGCGAAGGATGACTCGACATTCTCCGGAGGATTTGGTTTCACTAGGACAACAACAACACAAGCGACCTTCAAGGTTCCCCCAGGAGAGACCACGAGAACAGGAAAGAGAGTAAGATCAACCAAGCACAGGCCAATCACATGTGAGCATTTTAAAGAAAAGCAAGGGTGAAAAAATTACAATCATGATCAAAGCGCGCATTTATTATTTTATTATTACTATTATTATTGTTATTATTATTATTTTTCTCCAAAGTACATATAATCCCTCGAGATTCGAAAAAATTATTATTATTATTATTATTATTATCATACATATATGTTTCACATTAAGCTGTTATCGCCCATTGGGCGAGCTAAGTGAATGGTGGCAATGTCCCGAAGAGGCAGGCGGCGTTCCCACGCTGAAGAACAATCGAGATACGTTGGAACAGATATGAAGTCTCCGTTAGATCGTGGGTTGCAGAACTCATTCGACTGCCCAACTCTGAGATGAACTGCAGTCCTTCACTGCTCCAAGGGCCGCCGGATTCCAAGGCGAGGGCTACGAAGTCGTGGGTGTTTGTTATGGTGGAATACTTGACCCAAAATTATAATTATTTTCTTAGAGGTACTTAGTTCCCCAGGAACTAATGGACTATTAAGATTTAAGATGTTAAATTATTTGTCTGAAGGATCAGGTCTCGTCTTCTGCAATCAAAGGAAGCTGAACTTTAAAGGCCACGTGATCAAGCGCTGGATAGATATATCGACGAGCATTGTGAGAGAGACATCGCTTCGCGCCACCAGTGACGGAGGATAAATAACCACCAAACTCAATCGATCGTGAATGAATTTATCTAGCACATGGGCTCAATGGCCACAGATTAGAAGAGGTGTTTGGCCAGAAGTCCCCTGTATATCAGGGTCTTACGATACGCAAGACCAGTTGACACGGCCTGAGGTGTGGACTGCTGTGGCGTCCCGCGTCAGATCTATATCTCTCGCCCGGCCAGGGAAAGAGTGTTGATCCGTCAGGTCTCTTGCCATTCGACCGAAATAGGCGGGCAGGCTCCCTTATACACGGCAGCCCAGCCCTGGCCAGATGATAATAGTTGATAGCATGGTGGCGCATGGAGCTAACCTGGGCGCTGTTACATATGAATCCGTTTTAACCTTCAGGGCTCACTCCAACCCCAAACTGGCATCAGTGGGGCCAAATAGGGACAGATCCACCCCAACCTTCACCGTCACAGTGGACATCGGTCCTATCCTCATCCGCGATTGGTCGGCTCCATGCGTTCTCAGGCTGAATTTCTTTCCATCCATCCTTCAGATTCCCAGAAATACTAATCAGCCGATCGTCTGATATATATATATACATATAAAAATATATTTATATAAGAAAATATATATATATATATATATAACAAAAAAGACACGAGGGACTTGTAAAAACTTGACGGTTTCATATTTCTTTTATCAACGTCCAGATTGTTAACTGCTTCAGTGGTTTCCTACCGATTTCTTCTCGCGCTGTAACACATGTCACGTTGGATGAAATGCTTCTCAGTCGGTTTGCGGCGTTGATCTGAATGCAATATTTCTCTCCCATTTTGAACTGTGACGAAGGCCAAGTGCAATTGTTTGAGTCACTTTTCGGACACGTCCAGTTGCCACTGTCACTAAATTCAATTGAATTGCAACAGGCCACATAATATAGACAGTCTTTGTTAAATCGATGAAGAACAATTAGAGAATTTCAACTGGTAGAAGTAAGAAAGATATGCAAACATTTGCGTGCATGCAAGTCCCAACATTAATATTGTAACTCGAGATAATCAGTTATGTAGCATCTTCTCATGAACCACATAAGGGATCCTCTAGACCGAG
>OY365807.1:6483345-6525845 GCA_959347315.1 Bimastos eiseni | reverse complement strand
CAATTTATGTAGCGCCTCTTCAAGATAACCATTCGTTCAGAGGCGCTCCCGACCCAGGGCCGGTCAAAGAGGAAGGTCTTGAGAAGCTTATAGAAACAGACGAACAGGTCGGGCGGGAGAGAGCGCAGGTCAGATGGGAGGTTGTTCTTAACACTGGAACTCACAATTGCGAAAGCTCTACATGGCTGTCTACCCTAGCCATCTCTTATCCGCATTGAAAGACTCCGATTTTCCGTGTTCTTAATTAGTTTTGTTGACTTTAAAGAAGTCATTGTCAGCCGTCAGTAAAGTTAAACAATTGTCTCATCTTATCTTCTAACGCCCTTGTCTTCAATTCTCGTAATTGTAATCGTAATCTGCAAACTTCTAAATCGCCACCTGAAAGCTAAGCGCATCATGCATCAATCGATTGTCGCCTCGAGTCAAACCAGTGGAACGACAGGGTACTTATTGTCTGGCTGCATTTAAAAATACAATTGCTGTAGGGCAATATCAAAGTAAACTCCATGGAGCCCTTTCGACCAGACGATGATGAGGATTAACCACGATAATGTCTGATCACCATAATAATTATCAATCGGACCACAAGACTGCCTGTCTACATAGCCTACAGTTATAAGCTATGGCTACAGCCTACGACAAATGTGTTTTAACATTAGTGAAAATTGATGTGCGTCTATATTCTGATACATCGCATGGAAGCCGCATGGAAGGGTGGAGAAAAAAGCCGTGGCGTGATGGAATAAACTGGGCCACATTTCAACCTTAGTAGGAGGGCGATTGAACCACAGTTACGTTTATAGGTAGAGGGACCTTGATTGGTTAATGCCGAAATTACCGGGATAAATTGCAAACGTCAGATGGTGGAATATGAATAACTACACGTCGTCGTCGAATTACTAAAATGCACATTCGTCTTAATGTATGTAGGCTAGGCCTGTGCTGTTGGTTCGTAATGCTTGCATTAGGAGATTAATGTTCGATTTGTTTCTGTTTGGTCCACATTTGCCAATTGCATTTCAGAAAATGCAACTAAAAACGGTATGAACCATAACTTGACATTGAAAAAGTCAATAAAGAGCTTTAAGAGGTCCATTATTTTTATGGAAACGTCGACGGTCTAAGTCAGTGATTCTCAGCCGATGTGTAGAGGCACACTGGTGTGTCGTAAGGCACCGCCAAGTGTGTCGCGACGCTAATAAAAAAAATGATATTCAAAATCAATAAAAATCATATTCGGATGAAGCTAAGATATAATGCATATATCTTAAATGAAAAATGAAAATGTTTCTGTCTATCAGTCTGTCGATATTTCTTCTAATGATCTAAAATTCTTAAAATTGTAATCTAGCCTTTCGCGTAGTTTAACCTTTACCTGTAGCCGCTGCTAACATAAATGTATAGGCCTACTGTCTGGTCGTAAAGTGATCGCTAAACTAATGCGCGGAACTATTTTAATTTCAAGATTCATTTGCAACGTATAGCATCATTATTGTAATGATCAAGCTATCAAAATATTTATATAAAATTTTAAATTATTTTCTGTAGTTTATTAGTAAAACGATAGGCCCATAGATAATGTTTCGCAGTTCTAGACATCCTACTTGTGTGAGCTCAGATTTTCAACTCTTACAAATATTGAATACGCCTACAAGAAGCGATAAAAGTTGAAGTATGTTGAAGAAAAAATGAGAGCTTGTTTATCGGAAATTCGACCAAGGATTGAAGCAATTTGCAGGGCGCATCAAGCCCAGATATCGCATATTGAAATTCATTGACATTTAAACAGGTCTTGTAAATTACAAAGTCTTCTTAACACCGATAATTCGCACTGTTTTTACTTAATTTATGTTTAACAATGTACATATAAATGCAAATTTGTAAAATTGTATATATATATATGTGTATATGTGTGTGTGTGTGTGTGTGTGTATGTGTGTGTGTGTGTGTGTGTGTGTGCGTGCGTAAAAATTTATATTTAGGATGTGACCGTTAGCTCGTAGTAATTAAGTTTCGCGAGTAAGTGGTTCACGAGAATAATTGATGTTGCAAGATTCACAATAATATGTAAATCTGACATTTGAACCCAAAGCTTCACACGTGTAAAACCGGATATACCCGTACTCGTGATGACGCTACCAGTACCCGACCCGAACTGAACCTTGAAGCGTGTTTTCGTAAAGAATCTAATTATGTGCGTATTCCATCCTCGTTTATTTCAGTATAATGCTTCAAAAGTTCGTTTCTCTCGCTGGGAATTTGCAACGCTTCTAAGAATCATGTGTAATGCACACACATATATAAATATATATATATATATACATAAACATATATGTGCGTAAATATATACATAGACATATATATGGGAATATATATATATATATATGGACATTATATATATATGGGCCAACCATTGGCGCCTTTTTTAACTTACTGTATCACTGTTTTGTTAACTGTTCTAACGGTCTTTGAAATGACATTTGACAGAAAGCGCCTCTGACTAGATATCCTGACAAGGCGCTATATCAAGTTTGATCGATTCATTGATAGGCCTACATTCATTTAGGGCCTATAGTGCCAGCCAAATTCTGGACAGCTTGCTCTATTGACATTACCTGATTTTCTGTAAAACTGGATCTTATCACTCTTGCAAAATCGTCAGCATTGTACTAAATTCCATGACCAATTATCTGCTTTATGGCAAATAAATGCTAATATTTATACAGGGATCTGGGCTGGCACTGCATAAGCAGCGTCACCAGATCAGGCCAACATACAGACAGACAGACAACTTAGCAACTCAACAACCATCCGATGATGTGACAACTTGAGAACATTAAGGAATATCTGGATGCCCGTTTCTTCTGGGATCAGCTCAAGCAAAGAACAATAAAATTAAAAGACAAGTGCGGGTGACAGCAACTGACAGCGCCAACTGGGTAACCTCTACCGCTCGCTTCTCTTCTTACTTCGTCATCTCCTCTTCCTTTGCATCATCTTCTCCTCTTTCATCATCTCTTCCTGATTTTCCACTTTCGGTGGTGCCATTTCGTCTCTATTCATATTCTGTTCCTCCATCTCCTCCTCTCCTTCTCTTCCTCCTCCTCCTGCTCAACCTGCTTCTTCTCCTTCTCCTCCTCCTCCTCCTCCTCCTCCACATAATCCTTATTCTCCTCATCCTTCTCCTCCTTCTCCTTCTCCTCCTGCTCCTCCTCCTCTTCTCACACAGGGTCAGAAAAGCAGAAATACATCAGTTCAAGAGTTCTAGACTTGTAGAATGGTTTGGATGATAGTAGGCTATTATCTCGGCGACACTATCTTAGCAATCTCAGATTTCATGTAGAAAATAGGAACAGCAACTGCTGTTCCAGGACAAATTGCAGTAGTTTTTACACAGACTATAAACGTCTTCTGAGCCACTTTAAACCCTCATTTTATGTCAACGAACTTTCAAGTTCTTCTTTTCCTCTGGGGTGACAGTCTGACATCAATTAGGGTTCCTAACCTTTACTGACCTAAAATGGAACTAAAACCTTATATAGTCCTTTACCTCAGCGGCAAATCGGCAAACGTGCCAGATGCTAATTTTCGGCGATTAATACGATTAATAAGTTTCGGATCTCCACAGGTTGAAGAATTTAAAACTTAAGCTTAAGTCAGGCTTAGTGGCGAATCTATGAAAGATTATATGTAGGCCTAATGCTATTTGCTATTTAGATAAGCATAAAATATGTGAAGCAGGGTGCAAATGGTTGAGTTTCGAAACAAACCATATATTCTGTTGGGTGGCGGATCTCATGGATGAGGTGGTGGACCTCAAACCGGGGTTCCGGATCTCTGATCGGGTGGGATCCGGCTGAATTTAACCACTGGTTCGCATGATCTATAGATGCTATAGAGTATAGGTTCACTCCATAATTGTAGGCTGTTTCGATTAATGATAGGATAGTATGTTGTGCTTGCTTTTCAATTAGGGTTCCTAACCTTTACTGACCTAAAACGGAACTAAAACCTTATATAGTCCTTTACCTCAGCGGCAAATCGGCAAACGTGCCAGATGCTAATTTTCGGCGATTAATACGGTCACATGGAAACGACTATTTAATCAGCTCGTTAGGCCTAATTGAAATATTTCACACCAACCTTTAATTGGTTTATCCGATATGTCACCATCAAAATTTGCTAATAAAATCATGATTACTGACATCCAACTGAAATACAATAATATTCTATTCTCATACAACAATTCCCAGTAGAACAGAAATTTACCTTTAGAATGTAAAGCTGCCTTCACAATTATACTGAGCATGTATAAAGATCTCTGCCGCGGCGAATGAAGCCCATGCGTCGGGACTTCACCTTAAACTAGATCCGATTTGACAGAGAAAGGATTTTATGTACAGGTTTAAGCGAATGACGAATAATTCATCAAACGGATACAGTTGTCAAAAAGGATGCAGGCATCAGAGGAGAGACAAGACTGTAGAAGTTGAATTTACCAGATGCGATGACTGTGTTATAATACTTGTAGACCCCGTTTATAGGCCTACGTATAATAGGCCTATATATTGGCATGTAGCGCTGTATGTACAAACCGGACAGTTTATGACAACTTGACCTGTAACTGTAAGCAATGTCTTATTAGGCCTATTGTTGTTTTTATTATCATTTTAGGTGTCGCTTTTAAATAATAATAATAATAAAAATCATTAGTATTATTATTTATTATTATTATTGATATTGTTATTATTATTATTATTATTATTATACTTATCGTCATCATCATCATCATCACCACCATCATCGTCGTCGTTGTCGTCATCATTATTGCCCTTATTATTATTGCTGGTGTTACTAAATTATTATTGTCATCATCATCATAATCATCGTGGTCGTCGTCGTCGTCATCATCATCACTATCATCATCGCTATTATTATTTTTTATTATTATTATTGATATTTTTTAAATTATTTTTCGATTCTTATTATCGCTATTATTGATACTACTGTATACTGCTACTTCCACTGCTAGTGCCGCTACTATATAGTTACCATTAAGACCACCACCATAAATATAGGCCCATATATATATGTATATCTAATAAATGCGCCTTTGCCCTAATCCATCCTATCATAAGCCTATATAGATTTCATAAGTGAATATATATATATATATATATATATATATATATATATAATAACCAGTCCATTAAGCAGCAATCAATCACCCACGCAAGCAAAAATTTAATTTACTTTTCTGAAGCACTGGAACGATAGACAGACAATGATTTGTTTAGACAATGACGACTAGCGATGCGGGTTCCCAGTCGCTTTTAGGCTACTATAGGCTTTCGTCGTTAACATGTTAAAGCAATTTCTCTGTCTGTCTCAGAGTTGTCTATGGGTCCAAGTTCCATGACCCGACCCAACCAGACCCATCATAAATGGAACCTTCTGACTTTTGAACCCAAATATCTGACCAGACCCGACTCGACTCCGACCCTACTCGCCTTTAGTGCAGATGTTACCAAGATTATTTTTTGTCAAATTCTAAAGTCGCAAAAACGCAACACAGCTTATATGATATTGATATGTGAGAACGTATTATTCCATTTATTTTAGCTTAAACTTACATTCAATATATGCAAAAGAAATACGGTTAGTATCAGTAAGATCGAGTCCGACCCGCATGTTCCAGCGTTGCTTCCTCGGCTAATTCACACTCTTGTAATCAATTTGTTGACCTTTCTTATTTTTTCATGAGAAATAATTCAATACGGCAGCTTGAGTTGAGTTCGGTGTTAAAAGGAACAAATCCGGTGATGCCACGCTAATTCTTTCGCCATATTCAATTTATTTGATTGTTACTGATTAACACCAGGGTCCGATGTGGACCGCGGTTCGCAAATGCGATGCTGTCTTATGTAAGATATTTTAATCTCGGGCTTAGATTCGTGTGTGTATCAAAAGGGTAGCATCAAGTTGCACGATTGACTTCTGAAAGTTCTGAGTCAATGAATCGGGCATATAAAGAGCGCCCGATTAATTATTTGTCTCAGAAGTCAATCGCGTGTATCATGTTCAATCTGCTTTACGATAGCCTTTGAGTGTTTGCTGGTGTTCTTTCCTCACTCAGTTGCCTTGAGGATTGCCTGCAAATGAACGCACGCACAAATCTAAACAGTAACGAATAATTATGAAAGGCATAGAATTAAAAATTAAACTCTGCAAATAATTGGCTTGGTCGAAATGGGTCCGGGTTTTTGGACTCGACTAAAACCGACCAACCAGGTTCTCGACTCGATCCGCCTCGCCTAATCTACAGATATTCGTGACCCGACTAGAACGCGGGTCGACCCGACCGGTGGACAACTCTGGTCTGTCTATGTGTAAATAAATCGTAATCGTAATCTCAACCATTCTGCAGCGCCCACAACAGTAAAGTCGCAGGAACCAGCTTATTCACAGACGCAGGTGTGTGCGTCTCTCTCTGTCTGTCTGTCTGTCTGTCTCTCTCTGTGTGTCATTCTATCTCTCTCCAGAGGGTCGTTAACAGCAAGTGAGAAGTTTGGCGCAAGCTTGTCGGGGTCGTTCAGGACTTGTGGAATGAGAGTCTGAGACTTTCGTGTTAGCCTATATTCATGTGCAGCAGAACCAACCAAAAGTTGAACTTGACGCAGATTATATAAATGTTATTGTTATTGTTATTGACACTGAATTTACGATTAGTTAGTGACGCTATTTTCAAGCTATAATATTAGTTTAGAGCGCAATAGTCAGCTTACAGAATGATTATTTGCTGCCAGCATTTTCTATGTTACATTAGATAAAAACTTAACTCTATTTTAGTTGAATCAGTGTTGAGAATTTTAAATGGTGTCTTCTGCATTGGTATAAGTCACAAAACAAAATAAATGTGATTTTAGCCATGGACGTACATGTAGGTCTATATGAATGCATCAAAGAAGTGTTTTTTCAGCTCAATTCGCTCATTGCTCACACTTCCTTGAGTCTGCAGCTCCAGAATCATGAAAACGTTTAATTGAGCCAGATTTTAATCAATATTTAATAATTATACAAATTTCAATTATTTATGGCTGGTTAACAATGCTAACGAAAGTTCTATACACTAAACATCGTGAGACCATCAAACAAGACTTTTCAAGACGTAAACTGCAGCAGACTAGCGTTGCGACTTAATGCCAGCAACTTGATGTACGTTGAAACAAAATTTCTCAAAATGACAAAAAAACATTTTTACTTGCGATATAATGATGTAATAATACGTTGTATATTTCAAATAATAAATAAAATAAGAGAATTTGTTATTTTATATCTTAAAATATTTTCAGTTGATGGAGATTCTCCGAGATTCGGGGCCCTAGACACGTGCTTAGTGCCTCTGTCTGCCTCTCTGTCTGTCTCTGTCTGCTTCTTTCCTGGCCAATCAAAAAAAGCGTCTGTTAGCAGACGCCAATTTTATGTACTCCTGCTTCATGCACATTCGTGACCTTCGCCACATCCGATCGACCCATACTCAAATTTACGACAGCTTCACTAACGAAACCTTAATTGTCACCTCGAAATTTGATCCATTGCAGTTCCCTCTTCTTTGACCTTGAACCAAACCAAATAAGACGTTTGCAGCTTACCCAAAACTCAGTCACCAGATTGAACCTCCTAATAATCGTCATAGTACCCCAGTCCTCAAATGGCTCAACAGTCTTAAAATCACAGAGCTCGAAATAAACTCTATTAAAGAATTCTCATTTATCTCGCCTCATCACTTTAAAACCTCTCCTTAATTCCTCCTCCCAGACTCCCATTCTCTTGTCACACCCACATGTATCTTTCCATCATTGACTTTTGACAGTTAAAATTTTCCCCTTTAATGCCGGATTCCATTACAGTAGTATATTATTCGTTCTATATTCCTCTCAGCAGTTACTTTCAAAGAATAGGCCTACTCTACATATATCTGTCTCAGAGATGTAGCAAGGGTATTTTGCGCCCGAGGAAGAACTAAAGAATTGGCGCTCTTTGGGGCCGTCCATAAATGACGTCACGCGTCTAGGGGACGGGACACACATTTGTGACAATATGAGTCGAGGGGAGGGTCTATGAAATGTGACATCACATCATCACATAATGCGTTAAAATGCGTAGTTTTATTTAAGAAATTACTTAATTAAACAAGTTACTCTTAATTAACAGCAACTGTTTTCCACAATTTAACAAAAATAATTATGATTATTGCATTCTTAATTTTTGAATTGTTTACTTTTACGCTCGGTGTAAATTTTGCGATTTTAGATGTGAGGCATCCATTCTATAACACACAAGCAGAAATCAATTATTCGGCTAATACGCATCAAGCCACAGATTGCCCCGCACGTCGGCAACGTGAACTAATGGTAATAGAGAGTGCAGATTAGAGAAACGAGGAAGAGCTGGATCTCTCTATTTATTCCGTGAAAAGGCATTTCGCTTCTCCGCGGGAGAATGGAGAATCAGATGCCTATAGCTAGGATTGATTCAACTTATCATTATAATTTTGTTTATAAATGTAGGCCTAATGATTTTACCTGAACTGTACATCTTGTGGAATGCATAATGAGTGTAATAGTTCTGCTTTCTCCGTTTTTCCTGCTTTCTACTACATATATTGTTTGAAGCATTTTTTTATAGTTAGGCTAAATTACAATAAGGCCTACTTTGTTTAATAGTTATAAGATAATGTGCATATAGCATTCTGGACATCTGGCCTTTTCGGGGAAGGGGTGCAGAGCTTTGTGACGTCGTATTTGGGGGTATAACTTTTGACTTGTGACTAGGCTGGGGGTTCAAAATTCGTCCAAAATTTATGGGCGGCCCCTTTTCTAATTTATTTCACATTAAATTTTGTCAAATTATACATGACTGTCATAGACAGTTTTAAAAATATTTGTTCTTGATTTAACTGTCGCATATGGTCCATAACGCTTTCAAAAAACTTTTCTCCAATGTTTCTCGTTCGATGCTAAGAAGAGCAAGATCGCTGAGACGATCTTGTCCCGTTGAAGCCCGCAAATACGACAAAATTAGCTTCAATCTGTTGAAGGACTGCTTTACAGTTTGCAATTGAAACAGAAATAGTTGTTAGAAGAATTCGCAGCTAGTAGGATTCTGTCGCCCCTTACTGATCCGTGGGCCCGAGGACGCTAAAATCATCCATCACAGGCTGTGCGGAATAAGAATAATCTCCATTTTGGCACCTCCTCTACCTTGGCGCCCGTGGACACATGTCCCTCTCTGGCCCTCGAAGCTACGCCTCTGATAGGCCTATGTCTTCCTTATTCCTTTCGACGATCTGGTTCCCTTGTTCTGCCAGCCGCCACCAATTAAATGGCTTAGGACTGATGTCTTTATTATTCTTCCATCTGGAAGAGCTGTTTCGTGTTCGTGTGTTGTCAGCCTATGATAAATCATACTTGCCTCTTAATTTAGGCCTACTACCAGTTCTATCCGTACGTCAGTTTGGCAGCGTAGGCCTATGCCTACTCCTCCGACAAGGACTGTTCTAGTCATCTGAGCGCTGTTTGCTTACAAATTAACTGCTGAGCTTAACAACCTAGCAGCAGTTACATGTACATGTAGTTTGGCTTCTGTAGCCCAAACATATGATCACTTCCTGAAAAGTCTTCACACGCCGCAATTTAAATTATAAGTTTGTGAAACTAAACAGACAAAGCGGCGGGACCTCTTTCAACACGTGTATCTTCAAACCATAGTCACGCGTCCACAAATCGTTATTAAATAAAATTAGATATTCGGCACGTGATTAGGAGACGACCACCTGTGCCAGCTCAGATGGGAGCAGGACCGTACCGAGAGGGGCAGCGGGGCCGTGGCCCAGGGCGCAAATGTGGAAAGGGCGCTAATTTCACGATAACTTATTATTCCATACAATGCACTATTTTCAACATGTGGGGGGGCACATTGAAGCTAGGCTCAGGGCGCAATTATAGCTCGGTACAGCCCTGGCTAGCAGTGCTGAACGCGAGACCAAACACTCAAGACCGAGTGGTCCAACCAAGACCAAGACCGAGTGGTCCGAGACCAAGACCAAGACTCTTTTTATAAACCATTCAATTTATTAAGACGCTAAAGCGGAATAACACGCTTAAAACATTAATTTTACCGCTGAAGAATAGGCCTACTATTTAATTATATTAATGGTCCAGAAAACAGTTTTACCGGTCACTCTGAACTTTTGCGGGTTTATCCCTTGACTTTGACTGAGAATATCACGCTATAAATTACTTACAGTATACGATAGGTAAATAGGCCTACTTTAAGACATCTGAACAAGTAGATTCACGTTTCGTTTGAATGGCATAGGCCTACTTGTAGCACGGACCTCTGAATTGTAGGTTAACAGCTAGTGTCTACACGTGCGTGATCGACCACATAATAATTAGATTGTGCCAAAATCTTTGAAATGGCTATAGCTCCGTTGTGCATAGGTCACATAATACGCGTAACCAATTACCAGGAACTCCGAGCATCGTTTCAGCTGTGGCTGGTTGTCAGCCCTGGATTGCTAATTCTGTTGATTAGGTTCTGTGTGTGTGTGTGTTTGTGTCTGTGCACTTTAGTACGCCAAATCAATTGACGATATTCGTGGCATTACCTGTTCACATAATTATAAACTCTTGTTCTTGAAGAACACGCATCCCGAAGTAAACTGTGATTAATTACAACAGAAGAGTCGAGAAGAGCAGTGGCCTACAATTACTTTGAGAGGCAGACGTTGGTATGAAGTGTTAGCGACCTCAATTTCTTAGCCTCAGCTTATGAGGGTGGCTGACCAGTCCTCTCCCTCGCCCACTGATCTCCTTACTAAAAGCTTACGGTCAGCATACTCAGTGTACAACTCATCAGAGCTGTAGCTGAGTTGACGAAGGGTTGAAGGCAAAGCAGAAATTTTAGCAAATTCTGCTCTGGTGGCGATTTTAACCCTTACCTGACCTAACCCCTCTCAGCTAAAGTCCAGCAAGCTAACCATAAGACTAAAGCCCACCATAAACATCATTATGATAACCAGACTCATCATGATATAATTATCGTCTCAACATAACAGTCCTCCGTCTAATTGTATATGGCTTTTAAAACGAAACGGTGAAATATGCAGGAGTGTAACCAACTTCTTGACTTCAATAGATGGCCAAATTATTGCAATTTTCTAATGTGTATCAGCGCAATTTTATGAAAATTCCAATTCAAGACAAGTAAGATAAATCATCCATCAATCAATCAATCAATCAATCAATCAATCAATCAATCAATCAATCAATCAATCAGTCAAAGTAACAATGCACAGGTAGTAGTCATACACCGTATCAATGGCTTTCCATTACAACAAAGCACTCAGGACTCGTCATTAGACACTATAACAATAGATTACAGAACAATGCCAAAATACAGCAATAGAAAACAGTATAATAAAAAATCAACACTACAAAGCAGTAAATTACCATTATTCTTATTTTCAATCTAATGCAGTAGTATTCCTATTTAATGTATTGTTTCAACAAAAACACTAGAACTGACATAGAATTAAAGGCCAAAATTCAAAATAAGACTGCTGAACAAATTCTGTCTGAATTATTGACCAAAATAACTTTTACTGTTTCATTCTTATTAAGTCTACCTCATTATCCAGCGGCGTCACTAGGGGGGTGCGGGCCGCACCGGGTGACACCATCAAGGGGTGACACCAAAATAAAAAAATTGCAAATTTGACAAAGCAGACATAGCTCGGTCTAGTCGGGTTTCATAACCGTTCATTGTTAAATACATGAGCAGGCACAGGGTGCCACCATGTAGAGCGTCTGTTGCTTAAATGAATAAGATTCAGAGCTGCTTGGAGCCTCGGAGTCGGAGTAAAATCGTGGGTTATTTGCAAACGCACCAATTAATGACGTGTGGAGTCACGTGGTTGCAGAAAATTACAGACGTTGTTTACTGGTTCGCTTTTTATGTAAATAATTATTGCGAAATTTGATAATTTTATCAATATCTGTAACATATACATATTTTAAAGTAAATTAATTAGGACAGGACATAATTTTTAAGGGGTGACACCAAGAATTTACCGCACTGGGTGACACCAACCCCAGTGATGACACTGTCATTATCATTAATATTATCCTTAGTAATCATTCTTTTTGTGACTACAGTGTATCGGCTAAATAACGAGTAGTAAAAATCAGAGGTAAATATGAACTAAAAATCAATACATTGTCATCAAGTATACAAAGGAAGAACAGACTATGTTTGTCTTCTGGTCAAGATTTGAATGCCATACGTCAAAAGGCTACAACCACTAAGCAACTTACAAGAAACTACAAACGGTTACGTGACACTGTGGTCGACACTCGATTATAAAATAAAATTACAAGTGCCTTGTTAAGGGATTGATGTCATAATGTTCACTTGTTGAGTTCACAATTCTTTAAAGTTCTTTAAAATAGAGCTGCGTAAACAAGCACTGTTGCCCACACAGGTTTCAACAGCAGTACAAGGGAGGTCTGGTGCTGGATTGAATGATATTTTCGCTGATGTACAAACAAGACACAAGTAATCGAACAGGAGACCCTTTCTTTACACTTTACAGGTTGTAACGCATCCTTCACGAGTTGTTGATCTCGTGTGTGAGACCAGGATTTAAACTCAACATGCAGAGGTTAAACGTAACTGATCCAGCAATCTTCTGACATTGCTCTCAGGAGGTTCTTTAAAGCTGCTTTGCAACATAGCCAGCTGGACAAACATGTATACACAATAATGGCACAAAATGATGGCCTGACAAACAGTCATAAAGTAAAATCATTTACAACCAACAAGCCACCACACACCATCTGAGGTAATTTAGTTTGTACTATTATGTACAGTTTTTACCCAATACAACACAGTAAAGCAGAAATTTTACGGTGAGAAACTAAGACAATATATTCTATGAATTGTATTTTATTTTAGCAATTTGTAGAGTGTCAAGGTAGCAAACTAAATCCATGATTCTTAAAATAATAAACAAATGAAAAAAATCAGTAGCTAAAAAACAGCAATTCTCTGCGAAATGGACCGACTACTATACTAATGAAAGTACAGGGACAGCAGAACATGGTTCAAATCAGAAAGCACAGAAATAATTTTCATTGACAAATTTAAGAACCTATATTTTAAAACAACACATTTGCAGACCAAAAGCAATTTCTCTTCTCACAATGATATGAAAAATAAAACTAAGGGAACATAAATAGTTTTAAAGTCTGTCAAACTGGCAATCGTTCATATTAAAACAAGAAAATTTGATGAATTGAAAAATTACTTCATTCCTAATAATCATAACACAAAACAACAGCTGCAGTAAGGAAAACAATACACGGCTGGTTCTCATACTTTATAACTAGCACTGGGCAACTAGAAAACTATCAACTTCAGCACTAAATGCCTAAATTTCAGGATAACAACTAAACATTTCTCAACCGAATGCATTCAATAACAATTCTAATAAAACATCCCAAGAGAGGAAACTTCGTTAATTGCAAAAACATTTAAGCAAAGCTTCTCTGCCATTGTCCTTATTTCATGCAATACACAAAAGAAAGTAGGCCTACCAATAAACAACATAAAGCAATTATGTCGAAGGTATGCTTCAAGATTTAGAAAAGTTGTAAGACCGACCGAACACACAAGATAATCTAAACCGGTTTGGTCTCCAAATGTCCTTCAAAATTTACACAGCTCCATTTAAAATACTAAACAGTTTTACAATAAAGTTAGAAATTTCATCTAATATAAAATATCCTTAACTTTAAATAAAATTAATGAGGCTGAATCTCTTAATTTAGAATATTGTGTCTGGGAGCAAATTTACTCTATCGGAGATTCGCTGGTGAAAAATCTATTCCAAAATAGATTCTACAATCCAGATAACTCCTAGGGACACCATTTTGGGATATTGGCAAGCATTCATCGAAATGGAACCTAAACACAACTAAAAAAGAAGACACAGCCCTAGCCTAGCAAGTTAAGATTGAGCTTAATAAATTGAATAATATCTGTTGGCTCTTATAATCAAATGAAAACATGTCTGAAAAATACGAGAAAAGACAGGCACAGCAAACATTGCCATCTATCGTTCACTCGGAAAAAATGCCGAGCTGTCCTGGAAATAATGCCTTCACTTAATAATGATTACAAACCACTAATGAAAATCATGAACAATTACCAAATGTATATACAAGACAATTCATTGCACAACAATGTCAATGCTTTGTCGAAAAAGAAACTCATTTCTTACATTAAATATCCTTTCTTGAGTTGCAGCAAATGCTTACAAAGTCAACAACCTGACACATCCTTACAAAATCAACAACCTGGCAAATGCTTACATTTCGATTTACGCAGCAAAATTCAGCCGAGATCGAGATAGTTTGTTTAACAGAAGTTGAAACCATGAGTTATAAAAACAACCACAGATATTTCAGATGAACAGGAAAGGAAATATAAACTCAAGGGGGTCACCATGGAAGTTTTACTGCCACTGTCATCAGAGGTCGCTGGTGAAATAGTTTGGCTGATGCAAAAATTCAGCAGCAGTAATCCAGACAGTCTTACTTATTAGCACGTGCTATATCACACAATTAAAAGAGTAAATTTTATGAGGTGCACCAGGAACTGCCACAAACCTAAATTCAGAGGTACTTTGAAGTAGTGTATTTATATTATATAGCATAACAAACCTAACCAATCACAACTTTAACTTCATGGTTCTTTAGTATCAAAAAAGGCCACATAGCTGCATTAAAATCAGAGAAGAAATTCTGCAGCTGCTTTGGGAGCATGTGAATTCAGTTGGTATACGATATGGAAACAGGCCATATGAACGCTGCAGAAGCTGCTGAATAGTTCCTTCAAAGACATTCTCAAATGTGCACAGAGGAATCAAAGGCCAACTGTTCTCAGTAAACTGATTTATGGGTCAAAGAAGTCTCAACACTGTTCTACGAGACCGAATCAACACCAAACATGGCATGATCAACATAACCCCAATTCAATGATTGTTGGAAATCTGGTTTACTAGCACTCCACTCCACGTCATCACACACCGAACCAGTTAAGTCTTTGTTCCCTATTTTCATATATTCACAAAACGGCACATCAATATCGCTAGGTCTCAGTGGTGGTGGTAGCAGTTCTGGTTTACCGTTTCCACTGCTGGTCACAGGATCAGCTATTTGAAGATCGCACATCAATGGAGGATCGGCATTTAACCTCGCTAGCAGCTGGTCGAATGTACACACTGAATCGGATTGCTCAATAGGTGCCTCGTCCTTGCTCGAATCAAACTGATGTACATTTGAGTCAAGTGACCGTTCATTAACCACATCCACAGTTGGCAACCGGTCGACCAGGTCGTACAGTGGCTGAAGGTTTTCGACCTTTGTGTAGCCTATATCAGCTGCTGAATTACCTGATGTATTGCCAGTTGTTGGGCAAGCAAAACTGAAACTTGTGCAGTAGCTGACATCGCTCTCCGGATTCGTCGGAGACATTCCAAGCAGTTCTATCTGTTCGGGCAAAATATATTTCGAGTGACCTGTTACGTCTGCGTTCGAGAAGACACCGGGGTTTTTAACGTCACCCATTTTGCCAGTACCATTGGGCAGAGAGTGTGGGACACCATTGGGCACCAAGGATCCCCCTTCTGGGACATTATTAGACACAATGGTGTACGAGAGGACACAGCCATGCGTACTGTCGTCATCGTCTACAGCTTTCGAGCCTTCCAGCATGCTGAAGTTTCCTGGCATGAAGCTGTGGTGGTTTTCATTTGCGTCGGTCAACTTCGAAAGAAGTGGCAGAGTAGCGGGTGAAGTGGGAGAGAGGCTGTACCGACCGCTGTCACCCGAACTGACACTCTCCTGTCGACTGTACTCAGACTGAAAAAGAACAGTCACAAACAATTACAGGCAGATGAACAACAGGCTATAATTTAAGTTAACCCTTTGAACCCTGAGCTCCCTAACCAATTGGCCTGGGGCCCCTACGAAATTTTTTACCCAAAAATATTGCTTTTTATTTCTACTTTGAAAAGTTTTAAAAAATCTGATATTTTGACCCCCCAAACATATAAAAACACAATTCTTGACCATGAATACAGCTGAAAATGTTTGTTTAGTTACTGATTTTCGCTGTTTCTCAGTATCGGGTATTCATTTACTTACGTTTTTACTGAACTAAAATATTCCTGGAGAAATTATTAGCTTCACTTACAGGAAACACAATCACAAAAACACAAATGTACATAAACATCTATGTTGGAAAATCCATGATTTCTATAAATAGATATAAAAATCCAGCATCCAGTAGATGAGAGTGTGCACTGTGTGAGTGCTAATTACATAAAGGCCCAACTGACAGGAGGATGAGGTAGAATGATGGCAGATGCATAAGTTGAAGCAAAGCTGTAACATGCTGGCTTCCCGGCCTGTCAGGAATATATATTATATATATGGTGACAGACAGACAGACAGACAGACAGACAGACAGACAGACAGACAGACAGACAGACAGACAGGCGGACGGACAGGCAGGCCAGGCAGGCAGACAGACAAGAGAGGGGCACAGAGAGAGAGAGACAGAGACGTCTTGACTACTCATTCATACCTTTGTGCCAAGCATTGGCGCCTCACTTGACGTACTTGGAAGTTGAACCTGAATGAACAAACATTGCAACGCTCTTGAACTGAATAAAATAAAACTAACTGACATAGAAACGCAGTCTCCATCAATCACATGGGAATGTGTATAAGGGAGTGCCGCAAAGTTGCTTTCTTGAATTGATGCAAAATAAATAACCAGTAAGATTATATGCTAATCAACCCTCGTAGCATCAGTAGTAGTCCACTGGTTCTGCAACACTTTGAACTGTCTTGCAAGGATGACAAAAGGTTTTTTTACCAAGAGTCATATATGTTACAGGCAATGTGTGAAACAGGGATTTTGTAAAATGCCTGATTTTTTAGATTGAGGCGATTTGTAAAATCACCCATTTACGGCCAGGGTTACAGTTAGGGTTAGGGTTAGGTTAGGGTTTTACAAATTGCCTAGGCATTTTACAAAATCTCTGGCTTCACACATTGATTGTAACATATCTAAGCAAATACATGCCAATAAAAAATTTAAAGCAAACATTCTTAACACTTAAGTTAAATATATTTTTTTAGTTCAATATCTTTTCTTTATTATTATTTCTAACCTCAAACTACAATGTGGTTCGTCATCTGGCATGAATTATACAGCAATAGATGAATAAAAATAAATTAAGTTCATCATTATAACAGATACTGTGGGCTTGATGTTGCTTAGCAGACTGTGTAATCATTTTGGTCAACTTCTTTGCATACTCCCACCTCCCACACAGTTTCCGGTTTAGCGATCTTGCACTAAGTACAGCTGGGAAAAAACTGAACCAGTGATCAACAGATGCCACAGCTACCTGAATAGTGTTATACATTTCCCTCTTGTTCAATTCAATTCCTAAAACCCTTTCAGAAATTTTTACATCTCCTTCTTCGCTGATGTTCTACCCATCTTCTCTCAATTTCTGCTCCCCCTCATTAATTTGACTGACTCATTTACAACCTTTGTATATGACATTACAGTTACAATAAACAAATAAACAGCACAAATGAGTGTCGACTAGCCATATTTTATTTCATGCAAATAATTAAAGTCTTACACGATGAGTTGGAGGCATCGCTACCGGTATATTCAGGCCATTCACAAATTTCTTACGATACTTGTTGAGGCATCTGAAAGAGAGCATTTTATGATTGTCAGCTGATTCAGTGGAGCATGGCAAACTTTAAAACATAGGAATTTCACAAAACAGAGACGTTAAATTGTTCGACCTATCTCCGCTTTTTTGCTCACCCGTTAAATCAGCAAATATTGCGACCAATAGATGAAACAAACACTGACTTTGCTGTACCTCCAACCAAAATAGCGCCAGCACCGTCTTTTGGGAGTTCTTGGTGGCTGGTTCAATGCTAAGATTTCCATGTTCAGCTTTGTCCATTTTCTGATCTCTTTCAAAGCTACACTTAACACTTTAATGAGCTGCACTGGCTTCACAGTCACTTTTAGCACTAGTACACACTCGTCGTAAAGTGTTAAAAGTCATCTGCTCCAGTTTGCCTTCTCTCTGTGGCCGAACTTCCTATTTTACTAACTCTTTAAATCTTGCTTCTCTAATGGCTGATGACTTTGACTACGTTTCAATTGAAGCAAACATCGATTGATGCTTTTAGCATTATGATAATGCTACTACTACTTATTTCATCAGATTAGAATCGTTTAGTAGAAACCTCATCACATTCACTTGACTCTAAAACTTGACCAGTTCGACCACATATCCACTCATAAGTTTTGCTGAGTAATGCTAAAAAATTCATGCCTTCAGATCATTGAATAGGAGCATGAATCCTAACACCGGGCATTTAGATCTCCACCAGAGGAAAAAGATGTTTCAACATTTCTATTCCACTAGCTCCTCCTGTAAAACCCAGCCATAACGAACATATACGCTGTTTGCGATAAGACAAGACAGCAGATTTGGGATAGAGTTGACCAGCTCCAATCATGCAACAAAGCTAACAAAATCAAGTTGCAAACAAAGAAACGGCAAAGCCATGCCTGATCTTAACAACAAAACAATTTGAACATGATAACCACTTCATCTAATGGAACTCCCTTATAGGATGCGTTACAAAGCCTTTGATTAATTCAGAGAGACCTAATTAAACACAACAACAATGGTGTATCATTGGCGCCACCTACCGCATGATGATATACAGTCCAGCAATAACAATGGTGCCCACACAAAGGATCGCAACGATAATTCCAGCAACTGCTCCAGCTGTGACCCCTATTGGAAGCAAACATGATTATACAGGAATAGATAAATCTATGTAGCACTTTATAGGAAGCACAACTGTCAAAATATTATGCAAATGAGAATGTAATAAAGAAGTAATTGGGCTATGAATACTCATTTTTACCACTATTCTCCATTCACACAAAAAGGACCAATCAGTTTGTTGCGTTGTGTTTCAGGATATTGGAACATTCTCAGTGGGAGAAGCGCAAAATTCGGGAATTCACTTCCCAATTCTTGTAATTCTGTTTGCTCTTCAAAGTCATTCAAGGTCAAAATCCAGACATACATTTAACCAAATGTTACCCACTTCAACTTGATTTCTGGTCTGTGGCACATGATATCCAAAACACCAAAATGTAAAACCTGTACTGCACCCAATGAACAGGAGATAAAAGAAGTTTAACAGTTAGGACGAAGCACATTTACGTACATGATTTTGTTGTTGTTACGAACTTTGGGCCAGAGGGAATACTGCTTCCAGTCCTTCCAACACTTGTCATCCAGATCTTGTATTTTGATCCATGTTCCAGGTTCACCAAGCTGTAAGTGAAGCTCTTCCATGATGCTATGCTTACGGATCGATTTTCACCTGCAAAGCCACATCGGTATTACATTCATGACACTAATCATAGTAAGGTAAAAAATGTGGATACCATCCCTTATTAACCTATGTACACCTGCCTACACTTCAACATAAGACAATAAAGGAAGGTGAAGACAGGTATTTATCTCACATCACCTCACCATACATAAGCTATTTTACACAGCCTTGCAATAATTATGTTAATTTAACTTACATTATCATATATCATTAATACTTACAATATTTTACCCCTATCTTCTGACATATTTTACATTGCAGGATTGTGGTGTATTTAGTTTCATTAACGTGTACTTAATAAATTTCTTATTATGAAATAATAACACTATTGTGCTTGATATGAACATATTACCTTTATCTTACCTTACTATAGCTTACTTTTTACACAATAGCATCCAACCTCTCAATAAATTTTACTGCATTACCCTAATGTAGTTACCTGCAGAATTATTCTTAATTGATCAAGCAAAACAACTTGGTTGAATGATGGATGGTTACAGCTTAGAACAGAACCAGATGATAAGGCTAACAATTCTCACAGTTGATGGGACCATGTGCCTAAAGAGCTTACACTTATTACCTGTAACAACCATCTCTATCTGTCAATCCAGTAAAGGATGCAATACTGCAAAGCTCATTCTAGCTAATCCATATCACTGGCGTTTAAGTACAGAAACACACAGGCTGTACAGCCAGCTCTGTGTTTAGCACTAACCTCTGGGTGTGATTATATTTTTAAGCCGACAAGAAGTTTTTTGTATTATAAGGACAACGATTGAGAGATATGTCGCGCATACCGTGACAACCGTTCTGGTGGTCGGCCAGACAGTAAAAGATAACGAACGTATCAACATAAGCGCATTCTTCGTTTTTGCACGGTGCAGCAGTCCATCTGATGTCAATTTCTCCATGAGATCCCAAATAGGGAGAACCAATGTCCACAATGCGAGGTGGTTCAGCCGCTGTAACAGAACCAACCGAAGACAATGTGAAGCTCACCCAAAGACTTCGCTCTACTCACATCTGTTCTGATATATAAACAAATCTGCTTGAAGCATAATTAATAAAACTTCCTTTAAGCTTTAATAGAATAATTTATTATCATTATGCATAAATTAAGCTTTAATTTTCAATATAATCGAAAAATCACAAATCAAATAAATTCTAATATTTAGTAAAGCAAATAATAATATTTAAAAAACTATTTTCCTCTTAAATCAAAGCAATAACCAACTCCATTCATGTATTCAATCAGATGTGTACCAATCACTATTCAAATCTTTCTAATTAATGTCAGTCAAACGTATTACATTGTCTTACTAAAATCTACTCTAATAACTACTAAGAGTAAAATAAAATTTATTCTAATCTTTAACAAAAAAGCATTCTAATCATTATTCAAATATATTAAATCCCTAATCAAGTCCACTGTAATATTTAATAAAATTACAAAAATGCCAAAAGTGCATCCCAAATCTCTTGTCTAATTTCCTAAAGTTAATGGGCTGCCTGCTACTAATCAAAGCATCAAAAGTATTAGACAGTTTCCAAGTACTTCTGCACAAGTTGACACATTTATCAAACACTTCAGCGATAAGCGTATACAAAAAAAATGACTGGGAGGCCAATGCAGATCATTTTTATTATTACAGCAGTCTTATATAGCGCCCCTTCAAGGCCGTCTACTCAGAAGCGCTCCCAGCCTAACATCAGTCAAACAGAACAGTCTTAAGTTCAGAGAAGAATAGAATAGGGGAGAGTGACCTATTGGCGAATATACTGTCTCAGAGGACAATGAAATCACAGCTCAAGACCAATATTTTTGAAACTATGATATGGTTGTCATTGATTTTTTGATTCGTACAGAGCCATTTTCTTCAGCATTGTGCTGTGGTGCTATACAAATTGTCTTATTATTATTATTATTATATGTTATTATTACAGCAATCAAAGCAGTGTTATATAGCACCCCATCTAGGCAGTCTACTCAGAAGCGCTCCCAGCCCAGCCTCGGTTAAACAGAACAGTCTTATGGGCAGAGAAGAATAAGGCAGATTGAACTGTTAAACTGTAAAAGCCCTTATTACACATATAAAGTCAGTAAACCTTGAAATCCAGGGCAGAAATTTCTGTTTGTTTGAAGACAAGAGTCATGCATAAGGCCAAGATAAATAACAGATCTTGATGAGCGATTGAAATGATTACCATGATTTGGCAATTCTGGCATTACACCGTAGTCTATTTTGATATACTACGAAGCACAAATTTTACTTTCTAGAAACCAATCATCACACTTTAAGGTAAAGATACAACAAACAGATTAGATCAGTCTAACTTGGAATTCACTGTGAAATCTCTTAAGTAAGACGCAAGGCACTCACTTGCAGTCTGCGAATACAGTCTGTCGGTCCACATGATTCCAGTTGTGAAACCCGAACGAAAGTTGACCGCAAGGCCAATCTGGAAGTGGAGATAGGTCTCAGACAGGGTCAGGTTATACTCAGATTCTGATCCATCGAGATTTTGCCACTGGATCGGAGTCTGTCATCAGAACAAGACAGTGCATTTGTTTCAATTTAACTAAATAATTATTCTGTTATTTCAGCCACGTTATTTAATAAAGCGAAGCACATTTTCACTTACACACTTCTTTAACATATAGATCTTGAGTGCAAACACTTACAAGGCTCAAAATATCTGCAGATTAACTAATACAGTTTTGAACATGTAGGAATACAATGCGCATTCATATAAATATAAGTTTAACATTATTTTGGAATCAAAGCATAAAATAAATGAGCAAAAACATAATGCAAAACTTCAAATATCTACACATTATACCTCTTGTCAAGCAATGTGTCGCGGTAAAGTATAAGAACCAAAAAAAAAATCCATCAGCCGAAATGTTACTGGAGAATTTTCAGTAATTATTTGCTAATTGTTGAACTTCATGTTGCTAATGAACTCCTAACAGTATTTAGCATAGACGACAATAGCATTTAGATTTCAACTGCATCCATGCTAGCATACAAAAGTGACACTGATTGTATAATAATAATTTTCTTCTTGAAATAACACTATACAAATTTTTTTAAACAAAGTACAATTACGACATCGCACCTTGCAGTTGCGAGTGGACGACAGACGTTGGCACCAGAACAATGTGTAGTTCGTGACATTTTCCACTGGCACGGTAGCAAACCAGTGGACTAAGGCAGAGTTGTTGGCACATTCCACAACCAGTCTATAGTTCAATGACGTATTTCCTCTTGCTGGAAAACAGTTTCAAGAAGAAATCATTAACCAAGAAGAAAAAATTATCAACAGATAAATTATTCACAGTAGGCAAAAATGATATTCACTTTATTTAAGCACTGGATTCCATAGTAACGGCTTCACCTTATAGTACATTACACTGGATTCTGCAGTAGTGCTGACATGTTACATTACATTACAAGAGGCCTATCTCTGTTTATAATCAGTGGCCACTGTTTCAGTCAATTGGCCTAAATTGTCACTTACAGAGGAGCTACTTGATTTAAAAATATTTTAGCATCCCTTCAGCCAACAAGTTTGGCACTTGTATCAAATATATGAACGGTTCCCTACTAACTGACTGGATACATACAAGTACATGGGTACATCATTATCATTATGTGCTTCTCACAGAATAACTATTCAGACAAAGCCTCAGCACGGATACTTTGGAGTAAAAGAAACGCTTTTAAAGAGTGAGAGGCTGATGGAGAGAAGCTAGTCAGCTCTTAGTGATGGAGGAAGGTCATTCTAGGTAGATGGACCCACAACAGCAAACGCCCGGAGTGGATATACACACTGATATGAAGCCAGTGCAAGACTTCAAGAAATCGCAAACAATCCAATAGTGTTGATTAGGGAATAGCCGGAAATCGCCTCGGACACTCGTCTCGGCTGAATATCCCATTTTTCGGGACTATTCGGAAGTATGCACCTCGGCAAATATTACACACACAAATAGTTAAAAATAAATTTTTTTAAATTCAATGATTATTTTATAAACATTTAACAATCTAAAGACGCAAGTAAAACATTTCATTCCGTATTAGTAGTTATTACAGGTACAAACATTTATCTAGATTATTTTTCATTATGCAAAACGGCAAAAGTGACGATAGTTGCAAATTTTAAGCTTCGCCTGCGGATGGTACTCGCTGGACTAGAGTTACCACTACTATTCGGTTTGTACCCGGATACGGCAAAGAGTGCATCCAAATTCTCGGATTTGGTACTCGGTGGAAATTGTCTTCTCTGTTATACCCTAATGATGATGATGATGATGATCAAATAGTTCTTTAAAGCTAATGATGATTGAATTATTCTATACACTTTTGAATAACTTCAAGGGTCAGATGATCAATCGAAAGAGACTCACCGTAAGTAGATGGAATGTGAATGACGACATGTGGCATATGATTGGCAATGCCGACAATGTTCTTCGATTGGATCATCACCTCATCGTCTTCTTTTTTCAACGTCACTGCTGTGCTGTTAACAAAAGATGCAACCGAACTCACATCTCTCCAGCCAACAGCAGTGCTTGTGGCACGATCTGACTGCCTAGCTCGAACCTCATATGAGAGATTGCTGCCACAGGAATCTCTTGCTGAAATTGGCTGAAAATATAAACAAATACAAGAAATGTTTATTACTGACAATTGTAATTATAATCTTTGCCTTTAAAAAGCTCTAAATTCAAAACGATTTTCCAGTCACATGTCATCCACAAAACTTACTAATCTGCCTCTGTAATATATTTTATAACGTTGATAATCTTATAATATCTAAATATAACAATAATAATAATAATATATTTAACTCAGTTTTAGTTAATACAATGTCCAAAAATTTTTAATTTCAAAGTCAAAGACCAGACAAACGTCTCAGCACTTTTGGATAATTAATGATTCGTGGGACTATATGCATGGCTCACCATTGAAAAAACTAATGACTCACCCAAAAAAATAGCTATTCAACACTTCAGTGATATCAAGCTATGTTCAAATGCTTCAAAAACACAAACATAAAAAGAACAAATGACTAACACCAACGTGTGGCCAATGATAGTAAATGCCCTCAACCATCTGTCTGTGTGTCTGTCTTGTCTGACTTGCCTGTCTGTCGGTCTGTCAGTCACTCAGTCTGTCTACACGAGGTCTGTCATTTCCCAGCATCTCCCTGAGGACTGCAATTCACAGAAACAAAGGAATGAAGTTGCATACTTTACCTGACAAGACCTAGTGGTGCTGATAGCTTACCTGCCAGTAGAGCGTAACCTTTCCAGTCTCCTTGACCAGAGAGAAGGCATTCGCCTGAGTATGAGGATTCTTACATGGCACTACAACAAATCATAATGAAATAAATAACTATGTTTTATTAGAAATAATAGATATTTAATAAATACAATACAATGTATAACATTTGAAGATACATTATTAGTTTATTAGTTTACACCTTCCCAGACAGTCATCTGATTTAGAATCTTATCCATGATTTCTGTAGTGCAAAACTATCGAATACTCTGAAAGATAGGTCGAACTAAGGTCTGACAGATCTGTCAAATGTACCATTAGGGTCGCTTACTCCAAGGGGAGCCATGCATATCAAGCAATTGTGACTCAACTTTCCAACCAGTCCTTCTTTCGCAACCTTATCTACCCTTCTCCCACTTCATAATCAGCTCACTCAACTAACACCGTGGTTCACCACAGAGCTATAACGAAATAAAAAATCTAAAATGCTCTTCTGTCCTTATGGAGATTTGAATCTGGAGTCTGTTTTAACGGTTCAGCACTGCAACCACAACACTATCCCACACCAGAAGAGAATTCGGTTAAAAAAGACGAGTTCTCAAGCATGTGCTGTACTTCATGCAACAACATCTGATGTTCTTTCACTTTACTGACTTTAATCATATGGAGTGCCTGATTGTCAAGTGGTTAGTGCATGGAGGAAAAAAATAAGTCTGTAACACATCGTACGAGTGGATGAATCCTCGGACTAACTAAAGGACTGCTCTAATGTTTCCCTTTTTATGCTTCCTCTAACTTTTCTAGTTCCAGAATTAATTATAAAACCACCAAGGCTGAGATCAGACCACCCATCAATGCCATGGCTTATTAGAACATCCAAGTTACTGTGAGTTCCGATTTCCAACTTTGCTTCCATGGTAGAGTATTATCGATTGGAATGTATTCAGCAACTTTGTGAACCATTATGAACCATTGATTCGTTGGATTTATGTCGCTGTATCTGTCATTAAGCTAACAAATCTTTAAACCTTTATAATTAAAAGAACTTCATAGCCTTCTTTCTCTTTCTAACAAAGATAATAATTACAATTGAAATGAATACCGAAACAACACCTCTCAGGAACACTGCTACAGCACATTGATAATAAACGAATACCTTACCACCTTACGCTTACCAAATCGATGTTCCATATAACCAGCAAGATACAGACATAGTTACCATACCATAGCTATTCCTCAAAGGACAAAACAACATACCTGTTGCAGGAGTTTCAAATCTTTTTGTAACATTTTCACTTGTTAAACCGAGTCTAGATGGACGAACACTGATCTGAACTGTGTAGTTGGTTGCAGGAACAACAGACAACGTGAATGATGTTGCATTGGTGATGATGTCAATCTGAACAACAATTCCATCATTCATCTTGAAGCAATTGCCTTGGCAATTGACATTCACACCTATGACATTCAAGGGCTTCTTAGTCTTGCTCTGTAGCCTCTTAGGCACTTGGTACCCATCAAGCATAACCTTGAACTTACTTCATTCTGCTGATCATTCCAATTCATTGACGCCTGAAAATAGTGTCAACAGCCAACTCCGGATAGGAGTCAGGACACAGTTACTTTAGAAGTCTCAAAGTGTGCTTTTCCAGTGAGTTCATGTATTTCTGAATGCCATAGTTCTGAAAGAGTATCAAGAACTTCGCCTAGGTACGCCAGAAGCTCCTTAGACACACACTCTGCTTCACATTGCCTTTCATAACTCACATTGCTTCACATTGCCTTTCATAACTCACATTGCTTCACATTGCCTTTCATAACTCACATTGCTTCACATTGCCTTTCATAACTCACATTGCTTCACATTGCCTCAGCTTACAAAGAATTACCTTTCCATGGTCATGAACAATGTATAAATAAATGTGAGAGCTGATGATCTACCTGATCATTCCAATGATTCTGAATGCTCAGTTGGTAGAGGAGAGGCATCTCGTAATTGTAACTGGATGTTGGAGGATTCCATTGAAGTGTCACATGACCATCGTGTTCCGAGGCAAAGGATGACTCGACATTCTTCGGAGGATTTGGTTTCACTAAGACAACAACAACAAGAACACAAGTGACTATCAAGGTTAAATTAGGAAAGACCATGGAAAGAAGAAAGACAAATCAGAACGATACGTCAGATTAATCATGACTGCACATTGTAAAGGAAAGCAAGAACAGTAAGGTTAGGTTGATTATAATTGAAAGTGGACATTCATTACATTGCCTAATAATAGGCACAGCCGACTAATCATATTTAATGAGGTCGTCTTACTATCGTAAACTAAACCCTAAAGATTAAGAGTTCACAATGTCATCTAGGATGCTTAGAAATCTTTTGAGCTTCATTTTCAGCCTTTCACCATTGCTAAACTAGAACAGGTCTTTCCAGGTGCAGTGCTCATCTGGCTTCTTGCAATGGCAAAGGCTTTCAGTCTGTACACCTTGTACAACACCTTTTGCTTCAACTGACCAAATGTCTAAAAAGTGCAGCTTGCTAAATTCCATGCTCCAGAACTTGTTGTTGAAAGCCACAGAAAGAAACCGACAACTAACCTGCTAACTTCAACCGAAACGACTGAGCTACCATTAATCATTTATTCATTATGAAAATTGACATAGCGCCCCTTCAGGGCTATTACTCACGAGCTTCTGACCCCGGCATGGCAAAACGAACTGTCTATTAGCGAATTCATGGCATAATACTGGTGCATTGGAGATCTTCTTATATAACTGCTAAGAAAATTTACATTAAATAAATATTCGATAACTAAATTCTTTAGTAGTGTCTTACCAAATTCTTCTTTCGCTATAATACATGTGATGTTGGATGCAACGATGTGCTTCAGAATGTTTGTGGCGTTGATCTGAATGCAATAGGTCTCTCCCATTCTGAACTGTGACGAAGGCCAAGTGCAATTGTTTGAGCCATTTTTCGGACACGTCGTCCAGTCGCCACTGTCACTAAATTCAATTGAATTGCAACAGGCCACATAATATAGACAGTCTTTGTTAAATCGATGAAGAACAATTAGAGAATTTCAACTGGTAGAAGTAAGAAAGATATGCAAACATTTGCGTGCATGCAAGTCCCAACATTAATATTGTAACTCGAGATAATCAGTTATGTAGCATCTTTTCCAAAACCACATAAGGGATCATCCAGACCGAGCTATGTTCTACTACGAAGCTCTGATGTTGTCCTGTGGCCACACGCCACAGGTACAGCCACATTACCCACCCTGTGTTGTAATATAAATGAGGTGTATGCACACATAAGACTGACCCTGGGATACAAACGGTAGCTGTCTAAGGTAGGAACAAGCACAACTGACATAGGCAGTGTCGTTTCAACATAAGTATATTATATGTAATGCATGGTAGCATGGGCAACCAATATGGCTTGTTCCACATATTGAGATTAAGTTAGGCAAGTTAGGTATATGCAAAATGCAGCAAAGGAAGAAAGACAATGCAAGGAGGCACAAGTAAGTACCTCCTTATCAAAATGTCATTAAGTCTCTGCAAAGTGCTGCAGCTGGAGATACTGGAGCTACAAGAATCCAAGCTAACATGTAGAGCGAGCAACTCTTACCCCGGATTGCGATAGAAGAGAGTCTGAACGAAGGACTTAGGTCCATGCGTGTAGATCTCCTGCTCTTCCCGAGAAGGACTCCAGCTGCACTCCATCTGCTCCCAGTTTGATATGATGCAGCCGTCCAAGATCGGTCTCAGAGGTCGCCCTTCAAGAAAATAACACGAGATGCAGATATCTGACCCCATGGAGCCTGACATGCATAAAATTCAGGTAAGGTCACTCGTAACTTGGCTTTTGATACGTGAACTGTTAGCACAGTGTAAGGGGTTCTCACGCATTAACTACTTTGGATGAATCTAAATAATATAAGGATCTGGAAAAACAAATCCAGCGGACAAATTACTCGCTAGTAACTTTCAGATGTAATTGTAATTATAAATATACACATGTTATACAGGTGCCATGCTGTCACACTTCAACTCGAGCCCATGGCACCTAATCTGGTGTTGGACTAGCCTCCTACATCAGCTTCCCTCTGCAGCACTTGCATATTCTTGCCCTTCCCTATGTGCAGCATACACTTGCTATTAATCTTAACATACAACTGTTTACATTTTATAATTCTCATGGATATGGTGCTTTAAAGAGTTATCCAAATTGCACTATATAAGCACGCCGATACATACATATCTGAAACAAAGCCACTGGCAGCCATAGCAGGAACAATCTTGAAATCAGACAATTTTAACATGAAGTCATTTTCTACAGTGAATTTACAGCTGGATCGACATCTCAACATTGTCATTTGAGAATTCAGATAATAACGAAGTATGCTATTATATAACATTGTCCATTCCGACCTACGAACATAATATAATACTTCTGACCTACTAATATTTTTGACCAAAAACTATAGAGCATCTGTGATCAGTAGCTCAAATAGCTACTGAGCACAAGTGCTCGTTAGTTATTCAAGATAATCTGCCCCTAAAATTAGCTGATCTCCACGACTTTCTCGAACTAAACAATCTCAATGACTACGATATGCAAGCAAAGATGAAACAGCTCAATTGAGCATCAATTCTGACTCACTGGCTACATGTAGGCTCTGAGCAGCGTGAAGACCTAGGTAAATTTCTGGGAGGTCACAGTAATATGTGCCAAACATGTCGATGGTGATGTTTGGTAACCGGAGTTGTGCTGTGATGTTGGACAACGTCTGAACTTCAGGATAAGTAAACTTCTGCAGCCTAAAATAGCTGAAGTATAAATCGCTGGCGTTGTACGTTCCGTTGTAGAGCGGCGTCAGTGTGCAGTTCAGGATAAGCGTGTCACCGACTTCAACCGTCGGATTGTCTGGCTTCACCTCTGAACAACACAACAAACATGCATACATACAAGCGTATATATAAGTATACATATACATACATATACATATATATATACATACATGCCCATACAGACATACATATACATTGTACATACATACATACATACATACATACATACATCGTACTTACAATCAGATCATCAGTCATGATTCGATCATTGTGCTTGCAAGATCACTGGATCATTATTCGATCATTGTACTTGCAAGATCATTGGATAGTTAGTTAATATTAAGGTTACATCATTCGTAAAAATAACCACTAATAACATAACATAACAAAATCTTTATTGCATCCATCAAGTAAAGTATAGTAGAAGAATTAAAGGGAAATGAATGAATACACGACAGAACCTAAAGGAACCTATTAGGGCACATCCATAATCGCTAGGGCATAACCGAGTAGACAATTGCCACCGAGAACCGAATCCGAGTATTTGGATGCATTATTTGCCGGATCCGGGTACGAACTGAATAATAGCGGCAACCTTGACTCTGCGAGTACCATCCGCAGGTGAAGCCTAAAATTTTTGACTTTCGTCACTTTCTCGATTTTGCGTGGTAAAAATTTACCAAAATAAATGTTAGTGCCTGTAATAACTACTGATACGGCTTCAAATTATTAATTAATTCTCGTTTTTAAATTGTTAAATGTTTATTAGAAAATTATTGAATTAAAACAATTCATCTTTTAAACAATTTGTGTGTGTAATATTTGCCAAGGCGAATACTTGCAAATAGTTCCGAAAAACGGGAGATGTGGCCGAGGTGAATGTCCGAGGCGATTTCCGGTTATGCCCTAATAATCATAAGACGGATTTCCAGGCTAAACAACAAGCATGATTGGCAGGAGCAAGGATTACTGATTCTAATAGTTCAAGTTCTCCAAGTTCCCCAGACAAGGACTGCTCTGACCTAACACCTAGCCTCTGCCGTCGTGAGCCTTTCTATTTGGAACCACCCATCCTCATGCTCTAAGTTGGGGTCCTACCTTCATCCCTTCGTTGCCTGAAGACATTCTTATTTCCTCGGGACTGTCATGCCTCTGAATAGATTGCACTATATGAGTGTAAGAGGCGCAAGAAACAAATTCTAAGATACAGTTGTGTTATCATCAGAGCGACGCTTTAGAAGTCATCATATTTGATTAGATATAAATCTTAATCATAATAATAGCGCTACTTAAATCAGAGGCAAAGAAGACAAGTTAGTGCTTACTTACCAGCCAAACCGGGTGCATTCATGAATCCATAGCTGAACTGAATCCTTGAAAGAAGGAGGAGAAGAAGAAGAAGAATGCCAAACGGGAATGTATTCACAGCCACCATCTTTACTTCGTTTAACCCATCGAATCACGAAGGATTCATTCTCTTCAGAATCCACCTACAGAACAATAAAATAATTAAACCATTAAAACAAGACACATGGAAACACAACTGACCTATCTATCATCTACTGTATTTGTAAACTTACATAGTGTATGCAAGCCTACAGAATAAACAACTGCTGAAAACAGATCAGAATATCAAAAGGGAATATCTCAACCAGAGCTCTCAACTCTCGGTTTTTCAAAATTATTATAAGTGCACCTCAAGCGTTGTGTCTTCTGTACGATTACATAATGGACAAGAAACTGTTTGGCAGAACCCTTCTAAAACCAATCTATAGAACCACGTATTCCATTCTATAAGACCTAATGGATCTCGGATCACATTATGATTAAGGGATTGTGTCATCCCGAATGTGCTTCACCATGGAAAGGACAAGAAGCAACCCGATTCCACAGTTGCCAAGTAGCTGGAAACCTACTTCGGGAAACAACTTTTCAAGTATCAAGGTGTTGTGCCACAAAACTAACAGAGTAGGCATTCATTCTCATGTTCCCAAGATAGAAACTGAAATCATTATCACTTCAAATTCATGGAAGCCCCTGCGGATAAGGTCAACGGAATGTCAGTCTTCACATACGATCCTTGTCCCAACATTTTCTGTACGTAATCGACTAAACTAAATGTATCAGTTTCCACGAACTGATCAATGGCCAACGCCATCTTATAGATATAGTCATCAATATGTATTGTTATTCTGATTGGAACCATATCAGAACAACATGATATACCTGAACACCCAAATGGCTACACACCTAGGAAACATTTCTGACCAACCAAAGTCTGCTAACTGCTCAGACTCCAAAGTTAGAATATTCTCTGGAAACATTGGTTTCAAAATAACACAGATCAATCACGGCTTGCACACAGACAGACAGGCAGACAGACAAGACAGACAGATATGCAGGCAGACAGCCAGACAGAACAGACAACTGCGACAGACAGGTAGTAAGATAGACTGTGTGGCAGGCAGACATACACCGAGACCAAAAGACGCACAGATGTACGCATACAAACAGACAAACACCGAGCCTAACGCTGCCTTCAGGTGGTCTTTGAATGCTGAAGAAGGCTATAGAGGCCCTTGAAGCTATGCTCTTTAACCAGACTCCGCTGACGTGCATTTGGCTTTTCATTTATCAGATCCCGCTGGTCTCTCCAGCACAGTTCTCACTTCTTCGCGCTTTAAGGTGTGAAAAAAAAGACAGCGGTTAGGAAATGCCAGCCTTCTTCTCCAGTTCCTCTCCTCATCTTCTCCAGCAACCATCGTAAGCACAATCAGCCACAAGGAAAAAACATTCTATCTGTTCCACCAGCTCTACGACTTCTCCCACTCGAGTTGCAGAAAACATGGAAGAAGCCGACGACTGCTCTACTCACGAACTGCAAAGCGCACTCGTTCCATGTGGACCACTCAAGTTCCTACTCAAATCCATCATGGACCTTTTCTCAACACTCCCACAGTCCACACTCTTCAAGATCATGTCTGCAATCAGCAAACACTAGTGGAACCAGGGCAGAAGAGCAATCACCTAGGCAAACCAGAGGCCAACAACGAGTTGAGAATACAGAAGAAGGTGACTATTAGACAGTCACTTTGTTGAGCTCCATATTAGAAGGTGGCTGGTAATAAAATCTGTCCCCTTGGTAGGGATTCAAACCCTGATCTCTAGCAAGTGGTTTATTGACTATCTAGCATAACAATCGATAGACCACTTGACATGTCAATGAGACCCACAGTCGGATAATATAATCTGATGAGTACTATTTAACCCCTGTCATAATTACCAAAAATATCAGTTAATGATTGCTTTGATTGAGAGCACAATTAAAAACACAATACATTGGAATGAGTGGTCGAAATGTATAGTTACTGAATAATATAAAAGTATAATTAATTACCTTGTTTCAAAGCCCTTTCATATATATATATATATATATATATATATATATATATATTTATATATATATATATATATATATACATTACATATGTATGTTATATATATATACACACATATATATATACACACATATATATATATATATATGCATATACATAGATGAAACTGCTTTGAAACCAGATAGTTTTTAAAGCCAGCAGACTTTCTAGTCTTATTAATGTCTGTACTCGTCAGCCATTCTCTTCTTAAGAGCAAATGCTGCTGGACGGAATTCCAGCCAAATGCTTTTTCCATTAGCTTATCCTCTACAATCATCCGTCTTCCGTGTTCTGTTCTCTCTGACCTCCTCCTCCTCACCAAGCGATGTCTCGATTGGATCCATCTCCAATGACTCACACCCTCTTCCTCACATTTCTATTCACTCAAAAACAACCCATCAATCGATACAGTCGCACTAAAGAGCACTCCCGCAAGGAGGGACAAATCAGGTTACAGGGTTCTACCCCATTCATAAAAGCTAGCCAAGCCATCATTCAGAAAACAATCAAAGTGTCATTCGTTAGTCAGCAAAACAACTCACCAGTCATGCCATTCAATCATCAATTACTACCAATCAAATCACCTTTAATAAAATCACAGCTCAATCAAAAATCAATCAAGTTATATTGATTTGTATCAGTTATCTACTGCCCCTGCCTTAAGCCAACTCTCCTCAGCCTACCCTCTAACTTCTCAAAAAAAGTGGCCAATTACTACTGTGTTGTTGACCTCTGTGATCAAGGGTCAAATCAGTCAGCAGAACCTTCCACTTCAGGAATCATGATAATAATAAACCACAATTTATATGGCGCCATAACCCTACAAGGGTGCATCATACATACCACTGACACCAAAGAGCAATACTGAAAGCGCCATGGACCGAAGTAAGCAATCTCGTCATGTAACATAATCTCAGGTCACCTTACCTGGCCTTGCATTACCAAGTCCAACCTTGAAATTCTTGAAATTTGATACCACTCTTCTTCCAACATCTTTTGCTCAGAAGTGCATACACATGCCTCGACGGCGCAATTGCAGTTGTACTGCAGAGCAATTGTGTGCGAAGGACTTGCTCAAGGTCCCTACACAGTGATGACTCGAACGAGGGTCGAACCCGCACACCCAGTGCACACTGAGTGTTACGAACCGATCGCTCTAACTGATCGGCCACTGTGCCACAAATACATGGCCTTGTGTTACTGTGCCTTACCTGGCCTTAACCAGAGCTGTATGGTCTCGAGGCAGTGTCTCGGTCTCGAGACAGTTTTTAGTGTCTCGGTCTCGGAAGCCTGCTGTCTCGGTCTCGAGGTAGTGTCTCGAATTTTCAGAAACTGTCTTGAAGTGAATGTCTTGTTCTGTCTTGAATAAGCGGTCTCGATAAGTTTCGCATGAACTGTCTTAAAATCTTGCGTGGAAATATAAAAACTGTTCTCAGGAATTTGTACTATACACATTATAAGTTTCAAATTGAAATTACAAATAAACATTATTCCCGAAAACTGATACATTAGCTTTTACAGCATTTTATATAGGATCACTTCGTCTTTTACTGTCTCATACTGTCTTGCGTCTAGTGTCTCGGACTCAGTCTCGGTTTTGGTACCCCACTGTCTCGGTCTTGACACCTCACTGTCTCGGTCTCGTCTTGGTCCTGAAGTTTCAAGTCTTGCATACAACACTGGCCATAACTAGCCTTACCTGGTCTTGCGTTACTGTGCCTCACTTGGCCTTACCTCAACTGGCCTTACTCGAAAAGTACTCATCACTGTTCCTGCTAAAGTCCGTTTTTCATGCATGCATGACGAGTCCAAGCAGACGGTCGAAAGCAACAAAACTAGACCCTTCCCTTCATTCCCTCCCTCCCTCCCTCCATCCCTTCCTCTAACGCCGACAACAACGAAAGTCAGCCATGAATGGGCTTTGAGTGGACAACATCTGGAATCACTTCCACAAAAAGACCAGAAAGAGGGGAATTGCTTTCCTAAACTAATAATACATCCAAGAACAACACAAGGAACGAATGAAGGAAGGAAAACTGGAAGGAAATGCGGCGGAAGACAGGAAAAGAAGTCTCTGTCTCTATCCGTCCGTCTGTCTGTCTGCCTGCCTGTCTGTCTCTCTCTAGCTCATTCAACATTTAAGTCAGCAAGTAAGTAAGCTATAAATAAATGCCATTAGCGCCTGTTTGATGCTACATTGCATCAAAACCTATTCAGCATAACAAAATACAACAAAGTACTATAGTTTTACATCATCACATCATCGTTTTACATCATAAAATAAATAATCACTAATATCAGCAAACATGTAACTGACTACAGTAGTTGCTATACGGAACAAGCAACTTGTTACACACGGCAACAATATGGTCAGAGTCATCATCATTAGTCATCATTATAGTTAACTACAGTACTCTGGAACAACGACCATGGCTGCAAAGCATATGTCTAAGAAACAGTCCTTGGTCAGAGATCTGATTTTGCTTCACTTAACACCCTGATGATTCGTCGATAATATCCATATTAACAATGGGCTTTCAGTAGAAAGCCCATTGTAACCCACAACATCTGGATTCGTTTTTGAAAAAAGACCAGAAAGAAGGGAATTGCTTTCCTAAAGTAATAGTACATCCTAGAACATAAGGAATTAATGAAGGAAGGATAGTATCTGTATCGGGCATCAAAAGTATGCCACCGATACTGGCACTCATCATCGTCGTCATCATCATCATCCATCGTCGTCGTCGTTGTTGTTGCTGCTGTTGGGGCAGTAGACAAGACTCACCAATTACAACAATAATGTATGATCAAATATTTACTGACCATAATCATGTTCATACACGATTATGGTCAGCACAATGTGTCTGGCCATAGTCCACACTGAATAATATACTCTGCATTCTGGAACAAATGCGTTCCACGCCATTATTGAAAATTGATGCAGGCGTTAGGGTCACCCTGGTATATCCAGTATTTTGATACATAGCACGAAAGCATGGAGAAATTGTTTTGGAGTGAAATTACCCCCGCCCCACATTTAAATCCTCGGTGGGAGGGAGATTGATCCTCAGACCCATGTGTAAGTTGCCAGACATTGATTTGATCAACAGAGTCCAACATGGACTTTTGATAGGTAACCATTTTTAAAATCCCTGCCCCAGAAAAACTATTGACTGAGCTGTAACAAGGCAAGTGTGGTATGCCCCATTATAACGCCGCTATAGAAGCCTCCAGATTTGTGATATAATTAGATCAGTATCGCAGTGGGACAAACTTATGCAATGCATAGGACTGTCAACTGAAGCAATCAGTTACTGAAGAGTGCCTAAGTGCTACACAATGCATGTGGGATGTTGACCAGAATGTTGACTAAAGGTCAACACGAGAGGTCAACACCCAGTTTTACAGAGTCAAGCAGTTTCTAGATGGCGCCCACCTTTCCGTCTCAAGACCAATCTCATCAAGCGAGATATGATAAATATGGCTTTGTATTAGAAGTTGGCAATAATTACTGTATTATCATCATCATCATCAGTTCCTGGTGTCAGTCATTTGGCTGCGATGGGTATGAATAAATGACCTTTGTTGTAGCCGTGAATATAAATGTATGACACTCTTCATCACCAGGCGCTACATAAATAGCGACGGCAAACCAGAATGGAGCAGAATGGTTATCATGCACCTACAGAACACAGGTAGAGGTAAACAAGACCACCGAGCAATCATGTCTTAGGGGGACGTACTTCAAAACACCTTCCATACCTCATAGTGGAAGTTTAGGAAAAGAAAACATCCGATGTCATGCTGTGCAGCAGAGCGAAGGGATCTATGTTAAGGAAGAGACGAGAGGGAGGCACACAACGCCTGGAGATAAGACTACTATCAAGCACACACACACACACACAGCCCACAGTGCAACTATACCAGGTATGCCTTGGTGCATGTGTGCGTGTGTGTGTGTTAGTGCGTAGGTTTTCCTCTACCTACCTATGTAATAATGTTATATTGTTTTGATATGTTAAAAGTAAGTATCCTTTAGTTATATCTGACGAGTGCAAATATATACCATAATGATTTCCTCCACATCGCTGCAGTAAACTCCTATATCAAATAGAAATAATTTTATTGCAGATCGACCTATTGCACATTGATAAATTTTGCTGTACTGATACATTGAAAGATGATAGAACATCGATATCGTCATCAGTTGTTATCGCGTAGGCCTTATCAGAGCTTAGATTGGATGCACTATATGAATATGAACCAATATTTACTTGATCTAAATGAGTCAAGTAGGTTACAGTGACAGCAAATGACGAAATCGACCACTGTCCCTCTCCTTCTAAACTCCAAAGTTGGCCAAACCATCTGCTCTTGAGCCATAATTAAAAAACGCCTTCATGCTTAGGCACTGCAACATTTTATAACTAGTTCGTAATATTTCGCTTAACGCATCCACTTTAAAAACTCCAGTCCTGATGTTGCAAAAATCCGTTCTTCATACTAAACCAAGATGGTATGAAATCAAGGCAGCGAAACACGGGGGGGGTCCTTTCAATCGTGTATGGAATTCGCAATTCTTGGAATAAGAGCAGCAAAATAAAAGCACTCGAGCGTAAGAAACAACCCACGCCCTGGCAATCGGGGCATCAGAGCAGAGCCATATCACACTGTTACGAACGAGTGAGTATGACGCATTTTAATGTAACACACAGTAACAGAAAGACACGTGAACATTGCATCGATCTGGTTAAGAACTCACCTTTTAACGGTTTAGACTCGCCTGAACTCTCCATTCTCAGGCGAGTTTTAAACCGGTAAAAGGTGAGATCTTAGCAACATTACTTTAAAGAGAGTGTCAGGAGGGTGTCAGAAGAGTGAGAAAGTCGTTAACACACAGTAGTTACCGAGCAAGATGCGAGCATATGGGCAATGACAGAAGAAGGCATATGAATGAAGACCCGGAAACACAAACAGTTGAATTAGTAAACATGCAGGTAAATTAAAAAAGACAAAGAGCATATGATTCTTACATTTTTGAATGCTTGCCAAATGCTATGACAAATAGTCGTCATGTTCTATTGGTGCTATTTAAATATGGAAAACACATCTGTCATCCATCGAAAGTGCAATCAATCAATCAATCGATCAATCAACCAACCAATCAATCAATTCATATATTTTTACTGTTTTGCTAACTGGTGCATTTTATTTGTATGACGCTTAACATCATTTACGCCAGCACTTCTGAATAGGTATCTTAAAGAGGCGCTATATCAACGTAGGCTCACATTACATTACATATACGTAAATAAATACAGACAAACATAAATAGCTACATAAATACACACCTTGATACACTGCATTCAAAATCACTGAATGGATATGTTGATATTTTTCATTGATATGCCACACGCAGAGGCTGTGATTTCTGTTGAGAAGTGGGAGGAGGGCACCCAATGAGAGGAGTAAGAAATGCGGGGGTCAAACGCATAACGTGTCACCCCTCTGTAAAAGGTGGGGGACTTGTCCCCTCGACTCCCCCCGGAGATCGCTGCCTCTGGTCACACGGATGTGAGATTTTTCACGGATGTGAGAAAGCTGCTATTGCATGGGAATAAGATGCAGTGAAAAGGGAGTTGAGAATTAAGCAACCGCGTCACAGTTATCAGCCACAGGCGAATTTAGGTGGTCACGTGGCTTGGCAGTGAAACATAAAGTGCTCATACGTCGGGAGGGGGGGGCGGGGGGTACCATATTCTAAAACCCCACGGTCATTATCACAGCTATTAGCAACAAAGAGCCGAATTACCAATCCCCACCCCACCCACAAAGTCCCACAAATTACAGTCCAGTATAATGTTCCAATACAGTCATAGAATTCAACAGTTGCCTTCAAAAACGCATTCCATGTCAATTTAAACACAACTCATAATCCTCCTCCGCTCTCATTGCGGCTCTAAACATTCATATTGCTCCTTTAAAAAACCACAAGACACTGCCAGTGACAACTGTTAGCAGCAATACTTATAAGGAGGTTGCTCAACTACTCTAAAATTACTGAAAACAATTTCATTTTTTGATGTCACTAAAATTCGTCGCATAGTGTTCCAATACTGAACATTTACGTAGCACCACTTCTCGTTTCCCCCATTCTCCTGTAATTGAACACAAAAAGCAGGCTCCTGGGAGGCTAAACAATTCCTTCTTGGATTAGTTCTTGGGTTTATGCTTGTTACTCAGTCAAATGATCACTTTACTTTACCATGCTTCTGCATGATGTCATCTCCTAACTGTTGCTTTCTTCAGTCGTGATGCCACCCTCTACCATCTTCCCCTAAATTATCTTGAGTCATATAAACAAGGTGCTACCTTCTACCATCTTCCCCTAAACAAGGTGCTAACTTCTACCATCTTCCCCTAAACAAGGTGCTAACTTCTACCATCTTCCCCTAAACAAGGTGCTAACTTCTACGATCTTCCCCAAACTAGTTTTTTTGAGAGTCATTTAAACAAGGTGCTAACTTCCACAGCTTTCCTCTGATTGTTTTATTATATTATGAAGATGAGCATTATACCTTCTGTTGCCTTCCTCAAAACATTGCTTTCATGAGTCGTGCAAACCAGATGCTAGCTGCTACCGCTTTCCCCTAACTGTTGTTCAGAAGGGGGTGTGTTTTATGCAGTAATTCCCTTGAAACTGATAATTGCCTGTTATGCTGTACAATTATAACGACGCAAAGTGGTGACGTCTAACCATCGTTTATTTGCTGATGAAGTTTCGCTCTTAATGAACTTTAGAATCACATAACAATGCCAGCGAAGGCAACGCCTTTGTATTAGTTTGTAAGGCATTCCGAAATTTGTCACATTAAGTGTCTAGGGCAGCGATTCCCAATCTATGGCCCGCCAGGCTTCAAAACGTGGCCCTCGACCTATCAAAGATATTATAAAAACAATATGTGTGCAAATATGAATATTTGACAGAATAATTATTTTCTATTATAAATTATTTCTATTTTGTTGACGTTTATAAGCAACATAAAAAAATTATTATTTTATTGTAGGTCAATTTTAACATTTATGTTTTAGTACATCTCTCACGAAGTCAGTCTATACCAGCAAGCAGTCGCTAATACTTAAGTATTCTTTCTTGCGTACACGCCGCTAGGTTCTTTGGTCTATGACATAAAATTAGAGTTTAGTGAAGTTCAACTTGGCTTTAAAAAGTCAATTTCTTGAGCTTCCGTCATCCTAGCTGCAGACGATATCATTTTGACAACTGCTTCCAGTGAATATGAAAATTTGCAGTCCTTTGCTCAGCATTAGGGTTGTCGGTTTGGTTGCACCTACAGATGTGAATGATCATTTTCTGCAACGAAATTGATTAAAAATAGAAACTGTTCGCTGCTCAATGATTCCAATTTGAATGGACTAATGATGTTGGTAACCACTAATCTTCAACCGGACAGGGGAAAACTTGCTAACAATATTCAGCAACAAAAATTGCATTAATGATTATCAAAGTATTAAGTGATTAAACTTTAAATAAATAATAATAATCTAGAATGAACAAACCGGAATTTATCCATGCGTAATTTCATTCTATTCTGAAACAAAAATTTGTTAAAATAATTATTGTTAACCCTTGTGGCCCATCATCACTTCCAACTAAATAAAAGTGGCCCAAAGTCGAAAAAGGTTGAGAACCACTGGTCTATGGTATCATTATTTTCTATTACACTGAGCCACACTCAGGTTGTTCAACAGTCAACCCATAGACAATATATTTGAAGGGACAGTAAATTTTAAGGGACGTTTAGAGGCCATATATTTGCAGGGACGTCTGTTGAACAAGGCAGGTAGTAAAACTGTGATTGTTTTGTCACTGTTGGCATTCAGAAATCAAGTGCAGTGCTTTAGTTTACAAACAGTACTGTTTATAGATCACTAAATAACACAAGTCAGTATATGGAACAACTTTTGACTCATGAGATATTATTGTATCTTCACCCCAACATGTGATCAGTTGCTTAGAAGAGGGCTAACTAAGGTGGGTGGTGTTTGGAATTGAAGCGGCGAGAGAGAAAGTGGAAAAGGAAAGGGATTGTCTTCAGAATGAAATGCAACAAATCAATTGTGGGAGGGACACTCTGCAACCAGTGAAAACACGTAGAGCCACACAATCAGTGACGAAGGGACACGCTTTCGGATTGTCGCTCTAAACCACTGCCGATCCATCCATCCATCCATCCATCCATCCATCCTCGGCCAAGCCAATCCTAACATGCAATCTATAAATAAAGGGGGCGCATAGAAAGTGTTTCTACAGCCGTGAAAACTATGTAAATAAGCAATCGTCGGCCATTAGACTCGGCCTCCAAATGTCTCATCGAAGCCGATGAATGCATCATCAGGCGCCGTCGCTGGCGGCAACACCCCCCTCCTCCTCTCCTCGATGAGCCAATGAGGCATCAGGTAAACGCTCCCACGCCTGCTGCGCTGGTCCTGCAGCTGGGATGGAGGGATGGCGATGACGCGGCGTGGGCGTATAAGCGGAGGTGGCTGAATCATGAGAAAAATGGTTCTGCGTATTTAGAACGAGATCAGCAGAAGAATGGGTCGGTGGATGGAGGGAGGGGGAGAGAAGGAGGTCTGGGGTTCGGATCCCCTGAGGCCAATACCATCAACTTAATTGGGATTTGTGCCATGGGTCGACGAGAGTTTCAGGTGTTCGTCTTTCCTCCCTCCGTTCGCTGGCTCTTGATTTTGCTCAGCAGACGGTCGCGTGTACGATTGTCTGACAACGGAGTAGTTTCTAGGCCGATCTTCACGTATTCGATTTATGGTATCTTTTATTCGGCAACCAGCGTTTGTTTTCCAGTCCAATTTCGATCCGTGTTGGGGACCTTACAACACCCCTTGACCCTCTGTACTATACAGCCGCTCTCTGCCTTCTCTAAGCCGCTTCGCCTCCCTCCTCTTGGCCCATTCAAGACATCTACTCAGAGGCGTTTCCGGTCTATCTACGGCTAAAAAAACGGTTCAAAAAAGTGTGACCAATACGGGCCGTACATGGGTCCCAGATGTGATTGCCTGATCACCCCCCCCAAACATGAAGTGGTGTACGCCGTTTGAGGAAATGGTGTACACCGCTGAAGGAAGTGGTGTACGCTGCTGAAGGCAGCGACAGATGAAAAGAAGCAGACTCCAGTTGGCTGCGCCGTCACGCTTGATGATAGGAATCAGAATTCGGCCGAAACGTCGCACTCAGCCGTATCTGCCTCAATTAGTGAAAACACACGCAGAACCAGTGCGTC
>OY365807.1:6313345-6480845 GCA_959347315.1 Bimastos eiseni | reverse complement strand
TTAGCATGTATGTCATCGCTAATTATATATATATATATATATATATATATATATATAATTTCTGGGTATATGTAATATACTATTATATAGGCTACATATTAAATTGAATACAATATTCAAAGAAAATTTTTGTCCCACTGACAGTGTACTCAATGTACACTTGGGGCATACAGGAGGAGTAGAAATCTCTATAATAAGCAAATTTCAGCCCTGTCAGGGTTTGAACTTCTGATCTGTCTGTATACAGTCCAGCAGACCATCTCGCATGCAACCTAACAGTCTCCAAATTTTCATGGTTCAGGGTGAGGGGCAATTGTCCATTTCCCAATTTCACAGCTCTACAGATCCCTTCAACGTTTGGCCTGTTTCGGCGCCAAGCCAGAATCCGGGAAGGTCAAGCCAGAAGACAATATGTGGTAAATCATTGCTGATGATGTGTTGGGATGGCCAGGGCCCGGATGTAGGCCCATATGCAGGTCGATAGTTACTCACACGTAAATTTATAACAATGTATCCGAAATGTAGCATATTATCTTTCCGTGCAAATTACTTTTGCTATCGTAACGGTTGATGCAATGTAAACACTACGTTTAATCGCATTGGGTGAATGTCGTATTGTGCATTGATAAGAGGCGGCGTCCCGATAAAGCAACTGGCGTGACCCAAATGTGATATGTTTAGGCCACTTGTATATAATCAAAAGCCAAAGAAGAGCAAGCCAGAGCAGGTGAATTGAAAATGACAGGTGACAGCAGAGCGTTATTGTGCTTCGGCCTCTCTCCCTCCCTCCCTCCCTAGGCGCTTCAACTTAGGCCTACGCTCCCCACCCGACCCTCACTGTTAGCCCAGCAGAGTACCTTACACATACGACCTATTATACCCGAATGGGTGTAACCCACAACACCAATAACCCAAAAAGCCAGAGGCCAAAAAGTATGTAACACGAACACAACACGTCAAGTAGTATATCGGCTTGTGGCTCTGGCCTGGCTTTGGCCTGGCTTGAACATCATACGGGACTTAATTAGAGCCACATCTCAAAATGTAATTATTGCTCTCGATATATGTGGAGCAAACGCCAAAACCTAATCCAATCAAACCTCTAATCTCACCCTATCCTCACTGAAGGCGGGAGGATCAACATGTTTGTGTCAACGTGGAGCGTCACAACGAACGCTGCTGACCGAAGGCATCCGCAATGACTGACCGCCGTGACCGGTCTCTTTTCTATACATGGACATGTCTCGTTTCGTAAAAAAAAACTCCGCCAATGACCTACTCTGGCTTACTTGGATGAGCTACTACACCAATGACCTACTCTAGCCTACTCACATGACCTACTTCACCAATAACCTACTCTGGTGGTACAATGCCAGAATAAAGGGCATTTTAGTTATAACACAGGGTCGTTAACAGCAGCAAATGTTAAGTACCCAAGCCATGGGTATAAGTAAGTATTCATTCATTCATTCATTCATTCAATCATTCACTTATTGATTCCTTGGTTCAGTCAGTCAGTAAGTCAGACCTTATGGAGGGCCATTCCAGATGGCCTGAACAACCACTGAAAAGACATAATCCTGCATCTCTGAGCTGAGCACAAAAGGACCAGCCTGCATAAATGTTCTGATACTTCTCAAAATCCCTACAAATACTAACGGCTTCATCTTTCTCGACCTCAGCATATATGAGTACGTCACGAGCCACCTCTCCCTCATGACCTCCCACCGAGAATGCCCGATCAGTGTATTAATTTTCATGACTGATATCTCAAAACAACTTTCTGACCAGGGGCGGGGGGTCTAAATCCTCCTAAACCTCAGGGACAACAGTCCGGGGGGGGTACACCGGCAATTGTCGCTGCTTTGTCCGCCTCAATTAGCCTTTCGATTAAGCATCACCCCTGCTTTTCTTAGATCAGTCTATAATGACTCATCAGCAACAAAAAATAAGGGACGAGTCCAAAGTAAGAGTAGGGATGTCAGGACAGAAAATCATCATTCATTTACGCGCTAAGAGACACGGGGGCAAGGAGGCAGAAAAGCACACTGACAGACAGGCAGACACGAAGGCAGACAGACAACATAAAGTAAGAGACGACATGGGAAAACAAACGATAACTGCTGTAGATGTTCTATCTCGACTCAATTGCTCCTCGAATTATTTGCCACCAACTAATCAGCTTTGTAATCATTGCACTTATTATTGCTACCATTGCTCTATCTAATATTACTGTTTTGTAACCAAGGCAAGTATAAAATCCTTCAGGACGCAAAACTTATCATTATCAAAATTTTAATTATTACTGTTATTATTAGTTTTAACTGATGGGGAAATAATCCTCTGGAAAAAAATTGGGAGATTTGAGTCCCCTATTTCTCAGTGGACAGTCACAGATGCTAACCACTACACTAGAGATGTATAATACCCCACTCTGATACCAATATTAACACAATGGTGCGTGTATGCACTATGTATGTGTGTGCGTGCGTGCGCATAGATGCATGTGTGTGTGTGTGTGTGTGTGTGTGGGTGTGCGCGTTGTGAACAATGCACACATTATTACCCCTATTATATATTATCAACCTGCTGAGTGAGTGCTGTGCACACATTATAAATTTTACGAATATACATATGCCATACAAGTGTGTATCAACGTGTACATATATATCATATGTGCGCACTTAAAGTAAACAGTTGGATGGAGAATGCCAAAGGCCTTGGTAAATATATCCATGACGTCTATCCATGCATGACGTCAGTGGGGAACTGCAGCCCAGCACTGCCTATCATCGACTTCCATCGGATAGCACTAAATATATCGTCTGCAACTGGTACTGGCAGCATTATTCCAGGCATAGTGGAAAGACTTTAGTGGCCACCATCCATAGAAAAGGAATCCCTCGATGAAACTGAAGGCAAAAACACCCCAGTTTTGCTGCATTAGAGTTTAGAATAAATGCTTTTGAGAGAAGCCCAGGTTCAAATCCTGGCTCCACTTCTACCAATCACGCCAGCTTTTGTTTGACTGTTCGGCATACAATTGATTCGCCATCTTATGAAAGCTCTGACCCACACACATTAGGTCTTCCTATTATTGTAATTGTCACATTCACAGTTATTATTTTTATTCATTGCATACAGGCATCAAGACAACCACCAACCAATCAATCCATCAATCAATATATAAATAAATCAATCAATATATAAATCAATAAATAAATCAACCAATAAATCAATAAATAAATCAATCAATAAACAAATAAAAAATAAATAAATCAATCAATCGACCAATCACCCAACCAACCAAAAATTGAATCAACTCATCCCTCACTAAACCAACAGATAGACAGTTTGCTTGGAGCTATCTTTCCCTTATCCAACAAATCAAAACATCTGTTATCAAACACAGACGTCTTAACTCAAATGCCTGGTAATAGCATATATTATTATACTCTAGAAAATAGCATAGACAGCAGACATTATTCTCTAGAACGTTGAGTAGACAATCGTTCAAAAACTGTGACCTTGTCTTAGTCTTAGATGTTTTTACAGTAGATTTTTGACTTGGCTGTCTACATCACTACAAGTTTACACTTGGCTGCAAATCACACCAGGTGTGTGCACTTATGTGTCTGTAAATTAGCTCATCAGTGATATAGACAAGCCACTTCACAGCTTCTTTAAAAGAACAAACCAGTCATTATTTATAAAATCACTTAATGACATCTTACAAATGCGCTCACCTCTGTCCAACGCAGGGCAAAAGAGAAGAACAGTTTTGGGTGCAAAGGCCCACTACTATATTCTCGTTTTTACTAGAGTTTATTATTACGGCTAGTGGTGAGTTTAGTCCCAGCTGGCCACAAAAGCATTCAAACTAAGTAAAAACAAAGCGGGGAAGAGAGATAAAGGGGCCATCGGATAGACAGATAAGACGGACGAGTGTAGGACAAAAGCCCCCCCCCCCCGGACAATTGAGTGGTGCATAGCAACAGGCAAAACATCTGGACCGATCAAATTGACCAAGCCGTCACTGCCACTTGCTAAAAACAAACTAACGGACCAAGTTCGCGGCCGAGGAAAAAGAATTGAATAAGAACGTCTCTGTCTGTCTGTCTGTGTCTATCTGTCTGCCTCTGTCTCCCTATCGAGGCACTTGTCCGACATTACGGTTGCCAAGCCAACCGCCAGATGGTTCGATCTAAACACCTGTCCGTATGGACCGTCAAGAAAACGTGTGAACCGACCTCATTAGACATGACCCGGTTAATAACCTCGGTCTCACCCTTCCTTCCTCTATCTGTCCTTCTTCTCTTTTTCTCTCTGCCTCTCCTTACGTCTTTCTTTCGGTTCGTCTGTGCATATCTCTCAGTTAACAATTAGAACGGACTCCACAAGGTCACAATATAACCACAACTTGAACTGTGTATATCAAAGATCAGCACATTTAACACCCTTCAATGCAACAGAGCGAGTCTCTTACAGGTACATTGTGACACCAGACTATCTGGCTACAGAGAGTGACACCAGACTATCCTGCTACAGAGAGTAACACCAGACTATCTGGCTACAGAGACTGACACCAGACTATTCTGCTACAGAGAGTGACACCAGACTATCCTGCTACAGAGAGTGACACTAGACTATCCTGCTACAGAGAGTGACACCAGACTATTCTGCTACAGAGAGTGACACCAGACTATCTGGCTACAGAGACTGAAACCAGCCTATCTGACTGACACCAGACTATCTGGCTACATAGAGTGACACCAGACTATCTGGCTACAGAGAGTGACACCAGACTATCTGGCTACAGAGGCTGAAACCAGCCTATCTGACTGACATCAGACTATCTGGCTACATAGAGTGACACCAGACTATCTGACTGACACCAGACTATCTGGCTACAGAGACTGACACCAGACTATCTGGCTACAGAGACTGACACCAGACTATCTGGCTACAGAGACTGACACCAGACTATTGAGAAGTCAAGGGTTCAAATCCATGGCAGAAATCTGTATTGAGATTATGGCTTTGTTAAGTGGGTGTTCCCAACTCAGCCACAATCAATCAATAGGATGATTAGGCCTACACACTGCCAGACGTTGTAACACTTCGTACCCATGGCTGTCTTTGATATTATTAATTAGTTATTAGTTATTAGTATTAATAAGCCTCTGATCATTAATTTTCATCTTTTATGCATTTATTATTATGAGGACATGGTCAGAAATCTTTCATCATCGGTCTGAAGCAATAGCGAGCGAAAGACACTTGCACCAGATTAATAAAATAGTAACCTCAGGCAAGGAGGTCTTAATGGAGTTACGACCTCTTGCCCCGGGTGACATTCAAACTGTAATCTCCGTGTAACAACCGATCACCCCAACCACTCGGCTTCTTCTTCTACATGCCTCTTGGTACATCGTATTATCCGTCAGACACACACACACACACACACACAGCCACACTGACATCCGACATCAAAACCAACCGAAGCCATGTTTACTCAACAGCTGCAGATCAAAATAATCCGACGAACAAAGGAGGAGACGACGTCTGGACCTGTCACCAGGCGCCAGTCAAGAGAGCAAACAGCCACAACGACCCGATGGAGCCTCTGCCCCTATCGTAGCTGGTCCTCCTCATCGGGTCCTACTCCTCCGATCAGCCTGCCGTGCTGTGCCAGACGAGAAGAGCGCCTAGTGTAGACTCTGCCCCTCCAAAGGCATCGAGTGAATCCAATGAAGCAAAAAAGTAATTGAATCAGGAACATTATACTTTCGTCTCCACTGGACTTCCTTTTTGTAACTGCAAGCTCCAAATTTGAAAACGCTACTTGAAAGCTAAGCAAAAGGGCACCAGCTTATTCACGAGCGCTGCATATCTTCACCAAGAATCTCCTATTACTGCTCGCATAGTCATTCTCCAATGATTTTGTTTAAGATAACTGTTACTCTTCTGACAATTACTCTCTACCATTATATGAATGTACATGCATCCAATCAGTTACATAATATATTTTAGCATCCCATGCAAGAAGCTCAGAAAATGCTGAGGCATGCCTATCTCACAGATACAAGAGTCGCGTAAAAGATCGGCCAAAAATGTCTCTCCTCAGCTAATTCTGGTGCTAATGATCCAGTAAAACGTGAAACAGTGTTCCACATCATCCACACACGATCCACTGCCCGAGCCAGCACACGGCTCTCTGAATCACTCAAAACTCAACAGTAGAAGGACACCGACATATCCCCAGAAGACAGTAATGGATTGGGAACGATCAGTGCATTGAAATGATGGTCAATTAAACATCTTCGTATTAGCTCATAGCCCACACACATTGGAAGCATTCCAAAGAATATTTGACTACATTTAAAAATTCCATTATGTTGTTTATATTCATCACAACAGAAGCACATGTAATCAAACACATACATTGATAATTGCCTGGAGTGGGAACAATAGAGAGGAAATAGGCCCTAACGGGACCGACTGCATGTACCGCTAGTCGGGATACCCTTTTCTTGAATACAGAAAACAGAGGTATAAGAAGACGATTCAGATTGAAAATCCTAAACTTAACTAGTTAAATAATAGGACACAAATCACACGATCAGCGCACACGTGTCATTCAAGTCACTTCTTGATTTGGAAATTTTTGCACATAAAAGTTTTCACAACACTAATGTTTTAAATACACTAATGTCTTACACTAGAGGAGAGTGGGTAAAAGAACCGGAGTAAAAACCCCACCTCTGCAGTCTATTCAGTGCCCTACGTCCAGATAGAAAAATGACTGAAAGCTTTTGACACACTGTTTCTATTTTGTCATTTAAGCAGAAAGAGCTTAGTTGCAAGATTTCGGAGCAATTACAGTATGTAACCATTCACACGATGGAATACTGAAATACCGCTGCCATTGTTTTCATTGCTTGTTTCCTCTGTGCATTGTACAACTGAAAGCATTGACGAAGCAGTTCTTGTTTTACAACACCATCATTGTTACAAAAATCTCCTACCATTGCATTACACTAACCATTCCATCGTGAGGCTGTAATCATTCCATTGTGAGGATCTAACCATTCCATTGTGATGAACTAGCTTTGGCTACCAATAGATTATTTCACCCAGCAATTGATAAATTTCTCATTAAACACGTCGCTCATCAGCCCAGCCAATGCCTAACATTCCTCCATTTCTCCTTCTAATCTCCCTCCGTTTCCAGCATTCGATTTCTAACCATGACGTCTGCTGGAAAAATTGTTAGCCGACTACAACGTAGGACACCTTTTATGGATCATTATGATTTGCTGTATGGTATCAATCTCAATTAGCAGACCCTACACATCCAGCTAACAGATTGAAAGCCTTGGCTGACACAAGCAGCGGATAAACAAAGAGCAGAAGGCAAATAATGGCTAGCAAAGATAAGTGGTAAAGGTAGAAGGTAATTGTTTACATGGTAGCACAAATTTGGCACTAGTAACTACAACCATAACCAATATTTCTTTATTTATTACTGACAGTCATCAATGGAAGTTTGAAATACTAGGGGATTGACAGACAGCAATAAGGAAGAACCCTAAAGGGACGAGTTTCATGAAGTATGCAATGGTAAGCAAGGTTAGCAGATTAGGCAATAGTCAGTTAGCACTGTTTTGTAGAAGATATGCAGCAGATTAGCACAAGGTATATGCTCGTATTAGCAGCAGATAAGCAATACCTAGCAGAAGGTTAGGTCTCTGGTGAACAGGTAAATAATGGTAGTAAGATGTAAACAATGGTCATGACGAGGCATAAATTATTTTCAGAGGCTGTAGCTTTCCAAAGATTCAATAGGACTTCTAAGAGTAAGAACAAGACACGATAAGACCAGAATTACATTTTCTTTCATGATAACAGATATTTCTTTCTGCACATTCCTGGCTCCCCTCCCAACTGCGTGTTCCGTTTCCATGACTAGGAAGACTGCCTGGTTTTGAAGAAATCACACAGCTCAAACCATGCATACAAAATTCCCGAAGTAAAGCAAGACTTAGGAAGATCACTATAATGCTTGTCATACGGCATAAATAAAGATAAAACCAGACTTGGACTAAACGTGAAAGAAGCCCTAAACTTTAAAAATGGCTGGAAAGATTGGGGCTCTCACCTATTCTCACCCATTGCTACCAAATGGCCGGCAGGATGATGATAAACATGATAAAATTGATGACAACTATGATGAATTGCATTCAGAATTGATGCCTTGGTCATGATGGAGAATAAACAAATTTATATCTCAGACAAGATTATAAACTACACAAGGGTAGAGGAGAAACTGGCTTATACCAACAACATTTTCTTCAACTTCTTTGTTGTCATCTTACCGTCATATATTTTCTTTACCAGACAATTTCTGTCGACCTCGAGCCACATTAGTCTATGTTCCTCCTAAACACTACTTTTAATAGTGTTTCCAAACTGCGGCTCTTCGATGCAGCACATATAGCCAATTCAACAACAGTTGAATATCAACTCAGTACTTGTTTTGCGATTTAATCTCTTGTTTGGAGGATATGAGTTCACATTAGGCAACAAAATAACGCATTTTCAGGAAGCCAATGAGTTGCCACTTACTAAAAAGTCACCAGACCCAGCATGTAACTTAGATTCATGAAACCAAACACACAACAGGATCCTAAGCAATGATATTCAATATCAAAAAGTCATGCGTCCACCAATCGACCATTGGATTTCCGAGGTAAGCACACGCTTAGGAACATTAGCAGATATTCAAACCCTGTTGCTGCAATCCAGGGTTCCAATCCTGGTTAGAATTAAGTCCGGGAGAAACAAACTGTTCATTGTTATTAACGAACCCCGCGCCAATCCGTTAAGGGTAGGACTACACCATAAGGTGTAAACAACCAATCACAACATGTACCCTGCACGTAAAAAACATCACCCGATACTCTAGATACGGTGTCGGGTGTCGACCGCGATAGCTAATTTCATTGCTTGGGTTACAAGTGAGCAAAAGAGTCCTCTAATGTTCACCTATGTGGCATTACAAAGATACAACGATGTTCTAGAATAATCCTCTTAATTGCTTAGTTTTCCTAACTTACACAATCAAGCGATTCTTCAAGGATGCAATATGACGGTTTAGTTCTGTTGCCCAAACCATTATATCATGAGTCAGCGTTCTGTTTAGATATTCTATTCGGGTGCGAATGTCATGACAGGAGTTGGTGATGAAAATTTGGTGGAATTCTCAGTTAAGCCTTCTTAATATATAAACTGTGTGTAACACTTAACACTTAATTTAATTGCATAAAACTGGATGGCAAGTGCTTTCAGATGAGACCCAACTGATCTCAGTTAATCACTTTGTATGTGCTTTGATTACATTTATAGGTGTTATAGATGATCAAAGGTGTTCAGAGATGATCAAAGGTGTTCAGGGATGATCAAAGGTGTTCAGAGATGATCAAAGGTGTTCAGAGATGATCAAAGGTGTTCAGAGATGATCAAAGGTGTTCAGAGACAATCAATGATCAAACCACTCAATCGAGGAGTTCAGATGTGATCAAACGCTATTAAGTGCCTCAACATATGTGCATTTTCCAGTGGTTCAGCAAAGTACAATATTTACTTACTATTTTAAGTGAAATAACCCATACTAGAAAGCTAAACAAAGAGTAAGTGTGCACAAAAGTGTCTGCATTCAGATCACCTGAGGAAACATATCCATTGCGAAGTGAAAATTTCCGGGCTGCCTATTCGCTATCGCCATAAGCAATGCGCAACACTGTTCCAAAAATGCCTTTTGCATTGGTTTTTTCCTAATATTTGTTGGTGCGGTTTCATAAGAAATGGGGACGTCTCTACAGAGTGGCAAAGAAAGAGCTGTGTTTTGAACTGACAGAAAATTTAAGTGACGTCAACAGCTTAAAATTTTTACATGCATTGAAGATGGCAGAAAAAGTGACTTTTCTCCATTGTCAGGTCAACCAGGCCGCAGTATTATGTTTCCCGAAAAGCCTGTGAGTGGTAGCAGTCAACAGGATCCTGTGTCCGAGAATTGGTGCAGAGTGAGCGTAGGAGCTGTAAGAACGGCGGGGCTTAGGAAGGGGTAGAGTTTAGAAGAATTGTGATCTATTACAACACCCGTTGGGGTGACGAAGATCGCCTTGTAACAGCAGAAGCAATGGACTCTGTTGTGTAATCTGAGCAATCTTTGAAACACTCCAGTGACCCCCATATGTGCTATATATATGTGATATATATGTGATATATGCATACACACTAAAGACCATTTACATAACAATAGGCATATTATCAGTACACAGCATCTCTACAAATAATATGATATATGTATATATATATATATACATATATATATATGCATGGTATATATATCAAATATATATAGCACATATACATATTTATGTACAATTATAAACATATACAGACAAGTCTCTTTTGAAGTAATTGCTAGACTGCACAGTCCTACAATGAAGTCATATTCAGAACATAAATTCTCAATTAATCACACCAAACTCCAACCACTGCAATTCCATTTCATACAACTTCTACTGTTCTCAAATAAATGGCTGGCAATTGAACAGCCCTGATCGAATGCTCTCGAGTCACCAAAACTCTTAAACACCACCACACCAATCACTTCATTTGATAAAGTTACTCAGCATGTGGCTACTCTGTGGCAATGAGAAATTTCAAAGCTTTGACCATTAGGCGTCCGCTGCAACCTTCATCTCTGTTTCCATAGACCAAGGTCGCTGTATATTCTCTGGGATGAAGACCAGTAGATGCCCACTGCAACACTGATCCCCGTTTCCAGAGAATTTTGCTGCTTCTGTCTATTCGTTAGATTCATTTTGTCCATTTTCTTATAAACAAAGCATCTGCACCCATCGGATCAACCCTCGCACTTCTCCCATTGGGAGTTTCAAGCTTAGGATCAGCTCTGATACAATCCAGTATCTGATACGGCACTGCCTCCCACGTTGGTCAGATTTTTCAGGATTACTGAAAAATCTTACTAACATCACATTACATACATGCAATATTCAATTTAAATACAGTATGCTGAGAAAATGTTGTAAGATGGCCACCCATGTCTTAGGTTGAGAGGGTAGACTGGTGTTTGTGGGTAAGAGCTACAATTTTGTAGTGAATGCGTTGAGGGACTTTTAGCCAGTGAAGTAATTAGAGAACTTTTTGTTTTGTGGTGGTGTTCACAAGTTTTGGCGAGTCCTCTGTGGAAGATAGCATTGTGGATTGTTTGCATGGAATTAGGAAATTACAGTAGTGGAGTCTGGAATGAGCAATTGAGGTGGCTGCTATTATGCCCAAGGATCCTTTAGTCAACTATTGGGCAAATCGGTGAAGGTCACGGATGTGCACATAAAATTATGCAGGTTACAGGTTAGAAAAAACTGACATACAATTAAGTTGCCTTGCTGTGGAATGGTTATGTGCCTAAATTACTTCAAATTAATTACCTATTGTGTATTATCCAATTGACATGGGGCCTGTTTAGACTGGTAACCACAAGGATAATCCTATTTAGTAGCAGTGGCCATTTGAATGGCACAGTGGTGGCTGACACTAAGATACAGATGGTAATGGCTCAAGTGAAAAACCATAAATGGCTGTAGTCAATAGTCTACACTTAAATCCATACATACCCATGGTCCCATACACACACAAGTTGATACAATTAACCCAGTTGAAACATACAATCAACCAAGTTTACACAAATAAACAAAAAAACAGCCACCAATACATATGCAAACATTTGTAGTTAATTGTCAATTATGTTCCAAGTCAAACTGCAGTGGTCTTCAGTCTTAACACAGACTAAACGTCTTCTGATCCAATTTAAACCATTGTTATGTTATGTTAGCACTTAATTTGTTAATTGTTAATTACCAACTTCTCTCTCACCCATTAAGGTAATCAGGTTACCATCCAAGAGCAGTCCAACAGACATATCATTGTATATATGTCCGGTTTTGACAGAAGCTAAATTATTAGAAAATAGAAATTGTATAACTCACTGCTTTGAAATGTGTTGTAACAAATAAATAGTCGACTAGAAGAGTAAGACATCTACATACCCATTTCAACTCCAACTCCTTTCACTGCCCAAAAATTCCATTACTTCCCGTTATTAGCTAAACATAACAAAACTCGATAAGATTCCAATTGTTGCTCCGAACCGCTCTATTCACCAAAAATAACGCCACATAGATAAGTCGATAACATTCAAGTCACAGTTAGTAATTTGAAGATGTTTGTAGTGATATCAAATGCAGCACTGAACACAGAGCTGGGCGGAATTATAATATATCAAATGAGATCTAGGAAACAATTAGATCCGGTCTCTAGCCTACATGTTGTGAACTTCCCTCAGACCCTGGTTTTCCCAAGCGTTGCATTAAGTAAGGGTATTTTGCAACAGCTATCATACATCACAGCAGAAAGGGACGATGGCAATTGGCAATACCCCACTCAGCAGCTATCTCCGTCTCTCTTCTCTGCCTATGTCTCTCTCTCTCCCAATTATATATATATATATATATATATATTATATAATATATATATATGTAAGTTTAGAATACATAAACGTATATATAAATAAGTGTTTATATATATATATATATATATCAAATTTCGCAACCCGTGATCCTGATTTCATTATCATCATCACCACTATCACCATCGACATCACACCACCACCATTACCATGATGCAAGACCATCAGAATGTCAATTTATGAAGAGCTGTAATTTAAAACCAGTATATAACTGTTGTACCTAAGCTTGTATCCGCGCTTCGTGATATTACCACTATGCCACTATGCGTTGGGCTAAGCCCTCAACAATCACATGTAGTAATAACTCTGACCATTTGTGTCATCATTTAGAATACATACACCAGCGGCAATAATAATAATAATAATAATAATAATAATAATGACTATAATAATAATATCGATAATAATGAATATAATAATTATAATGATAATAGTATTAATAATAAAACTAATGATAATACAAATGAAAATTATCAAGCAGAAATAATATAGAAGCAAATTTACAAGAGAGAGAAGAAAATTACAGGATTATTGATAGAACAAGGTACGAGGAAGTGGAAAGAATGAGAAAGCAGAAAGTAAGTTAGAACAAACACTGAAAACAAAGAGAAAACCCAAAAAGTAGTAGAGAATTGCTCATTCTGATTTGACCTCTCTCTCTCTCTTTGGCTGACTTCTTCCTCACAATGTCTATCTCCTGCTCTATCCTATGGCCTCTGCCTGCCTGTAAGGCTGTTTTCCCACTTCACTGTCTCTGTGACTCACTGTCTGCACGTCATCCTGCCCCAGTGTCTCTTTCTGTCTGTCTGTCTGAGTACATGTCTGCCTTTTTCTATCATTCTCTCCCTCGGCTTGCATGTCTCCTTACCCGGCTGTTTATCAGTCTGCTGGTATCTCTGCCTGCTTGTACTTGTCTCTGCTAATCACTCCGTCTGCTTACCTGCCTGTCAAAGAGTTTATTTAGCGCACGTGGACTACCTGCTGTTGAAAAGCTACAAGAGATTCGTTCTTAATGTTGCTCTGACCTTCAGCAAATCTTGAGCCCGTGATGAACCACATAAGTTGTACATCCCACCATAAACCATCCACGGTTCTGGTATCATCGGACAAGAAACAAACCATAAAAAACTGCCACACTTCAAGCCAACTAATGTCTGGTCAAAAGCAGACACTAATACCCCTACATGGAGAACAGACTGACCACACGAACTGTCTGAAAAGCTTACACATTCAAAGCCACACACACTGAGGCCTACATAACACGACCCACCTGGACAGGCTACAGCACTGAACAGGACAAGTGACTCGAAAGGAATGGAGATCAACTGTTCACACCAAATACTTTGAAATGGTTGGCACCAGTAACTGCTGCTGAAGGTGAAGATTTATCATGTTTTAACATGCCTTCTGCAGCAGATGATGACAAAGCTAATCATTTGCCATGCTTTTGGATAATCATAATTATGATGATAACGAACAGAGCACTCTCTTTGTTTATCAACTTAGTAATGTGGCCTGTATGCAGACATTACTACACAAAACTGTCGGACAGCAGACACAACTTCACAGAACAACAACCAGAACAGGACTTCTCTGAACCATATACGAGACACTGACAGTTAAATGGAAAAACGACTTCCCAATATCTGACAAAAAACCTCTATGGCACAGGCTCTGTAAGGTATGGTAGCAAGAGCTGGTCTCCGGTTTGTGTTTCGAACAAAAAGGTCTATCATGCCAAAACTATATACTTAACTAGAGAACTATTAATTATAGCCTGGCGTAATGGATTACAATAAGAGCATGTAAAGGGTCTCAATTCTTGGTCGTTGAGAGCAAAATGAATCTTAAATCTTATCGACAGTGGACAAGGTCCAAATTCCAGAGCACAGCAGCCAGCCGCCTGCCTCATGATCACATAGTTCTCAATCATCTGCTTCAGTCAACCAATCATTCTTCAGCTAAATCCAATGTAATCGAGATCTGCTTTGGTTATGTGAGGCGCCTGTCTATGGCTCTCCCCTGTCCTCTGAAGATATATCTCAGATTAAGTAACCTCAAGTAACACTCAAGCTCTTGGAAGTGTCTGCTCAGCGGTACAGTGGCAAAGCTCGCCTATATACCATGTACTATTCTTTATAATTCATTTATTTAGCGCCACTACATCTAATGAGCAAAATTTAGCGCCACTACATCTAATGAGCAAACCTCAACTGATGGCTTCAGAGCCACTGAAATCAAACCCTACTCTGCACCACTCTGGATGGACTCACGATATACGGTAACTGTCTCAGGGAATTGAGGTTTGAACCTAAACTCAAATCATCACAAAGGCGAGCGATGTAATCAGGCAGCTCGTACGGGTTAAAACCAGCCACGGCAGACAGGTTTTTAAAGATTTATGTTCCACTTGCCCCCCCCGCCTACTCAACTACATAATAAATACGATAAATATTCTTTCAGCGTGAAGGTCAGAGTACAAGGGAAAAAACTGGCTATCCATCTTCATATGCAGAGGCTGAGAAAATAAAGTCATTCACAAATCGAGCCGAGGAACTGCTCCACCCATTCTTTATCAGTGGTCATATGTGCGTACTTGTCTGTGTAATCGTAGTTGTAATCAGGCATTTGTATAGCACCACTCATCTGATTATTACTGGGTGTACTTCTGTTCCTGCCCATACTATTAAGACTTTTCATTTTCCTTGGGTTTTCTAACTAGGTTGTCTGGCGAGAGGCTCTTACTTAAGAAGTCCACCAATACAATACAATGAAAAACTCCTCAGATGCTCTCTCAACCAGACAACACCAAAAAAATAACGAAAAAAAACTGGTTATTAAATCGCCTCAGACATTCACCTCGGCAGAATATTGGACTATTTGGAAGTATTCGCTTTGGCAAATATTACACTCGCAAATAGCTAAAAATAACTTTTTTGAAAAAATGATTTTTTTGATAAAATAATATTTTTTTATCAAATAAATTTAGGACTTACGTACTTACTTATAAGTTATTGATTAATTAAACAAGAACTTAAAATTCCATTGACTTTTCTTTAAGATAATGATGTGAACTTATGTATTTAATTTCTTTTGGTTGCATTCCCCAGGTGGCAACCAAATCAGTAATTTTCCTGCTTGAATTGGCTCCACCCACTTTCCAGTAAACATTAGAGAGTAAAGGCTTCGTTGATAACTTCATATTATGACAAGGTTTTACATTTTTTACACAAATAAAGTTATTTAGTAATAACTATATTGTTGTTATAGTCTAGAGAGCGACGATACGCTATATGAAGGATATTGGTATATATAGACACTGCATTGACTATAGATAGTTCTCCATAGCTGTGCACGTGACAGGTTAACTACGCTTTGCCTGCGGATGGTACTTTCTGCCAGTCACTGGCCAGATTTGCTGCTACTATTCGGTTCGTACCCGAATCCGGCAAATAGTTCATCCATATACTCGGATTCGGTACTTGGTGGAAATTGTCTACTCGGTTATGCCCTACTGGTTATCAAACACTAGTGGAAAACAGGCAAAGATATACCAAGAAGTTCCTAATGTTCATTTTGGAGGTCGCTACCTATTCCAGAAAGATGGACCGATCACAGTTAAGTTATTATGGAGCACTGTGGAAGTTCGAGCCCTGGGGACAGTAGTGTGGCCCTGCGTGGAAGCAACGGCCTGGTTGGATAACAGCAACACACAAAGCTCCCTAAGATAAACTGGGGCTTGCATGGTCTGCAAGGCAATTGTCCACAAGCATCAGAATCTCAAACTCCATGCATTATTGCATAGGCAGCCAGTGTAGTTGCTCCAGAATAAATGTAGAAATATGCCAGAACGTTGGTATGTCGCCTATCAGTCGAGATGAAGCCTTTATCACAGATTGCAACTGATTTATGCGCCATAGACAACCAGCTGGAATCAGATTACTGTTCCAACCCAGATCAGTCTAAAGAGTCCATGTGTAACGACCACATTGCTGACGTGTTGTTTTACATTCTGTCACCAGGCAATAGAACTACACCAGCAAAACGACAGAAATCACCTTAAGTATGTCGACATTTCAGACAGATAACGGATTTAAAATGGGACATAAACAAGTCTTCATACAAGTAGCTAAGCTCAAAGTTCCCATTGTTGCAGGACAAGTCGTCGTCCCTTTCATGTGTTATCTCTGGCATGTTACCTTGGCCCGCTGACCTGCCGTTTGTCTTGCAAATAAGATCCGTCCCTTCAGACTTAATTATTAAATGTTTTATACACATTGAATGTAATTAACGTCAGTAATTATTTGATAAAAACGATAAGTAGCCACTTACGAGGGTCACAGTTTAAGTAACACTGCAATGCCCCACTTCGTGGAAAACTCAATGGGTCTGAAAACCTCTTGGCCATCAGTCAATACAACTTACTGTATGTGTTGTAAATTTACAGTAATTTTGCTTAATGACAGGAACACTAGAGAGAGCCAGAGCGAGTGAGAGAGAGAGACAGAGACGAAGACAGAAAGATATAAAAAAACACACACACATAGACAATGTCAAAGAGGATGAGCCAACACAAGGGAGCAAACTTTAGCCACACCGGTCGGTCTAATGATTTGATACATAGATACAAAAGATTGGATAGATACAACCGCACATTGTAATTGACAGAGTGATAGCCAGTGACAGACAGACAAGACAAGACATAAACACCAATAAAAAGTTACTAAAGACTGAGCAAGAGAGGTCGAGACAGATAATGAGATGGTTCTGATAATGGAAGAGTATTTGGGTCACATCCAACAGAAGATAACCCAACAATTGTGGATTATAAAAGAGGGAAAGTATTGCCGATCACAATGCGTTTGCTATAAAGATGATGACAACTATCACAATGATAATAGCAATGACGACTACGATAACGATGAATTTCACAGGACTTAACCGAGCCAAAAGCCTTTAACAGAGGTCAGAGTGGCCGAAGCTACTGCGAGTTACTCCAGTGTACGTGCGTATGTGCGTGTGCATGTGTCAAGGTATGCAGCAAAACAAGACATAGCACAACATAATCACCTCTCAAAAGTGCTGGATATATATGACCATGGGAGTGACCTACGCAGGCGCAGCTGAAGGCAGAGAATTTATGTTGAGCCTAATCCATGAATATCAATCAATCAATGCAATTTCCATAGCGCCTATTCAAGATAACTATTCAGAAGCTCTCCCGACCCAGGCCCGGTCAAAAAGGAAAGTCTTAAGAAGTTTATAGAAAGAGCCAGACAGGTCGCGCGGGAAAGAGCGCAGGTCTGATAGGGGGCTGTTCCAAGCACTGGGACCCACAATTGTGAAAGCTCTATTTTGCCTGGTGTGCGTAATAATGATACAACTACCTATGCGTGTAGATATCAAACGGAGCACTGGGAAACCTAGCCTTCCACGCAGTCATGTACCAACCCTCACAGGAATTAAAGAGACCAGTAGTAGGTCTACTCTCTATGACAACAATCACATTCCGCAGCCACCCTCATTTCGAAATGTTTACAACGTCAAGTTCATATCCAAAGGTCAAAGGCCGTTCCGTTGGTGGCTAGCTCAGGCACCGACGGAGCCAATTAGGTCACACGCGGTCCTTTAGGATGCCCTTAGTCAAGCCCTGATACCGGTCCTATATATGGCCTCAAACGGAGTAGGCCTAGGCTTGCTGGGCCAATATGATGCGATCACTGCATGGGGCCTATTCTGCATCACTCACTCACAGTCATCTCCAACGACACTTCCTCATTGGCTTCTCAGCCCAGTTTCACTGCTTATGCAATTCTCCCTTAAAAAATGCGATTTTCCCTTAAAAATCATTTAACTGGTTTTCGTAACAGACTGCAGTTTGCATCGATAACTGTGTAATCTTAGTACAATCAGTTAAATTGCTAATCAATTAAAATCAAAATTTGCAACCAAAATTTGCTAAGTGGTTAGAATTAGAAAATTTTTGCAAATCTTGTAGCTAATCGATCAGAATTAAAATTAGCCATTAGTCTAATCGATTAAAATTAAAATTAGCCATTGGTCCAATTGATTATAATTAAAATTAGTCATGGGTTCAACCGATTTTTCATAATTAAAATTAGCCCTTAGTCTAATCGATTAGAATAAAAATTAGTCATTAATCTAATTAAATAGAATTAAAATTAGCCATTAGTCTAATCGATTAGAATTAAAATTAGCCATTAGTCTAATCGATAAGAATTAAAATTAGCCATTAGTCTAATTGATTAGAATTTAATCTATTAGTCACACACCTCTGATACAATACTGCACCATAGTGACAGTACGTTACAATCACATTACATATATTATACAGACAATTGTGTACTCTAGAGAACCCAGACAGAAGTGAACACACTGAACATAAACTGTCTGTGCTCTGGAAGTGCCAGCCCCAAGCCTGGATAAAGAAGGAAGGCGACACTAACTGGTCATCTATGTTATGACACACGGAGTAAGAGGATGAGGCAGGGAGGGAGAGGACTTGTCAACTACACGAATGTGCAGAAGCCAAAAAACAATGAACGCACAAATTCTTAGAATATCCACGTCTCCTACCTTTTTAGGTTAGCTTACTCGACTGGGTTTCTTCAGGGTCGAGCAAGGATGGGTGTTGGGATAATACCTCAATGGATGTCAGAACAAATAGGTGTTAACAACATGCTTCTCTCAACAACAGTAAAAACGCTCAGCTCAGAAATACAGAACAATTACAAATTTCCAAAAGCAACTTTTGATAAATCTTGAGTTCTACTTAACCATAGCAATGACCTCTGGAGCTAAGTCACTGGGATCAGAGGTCATGAATCCTCAATGACTATTGAAACTTTGTAAGCGAGGCAACTAACTGTCTTCATCATATTCACCAAAATAAACTCATAAAGAGACAAGTGACTTGCTAGTTCATTAATTTTGTGCAATTATCCGAGACAAAACTTGAACTAGGGTGTACATGTTATAAGAAGTCCTTATTGCAAGGTATCATAATAAGATTTAAATAAACAAATCAGACATGAAATCAGAAAAACTCACAGTTTGATAGCCAAGAAATCCACGAATATATATATATATATCCTTCTTCTAAATATATATATATATATACATATATATATATCCTTCTTCTAAATATATATATATATATATATATATATATATATATATATATATATATATATATATATACAAAGAGCTAATTTTCGTCCATTCTATGCTTGGCTGCCGTGTGAGCAGTACTACTGCTCTGTAACTTAACTGTCCAACTTAGAGAGAATTTTGCTCAGGAATAGTCACAAATAAAGACAATGACTTTGAAAAAAATATAAATTACACAATCACACAATCTCTCCTTCCTTCCTTTATCATTTCCTTTTATCATTCATCATAATTTCACAACTTCCTCCCTCATATCCTTCCTTCCTTACTGCCTTCCTCATAACCTTCCTTCTTACCTTCCTCACATCCTTCCTTCCTTCCTTCCATCCTCATTTTCTACCTTATTTCCTTCTTCAAATCCTTCCTTACCTTCCTCATATCCTTCCTTCTTACCTTCCTCACATCCTTCCTTCCTTCCTTCCATCCTCATTTTCTACCTTATTTCCTTCTTCAAATCCTTCCTTACCTTCCTCATATCCTTCCTTCTTACCTTCCTCACATCCTTCCTTCCTTCCTTCCATCCTCATTTTCTACCTTATTTCCTTCTTCAAATCCTTCCTTACCTTCCTCATATCCTTCCTTCCTTTCCAGTAACTTAATGGCTTCCCTAATATACACTGACGATGCACAGTGAATAAAAACACGAAATGGGGCATTTTGAGTGGGCAATATACACCAGGACGATCTGTTTAGAGGTTGCCATTTATGCAATTGACAGTATTTGCATCCAGCTGAAGAAATAGAAGAATAATGAAGCGAAGATGATGAGAAGTTACAGATGTTGGAAAGTAGACACAGAGGCAGGAGGAGCAGGCGCAAGAGAGAGATGATTAGAAGGATAGCAGTACACAATGACATGATTATGACGGTGATGATGATGATGTTGATAATGATATCACAGGGACTGAAAGTCAGACTAGAAAAACAGGCAATGATGATCATGGCAGTGATTACAGTGGCGGTGGTGGTGATTATCATGATGACAAGGGCAACAAGACCCATGACAATGATGATGTGAATGATGATGTACAATGATAATGTTGCTGAAGACGACAACAGTAAACAATGTTCAATTGAACCGTGTTGATGATGAACAATGAACAGTATTAAGGAGGAGGAGGAGGAGGAGACAAGCGTGTGGAAGAGGAAAAGGAAGAGGAGAAGGAAGAGGAGGAGAAGGAAGAGGAGAAGGAAGAGGAAAAGAAGGAAGAGGAGAAGATAAGTCGTGATATACAATGATGAATACAATCAAAATTAGGCAGTAACGATGGTGATGACAGCCACATATGCAAATTTCTGAATCAAGGCAGGATGCTTAAACTCTCATGCAGGGGCAGAGACTTAGGAGGACAGGAGGGGACGTCCCCACCGAAATTTCAGGTGGGGGATGATGCTGCTTATATCCCTCATATTTCATAAATATTACGTAAATATTACGTAAATATTTCATAAATATTTCATAAATATTTCATAAATATAATAAACTTCCACAGTGTTTGTCAATTTGCAATCTTTTTTGCTGTGCATCCGTGTTTGGTAATTGAAATATTTCGACCTCCCCAAACCTAGAATCAAGTCTTCGCCCGTGCTCTTATTGACCCACATGACAATCTAAGCCCCGTACAATAGGAAGCACATTAAGCGCACCTATCTAAACTCTTCAAGTAATTTTACGAGACTTCGAAAACTTGAAGGGCTGGCAAGGGCAACGACTATAAAATGGTAACTGCACCATCATACCAATTAACAACCAGGAAACAACAATTAAGCCCGATTTACTCGCCTACCCGAACAACTGTATCCGCGTACTGAACTAAAAAAAAGCCAATCACAAGGTTTTCCTCAATCCAATCCGCTTTCAAATCCAAATAAAACTAAGACGCAAGCAGTGAAAAGAGAAAGAGATCACCTACGCACCTTTAAGTCGACGTCAGTTTCAAGTTTATCGCCGATTATAAGTTGTAATTCTGTTCAACGGTTTAACGACGATCAATTCTTATCCCTAACTATTACCATCTTGTGCTTTAAGAGTCTCATTAACCAATCAGTAGCGTACCGCGCGTACTTTACTGGTACTTTTCAGTACGGGCCGTTAAGTAAGTACTCGTTCGTCACTACAAAAACACATGAACATGCATGACAACTCGCGTATCACCTCCTTCCAACCATAAACTAGACACTCTCAGGTGCAACGTACTCATATGACGTCAAATTGAAGGCTATAAGAATGGCCACTAGCGACATCTAGGGAAGCAACACGATGGCTCCATAGATTATTTGAACGTTAGCTTGATTTATTAGGGCATACACGTACATATGCATGTCCTCGTGGCCAATGGCCATGGGTGACGAGATATGTTTTGAAATGCGCAAAAATTCTTGTTCGAGTCACGTACTCTTCTAAAAGGGACACTGCAAAAATGAGTTTAAACAAGTCTGTCGAAGAATCGTCCTGAATAGATCCTTGTTAGATGGCTGTACTAATGCTAAGAATGAATTAATGAATAAAATTGGAGAGCAATGAGGTCATAGGAATCGTTCTACATAAATATTATAAAATCATCATTCCATGTTTTATCAATTCAAGCTGACAAGAATTATGATTACAAGTCATAGTATGAAAGAATAATAATTTAATCACAAGTTATGAGTCGAATGTCACTGTAGACAAGGCAGTTATCCAGTGTTGTAAGCAAAACTTGAAACTTCAAGACCAAGGCGATACCGAGACAGTGAGGTGCCGAGACCGAGACAGTGAGGTACCAAGACCGAGACACTAGGTTCAAGACAGTACGAGACAGTAAAAGACAAGTGATCCTATATAAAATGCTGTAAAAAGCTAATGTATCAGTTTTCGGGAACAATGTTTATTTGTAATTTCAATTTGAAACTTATAATGTATATAGTATAATTCCTGAGAAAAGGTTTTTATATTGCCGCGCAAGATTTTAAGACAGTTCACGCGAAACTTATCGAGACCGCTTGTCCGAGACAGAACAAGACATTCACTTCAAGACAGTTTAAAAAAATTTGAGACACTACCTCGAGACCGAGACCGAAACCGAGACAGCAGGCTTCCGAGACCGAGACACTAAAAAACTGTCTCGAGACGTCTCGAGACCGAGACACTGTGTCTTAAGCTGATCACTGACTGGCACTCAGTCTTAAGGATGTCGGATGATGGTCTAAACCCTAGACTAGAGAGACGTACGTAAGGTCAGGTTCAATTCCGAGTCAAGGGCCAATTAAGGGTCAAGAAGGCAGACATCCCGCGGCTGCGGTAGGTGATCTATAGATAGGGTGGCCCTCTTATAATTATTCAGGTCATCACTCTCTTAGGAGAGTATGAAATATTACGCATAGTAGGCCTGGGTAAATGAGAGTACACAAAGAGCTTGACATATATACCCGTATATACATGCATGCGTGCATGCATACATACATACAAGTATACATGCGCACGTACATACATGCATATATACATAAAGGGGGCAATTGTCCGGGGGTCAAATGTCCTACGCTCTCGATGTGTGGTATTGCAGTCAAGGGTAGGGCTCCAGCTCATTCACTAGCGTTGCGTAGGGTCATGGAGGTTGTCCGAAGGTAACTCGAAGGAGGTCCGAGTCCGATTATCAGAGGGTCAGAGGAGGTAAAGTAGCTGTTAATTTCGAAGGCGTTTAGGTCGAGAATTTGAAGGTGAACGATCAGCGAAATCGAGGTAAAGCCTGAAAGGTGATGGATAGAGAGTTGTATGAAGCAGATGATGGTGGTTGATTGGCAGTAACGATGGAGGATCCGAAAGGTGCGGAATTCAGATGGCAGGTCAAAATGTCTAACATCCGAAGCTTACCCAAATACTATGTAGGTTACTATCTGGTAACGCTAAGGGAACACAGACTTTATCTTGGGGTACAACTAGTAGGCTATAGTCACTCTCCAATGGAAAGCATATCCTGTGGTTAAATGCTCATCCCGGGGGGATCTCCGAACCTTGCAAATCTAAAACGTAAGTGTAACTGAAAAACCTGTAACCGATACTTGATGTAAGCTTAGGCCTACTCGACATTAGGAAAACACAAAAATGTGTGAAACAAGAATCATGTGGAATGCTATTATGACAAAAACGCATTTAGGTGACTGTCTTGTTTTAGGTGACGAGATGACGGATATCAGATCCGAAGAGAACCGGTTGAATCTAAACACTGAGTCAATCAATTATCCGTTCAAAGCGTTTAGCAAAAGTCATTCCCTTAGAGCAGACTCTGTCAACTATGACCTGGACTACATAAAATCACGGGCTCGCTTCCATCCCGGACTTAGACTTGCTTAACTCGAATTTACCCCACGCATTGTCAACCACCAATATATAATTGAAGTAGCCCATTCCACTTACGTACTCTGCGAGTTTGAAATGCAGCAGCGTCACGTTATTAGGCCTACAGGCTGAATTCAACGCTGGCCTACGTTAGTCGATTGTTTGATGCCTTTGCTCTGATTTGCATTCTCTAGTTTCTCTAGTAATTAATTGCAACCGGACTTCATATAGAGCCGCTCAAAGCAAAATTATTAAATCGGAGGCGCTCTCTGCACCAGCCTATAGTGATGTTAAATGCCAATTGCAATTAGACAATCAGGCCCTACACCAGTCATAACAAAACAATGCACTGTAAGACTATAAGAGAGTCAGCGGTGGTGAGCCCACGCACATGCGTGGAACGGCACTGGAGCCACTACTATAACGGGTTAATTCAATCGACAGTTGACAGATGGCATGGATGTCCAGTCTTTGCGTTGAGGCTTAATCAACGTCACATACCCAGCGTAGGCCTACATTTAAGATATCTACGTCAACTATATTTGTGTCATGCCTCACAAAATCTTGCGTTCTGTCTTGCGCTAGGAAGTTCTTCATACTATATGGCGTGGGCGAATAATAGTAGGTCTACTTTTGGCCTAATGTTACCTCAAAGCGGCGCGTCCGCGCATAGTGGCCTAGGAGGCTGTAGGCCTAAGTAACTGAACAGGAGAGGCGGTGAATAGAAATAATAATTTCACTATATTAAATTTCTTAAACACGAAAATTTCTTCAAACATCTTAAACTAACCAATGAGAACTTAATTAGCATATATATATTTGATCAAGCAACCCTTTTATACAATACTAGGTCTGCGTTACAGAAAATATTTTATCTTAATGAAAAGTTGTAGGCCTACTAGTAGGCTACTACCACAGAGTAGGCAAAAGCCAAAAGTCAAACGATTAGTCTACTCTGCAGACTACATTACAGAAAACATTTCATGATTTTCAACTGCCGTTTTCCCTAATTTAGGCCTATATAGACCTATACCTATATGCTATATAGGCCTATATATATATAGCATGCTCAACTGTCTCCTTATAGTAGTACACCCCGTTTCATGCGTTCATCGCACGAATATTTTATGGGGTTACGCATCCACTATCAGGCTAACTGTCCCGAGAAGCGCCAAGCGTAATCATTTCACTAGAATACGAAGTCCGGTTGCGCGTTTGCTCATGGTCGACTGATCTTATGGATACTGACCTAGTGACAATTTGCCGCCCCCTCCCCCTAGACCAAGATTACGTCTTGTGCGCCAAACGACAGCTATATATAAATAATGATAATCAGTTCGTAGGTCTATAAAAATCTCGTTTGCCTGGGTTTTGATATCATAATATACAAATAGCTACTAGTTTATTAATTAGAGCTACTTTTATTGGTCACTGTTACTCATGTTGGCATTCTTACGTTTTTGTCAAATTGTTTTCTTTCTAAATAGACGAACGTCATCAACATTTTTCATTGAAGTGAGATCATTCTCCACTGCGGCCCGTTTGATTGGGTGTAACGCCATTCAACTCTGATTCAAGGCGCACAACACATTTCAATTCACTCGACTTACCACGTAGGCCATCAATAATGTCGAACATGCCAGCATCTAGTCCGTCCCTTTTCTCGAAATATGAAACTGTCCTAGGCTTTGTAGGCCTACACGGCAGGTATAATACAGAGTTAAAAATTAATATATTCCTATTGTAACATTGCGAGTCGTGCAACGGGCTTATAACGCCGTAATAAAACTACGTGTAGGAAATCCATCGATCATGGAGTTTCCTTCATTATCGCCCTCCCCTTGGCCATTAAGAGCATACCAGATTAAAATACTGACGTGTCGCACGTCAATCTCATATATTTATGCCAGCAATCATTCGAGCAGATGATATTAAATACCCACTTGTAATTCCCCTCTATTACACCATAAATGTTAAAGCAAAATGAGAGTAATGTCAGTAAAGCACAGCTTTAGGTCTATTTAAGTAGCACCATTGCATACTATTTACTACCACCATGTAGCTGAATCGAAGACGGTACGTAGAATTAATTGAAAGATTCACCCCTTATCACACAGCAATTACTAGAAGTCAGGAACCCAAACTTCGAACGCACAAATCTGTGCATTTGTCTTACAAGGTAAACACTCAGCCGATTGCAGACGAATCTTCTGGATATTGATCTGACCATGGCTTGATAGTAGTATGTCATTGGTTGATTGAGGCATGTCATTGGTTGGTTGTGGCATGCCATTGGTTGATTTTGTGAGCATCTGACACCAGCGCAACAGAAGTCGCTGAATCACGATAATTGCCCGCTGTATCACGCAGTGAACAAACGCTGGTCATACGCGAAAGATACTTCAAATGAAATGCTGTAGTCACGGTTCAAAAGTATCGTGTTACAACTGTCACGGATAATAAACTGGTCATAAGAAAAAAAAGAAAAAATATTAACTCATGCCAACGATTTGTCATAAAACCAACAATGTTACCAGAATTTGTCATTTAATTACGCCTCCTGCTTACAAATTTCTCGAACTTTCCCAGTCACACATACAAAAGAAAAAAAGCATATTTTCCGCAACAAAAACGTGTTGAAACTTAGATACAATGCAAGGTAAGAACATAAATGATTTTCTTTGGGGCCAACACATCCATCTCAGGATTTCCCTAACTAGTTCCCCATCTAAAAATGCAGACAATCATTCATACCCCTAATTTTCTAATCAACAGCAACAGCCACAAGATCTTGCTAAACTTGTGGATCTCATTCAATCTAACAAGAATGAGATCATATCAACTTTCATCAATTCATTTCAATGTCAACTATCAAGACGGAAAAATTAGATTGCAAAACTAAAAAGTTAGATCGTCAAAAACAATCACTTGATAACTTCACAGCATTGTTGAGCCAAGGATATTAAAAATTGAAAATTGTCATGTGTAGGCTTACAATGACCACACATTTTCACTTCGTTCACAGAGTCAAGTCAAATGCAACAGCATACTAAGTTAGCTTTGCAAGGTATGCCAGAGACAAGAGAACTTTTTAATTCAGATATACACTAATATGGGCGATTGACCTAAGTAAAGACTCGCAATCAGCGTTTATTTGCACAAAAAAGGTACTAGAACTCATATTATGTTAAGATTTTTTATTCAAAAGATCACAGTAAGGAAAGAGGCATGTCTTTGAATTTACTACAGCATCAGTATTCAATTCCATTACATAGCGCATAATTTTGTTCTAACAATAATATTTACGAAAGTGCACAATTTTTAAAATAACTTTTAAACATAGGAAGAAGTTAAAAACTGCCCAAAAAAAGTGTCAGAGCGCCTTTCTGTCACTAAAATGCACTCTCATACTGTATATACATACACATATATACATGTATATACATATACATTCATGCATATAACGGATGTATATGTGCTTACAAAAGGTTTAAAAGCAAGAATGCAAAATTGATATAGTTGAACATGTTCATCAAAAACATAATGGGTGAACAGTAACACTCTATAACAAAATGGTTACAATTTCCAGAGCTCAATATTTCGAGTTGAACTTTAGAGCCAAAGAAGCGGCCAAACGTGCTTTGAAGTTACAAAGGTCCCAAGCATCCTGCAATGCAGCCTTGTTCAGCCTCCTCATCTTTTGCTCCAGATGTGGGTCCAGTCAACAGCAGATAAGCAGAGGACAATGCAATCCGCTAAGAAAATGGCCCGAATCCCTTAGGAAACCTCTTCCTTGGAAGCATCGTCAAAATTGCCCACCAAATCTGAAATTAAAGAAGAACTAGATTAATTGTCATTAGATAAATATGCCTATTCACATTCACAAACTGAATCAGCATGGGCTGCAGGCCAGTGCTACTCAAAGTGTGGTCCAATGGCCTGGAACCGGTCCATAATTGATTGACTACAGGGCTCTACGATGATAATTGAACATTTATATAGCACCACCCCGAGTCCAAAAGAAATCACTGTGACGTTATGTCTGTCTTTATTAACTTTGATCACTACAATCTCGATTCTTAAAGAACCTTTTCTATCTGACACATATTGGTGACGGCTTTTAAGTGCAGCTAGTGACGTTAATAAGCCTACATTGAATCCAGCGCCTATAAACTTTGGTAGCTTCAACATCCATTCAGCCATCCGTCGCTCAGCCATCATACACGACCTCATCAGAGACGAGAGGCTGGACATACTGACTCTATGCGAAACGTGGATCTGTGCTGACACTCTTGATTGTATCAAGCGTGACATCGCTCCTGAAGGCTTCTCTGTTCTCCATGTTCATCGGAATGGATCCTCAGGTCGCTCAGTGTCTGGCGGGGGTCTTGCTCTTATCTACAGGTCCACGTTAGAGGTCAGTGTACATCCTCAATCCTCAAGGCTCTGCACTTCCTCGTTTGAACTTCAACTAGTTCGTTTGGGTAGATCATCTTCATCTATAACTATTGGAAACATCTACCGCCCACCGGGTACAATAGGAGATTTCTACAACGACCTCGCCAACCTAATTTCATCCATTGGTGTTGAGGCTGGGGAAAGACTTGTGCTCTGTGGAGATCTTAATTGCCCTGGATCTGGAGGTTGAATGAATAGCATACTGGCCGATACCTTCGGTCTCCGCCAGTATGTTGAAATCCCTACCCGAGGAGATAACATCTTAGACGTTCTAGCAGCTGATGATCGAGCAACAGTCTATGACATGCACGTGAACGATGCTGGTCTTATATCGGATCACAAATTAGTACTTTGTAAAATAATGACTTCCATTCATCGCCAACCAGTGCGTCATGTATTCCGAAACATCAAAGCAATAGACCCTTTAACACTCAGTGACATGTTAATTGACTCAGACCTATTCACAGCTCCTGCAAGCAGTGCAAATGATTTTGCAGAACAAATGAAAAGTGTCACTGATATTGGACAAACTTGCTCCGATTCAGACTTGCTACAGGCGACCATCTAAACTTATTACTAGATGGCTCTCATCTGAAGCATCCCGTGCAAAGAAGGAACGTCGTCGACTTGAAAGAAAGTGGAAACATTCTGGACTTGATGAAGATAGAGTGTTATCGTCGACACTGCCGTGTAACAAATAAACTCATAAACGATTCACGAAACTCGTATTTCTGCAGCCAACTTGAAAGTGCTGAGAATCCTCGGGAACGATGGCGCATCGCTCAGCGTCTTCTACACTCAAAGGATAGAAACAACTGCCAACGCTCAGACATAGAAAATCAGACTCTGTGTGCAAATTTTGCAGCATATTTTGTTAACAAAATTATTGATCTTAAATGTAAAATTGCTAGATGTGCTGCTAATTTAGTGTGGAGTGACCTGCTGCTTGACTCCAAGTTCTCCGGCCCTGCCTTCGATGACATACCGCCTGTCACATTCTTTGAAGAGTTTAATCTTCTCAAAAGCATGGTTCCTAAATTATCAGCATTGGACTTCATACCTACATCACTCATCGTCTCTTGTTCTGATGTATTCTCTCACCTCATTGCACACTTGGCCAACCTATCTCTTGCTGATGGGTGCTTTCCTTCAAATCTGCTTTAGTCATGCCTTTACTTAAAAAGCCTGACCTTGACACTATCAATTTGTCTAACTTCAGACCTATCTCCAACCTCAATAACATTTCCAAGATCCTTGAACATCTTTTTCTTATGCGTATCAAGAGACACATTACTTCCTCTCCCAACTTCAGTCCCTTCAGTCAGCATATCGCAAAGGCTACTCCACTTAAACTGCTCTTGTCTCTACACTGGATTACATCTTCTCATCTATTGACAATGGTAAAGCCTGCCTCTCAGTGTGTCTTGACCTTAGTGCAGCCTTTGACACTGTAGACCACCAATTACTCCTGGCAAGACTTGCAAAAAGCTTTGGTGTCTCTGGGACTGCCTTACACTGATGAGCTTCATATCTGGTTGACCACAATCAGCAGGTGGGCATTGGATCTGCTCGGTCGGAGCCCACACTTTGCACTGCTGGAGTGCCACAAGGATCTGTCCTCAGCCGTTTATTATTTATAGTCTTTACTTCCCCAATCAGTCATATGGCTAAACACTTTGGAATTCAATTACAACAGTATGCAGATGATAGTCAGCTCCATATTGCTCTGTCACACACTGATCCGTCTAGTAAACTAAAACTGGAAGAATGCCTCTCATCCATATATGCATGGTTCTGTTTCAATGGTTTGGCCATAAACCCAGACAAGTCTGAAGCAATTGTATTTGACTCACGTCAACGCCTGCATTCTTTCTCTATGCTCTCTAGCATTGAACTGGCTGGCACTGCTGTGCCGCTTTCAGACTCTGTTAAAACACTTGGGGTTACCCTTGACAGCAAGCTCACATTTCGACCTCACATAACAAGCCTTTGTAAATCTTGTTTTTACCACATCAGGGCAATATGTCACATAAGGTCGGCTCTAACTCAAAATATGTCTGAAACTATAGCCTGCTCACTTGTCTCCTCTCGCCTCGATTATGCTAATTCACATTTTGTCGGTCTCTCAGACCTTGAACTCAAAAGGTTTCAACGTATCCAAAAAAAATTAGCTTGAGTAGTGCCACGTGTCCCACTACGAACATGCTCCTCTGCCCTACTCCACCAGCTGCATTGGTTCCCTGTTGAATTCAGAATCAAATTTAAGTTAGCTTGTTTGACCTACAAAACCATCATCACCAGTACACCTACCTATATTCATGCTCTAGTAACTCCTTACATTCCTCCTCGTTGCTTACGATCATCGAGTACAGGTCTTTTAGTTGAACCACGATGCAGAACAGTTATGGGCTCTCGTGCATTTCATGTCTCTGCTCCTAGGGAATGGAATTGACTGCCACTCTCTCTTCGCAGCTCAAATTCACTTCCTTCCTTCAGAAAGCGACTAAAACTCACTATTTCTCTTCGGCTCTCAAGGATTTGGAAATCTAATTGCATCTTCCCCTGGCGACTGACTATCCGCGCCTCAGATTCACATTTAGGTGTGACCTTGAGCGCCTTACAAATTTAATAATAATAATAATGACGTAAAATGCTGTTAGGAACACAACAGCTTTTGGTTAACATGAATAAGAGCATCAATCACAAGTTGTCTATAATAAAGGTTATACCAAGGATAAATAGTGCCCTGAACCAAGCATATATATTATCTTGATGTCTACAAAGCTATATGATACATACAAGTACATAAATAATTACAAACATGGCCTCATTCACACATACAACCATACATGGTTTGACAGCGACTTTTAACTACACTTGACAGAATATGATTCAAATACAAGAGAGTCACTGAAGGCACACATATCAATGATGTCACCCAAACAGTTACATTTCTTGCACCACCAAATGTTTCCCAAAAGCTTTTTCTTTCACAATTTTAACGAAGTCCCTCATTCGATTTCTAAGATAAATGCATAATTATTACCTGGGACTTCTTCATCATCGTCTACGACGTCTGCGTGGCCGTTCTTGTCCCCTTCAACCTCGACTACAACGCAAGCACAGCAAAAGACATCAATGCAGGCTCTACATAAATAATTTAATTACATATTTCTGGAAGGACATCTCAAATGCCTCTATCTTGATGCCCTGTTCTGTAGTTAACCTCACTGCAGCAATTTGCTTTTTGTCCGCACAACTAAAGAAATTTTCATAAAACACAAACGTTTCTGAATCTACAACGATCTCAAACTACTCAAACATATTACACACACTTTAACAGCATCAATTTAAAATCTGCTACACACTACATACCTTTGAAAGCTATTACAATTATATGAATCATACTGATTTTATAAAGACCGTTTTATAAAGACCGCAACACACCATCTGACATTTTTATACTCAGGACTGCACCATATTCAAGCCTTCCTGTTTTCTCCCATTGTCAATTCTTTCAAAATTCACTTCAACACTTAAACATCAAAATCTTCACCTATTTCAAACTGCCAGGCATTCATGAGTCTTAGGAATTCAACAAGATTTCTCAGCCAGATAAGAGTTTGCACTGTGATAATGTTGCTATTGAAGAGGCACATGAGGAGCAAGACCACCTGCCTACCTCCTGAACTGGGAGCTGTAGCAACCAGTTTCTTGAGAGCCGTTGAGAAGTTCTCAGCATTCAGCTGACTTAGCAGTGTCGGCAACATCTCGGTAATTTCTGCAACATTCACGAAAAGAACCTCCTTGCACTTTTAAGTTTTACACGAGCAATTACAAAAATTTCGGTCAAAGCAAAATCCATCTAAAATCTGAATATCTCTACACCAACTTCAGATGCAACATTCAGCTTTGCAGAAAATCCACAAAGGTATTTAAAGTGCTGCAGGAAGGAGGATCAAGGATGCTATTACTGCTTCTTGATGACAGATGCAGTCAATGCGCAATTCTGCCACATGTCTCATGCATGGCTAGACATCATGTGGCCATTAAGTCACCGATCTGCTACGCTGGCTGCATGTTCACCTACAAAGCACTAAATGGAGATTGTATGCCAGACTACATCTCTGACTTCTGCAAAGTCTGCTATAGGTCCAATAGTATTCCACAAAATTTTGTGACTACCTGTTATTGCAGACCCACTGCACGGAACAGTCTTCCTCACCATATGAAGAACGCACCATCTATGGCGACATTAAAGCCACAGTTCAAGACATCTCTTTAGATGATCATTCGACACCCATTAGCTTTTTGAACTCATGTACATCACCATTTCCTTTGGCCACGGCTGAGCAACGGTGCTACAAAAATCGTCCTATTATTATCGTTAGAGGTCACCGGTCATCCTACCAGTGCTGGTGTAAAGGAAAATGATTTAAATGGCCTGTCAGTCAACAGACTACACAGAAAATGCAGTGCATAATATTGTGTCAGAACATTAATTTCTTTATGTTTAACAGGCAACAAGAATCCTCTTTCAAATGAGCCTCAAATGGCATTTTAACTATGGATCTGACATTCAAGAAATGAGCTTGCGTCTCTACCAGACAAGTGCTAAAATTAGAAAAAAATGAACGTACGTTTCACTTCCGCATGGCCCGTCACGGCAAATGTGTTGGAGGTAAGCGAAGCCTGTACTTTGGGATTATTGAAATGGATCACCTCACCGTCATCTTTTATCATATTCACCTGGACAACAAAAGAAAAGCACCTCAAAACACATATCACCCATATGTAGGACCCGTGGATAATGCAAATTTTTTGCAAATTATGCGCAAAATAATCACATAATCCACGGGTCCTAGTCATCAACAATTACATCGTTTGGTCATTAACTATAGCCCCTATGGGTTAGTAATAGCCTGGACAAGCCAATTATAGTTGACACTGACCAAAATTTATGGAATAATTTGTGAAAACTTTCCATTTAGGAATTTATGCAAAACCATCAATTTATGCAAAAAAACGCGAAATTGCATAATCGTGTAAACAGTAGACAGTAAAACAAATTTTAAACCAAAGTTGGGATTACCCGAACACATGCGTGCTCTTCCTATCTTAAGTCGCAACCGCATGCATCGCTCTAGACAGCCATCATCACAATGCAATTAAAACGATAACCAAACGTACATTTTAGTAATTAGAATCATTTTTTATTGTTTTCAAAACAAAGGCTCAACTATGACGAAGTAAGAAGAAGCAGAGAACCGACAACCTCTTCAATGCCTGGGATGTTGGTCAGTCCAAGCTTCTTGAGTGAAGCCTGCAACCTCTTATCGTCAGTTGCGTTTGTTCGATGGACGACCTTCTTCTTCCTCCTTGCACTTCCCTATCACAAACAGAAACAAGGACATTCATGGATATCAGACTCACAGAAGAACACTTCAATGTTTAATCCATCACTCGTTGTTACATCACACATCGAGGAAATTATATGAAATTTAGATACAAGGGTGGGCGATGATGACCTTTTGGATGTGACAGAAGAGTCAAGGTCAAGATCGATGTCGTGTGGTAGATTGAAAGGCATGAATTAACGCACATGAAGGGTAGAAACTATTTTCAGTAGAAAACTTCTTTGAGTCAATTGATAGCTACTAAGCTCTGTACGTTTGTTGTCATCTTCAACAGTTGTTAAAGATATTTTAGTTAACTAGTCATCGCTATAATTATTGTAAGAGAAAATTATTATTATTATTTTTAATTCAGGACCTCTTAATTCAGGACCATTTAGAAGAAACTCCTAAAAAATCGAATCATCACTTCAAAACAAAATTACTCATAGCTCACAGAAAACCAGCATTCATAACAATCAATCTCACATTTATATTGCTCCAGTCAACAACTTCATCACAAAAGAGCACTAGCTGACTAAAGGGAAACCTATAATTGTAAATACAGCAAAAGAAAAGAGAGGATCACATTCAGCTGGATGCAGAGAACAACTTTATCTTGTAAGAATAAGTAAGCATAAATAAAAACCAAAGACATTAAAAAATTTCCAAAGTTTCCTTTAATCTGGAACAATAGTGTCCACACTGAAAAAAGAATGACATCAAATCATATCTCACCTTCCCTCCGATGCGGACCTGTGCCTCAAGCTGTTTCAGTTTCTCAGCATTCATTATTCAGCAATTCTGAAATACCATGAGGTCCAAAGTTTACCAGAGAAGAAGTGTCACAGATTGGCATAATTATAGTAGACATGCGTAGCACAACGTACTGTTACACGAAATGGCAAAAAATGGCATAAAAAGACTCTGACATATAATGTTCAGTCCACAAGAAATCGACACAAGTCTCAAACAATTGTGAGAGAACTTTTATCATTGCAGCTAACTGGAATTGATGCTCACTGTTCAAATTGCATTTAATAGATGGACTGCTCATTCCCATCTGGCGACCTTAGTTTGAATTTCAGGGTATTAGTTGTTTTCCATCAACACAACCATACAGATTCAAACGACATCAAGGCGAACACAGATCGCGAAGAACATGTTGATGTTAGCTAAATGCAATGTAACAGGAAAATATGCGATGAGTCATGTTTAGTTTCCAATGCATAATCAAATGCATTTCATAAGAAATTACACTGAAACATTCCTGGTTGCATCACAAACATCTTAGTTATCAATGTATGTATTTTTTTAAACTTTGCCCCTGTATGATTTCTTAAATTAATATATTATTAATTAAACAATTTGAGAAACTTTGTGTTGCTCTGCATTTTCAAACTTCAACGACACCAATAAGAGTCTAAAGAAGAACTATGTGTAACTTGGTGATCCTGAAAAAACACTTTCTCATTTAGTAAACAGTATGACTGCCCCGAATGCAATAAAATAGAGCGCACTTCATATCAGCCACATCTCATAATGCAATGCACTCGGTAAGTAAGTAAATGAACACTAACATCAAACCACATAAGCATATTAAAAAGATAAAATCATAGCACAACATCATCAAAAAAGCACCACATGAGACTTTCTATTACCGCAAGAAGCAAAATGTCAATTTGTTTCAGTCATTTGAAAACGAATTTTCGTTTAGACATCACAAGCTTTTCTAGAACATGTCATGATATCCTAAACTTATGCATTCAATCATTTCATTTTCATTACATAACGAACCAAAAGAATATTCTTTTAAACTCTTTGAGACGCTCACTGTCATTTTATTTTTAAAATGCCTTCATTATTCATGTTCCTTATGTATTTATTAAGTGCATTACATTATGGTATGTGGCTGGCACGAAGCAGCACACTATATGGCCATATTGTTTGCTAAAGAACGTATTTCTTCCAGATAACCATGCAACATTTTAATTGAAGTTCTCGTGCAATAATACTTCTGGGAACACGCAAGGCTCTACTTTATCCGCGGCTGCCATATTGTTTGTAAGTATGACAAAAGAAAGTGGTCAGTTCTAAAGGATCACCATGCCTTTGTGACAGACGTAACTAAACCTCGTGAGGCATGATATAATGGAATAGGTTTTTCATGAGCAAATGCCTCTGCTATGGCCGTGACTTGAAAATCGTTTCTTATCGCGCCTCTCAGCAAACTGCCATAAGCATGAAACAATCAAATACTGCAAAGCTAAAAACAATATGGCGTAATAACATCAGAACAACGTGCAAGCACTATACTGCTCGTACACGGCCTCATTGTACCGCTCTCTTACTTAAATTACTTACATTTAAAGTAATAAATGGCTTATATGACAATTCTCGGTTTTGCTGAAATAGTTAAACTTATAACTTATAGTTATGTTAGACTAAATCAAAATCATAGCAAAATAATATACTTCAACATCTACCGGAAGTAGACCGTGATAACTTTACCACTGATGATACATTTGTTGTAGGTGTTCGCGCTAGATGACGTAATAAAACCGAAACCAAAAGTCGATCCACTCTCGTTAGAGATTGCAACTCCGGACCATTATTTTTTCCCGGAATTTCGGGTTCTTTCGGAACAATTACGGAATTATTCCGGAATTGCCATTATTCGCGTATTGACCGCCTCATTATACTGTCGATTTCCAACGTAACAGAACAAATTCAAATTCAATTTTTTATGTATTCTTGTCTAGCCTATACCTATAACCATACATGACAGTAGCATCGACGGGATCACAAGTTCACAAAGTCGATATTCAGTGACAATAGGGTCAAAGAACTAGATGAAAGTTACAAAATTAAGGAACAGAGACCACAGTTCTTACTTCACAGTGCTAATGAATCCATGATGCATCAGGCATGCTTCTGAAAATATAAACGCAGGAAGCACAAGTCCAAGGTTTCATCACCGAGACGTTTTCGCAACCTAGAACAGAAAGCGTCGACAACAGAAAACGCCCGTTCGGACCGTTCAGCTTCAACTCAGTCTGCTTGCTAGGTGTTCAATCAAAAAATAATGCCAACTCTTCATCATCAGCCTTTCAAGATCTGTCGTGGCGTTTGTGTCTTTGTAGCGATCCTTTGCAGTTTTCAGGTTGTTATCCAGTAGCAGTAGTAATATAGAAAATGCGAGAAACTTATTGCACACAGTTCAGAAATCTTACAGCACAATTATTCGGTCATATAACACATGAAAAAAGCTATATGTACTCGGGGCGGCGACCTGGGGGAGTTCGGGGGACAAGACTCCCACCCTTTACTGGCAAGGAACACGTTCTACGTGTGTCCCTCACATTTCGTACACCTCTCATTGGGTGTCCCCCACCTCGCAAACGAGATCGCCGCCTCCGCATATACTAAATCATAGGGCCATATTCATATATAAATAAAATAATGTTCTGCATCTTGTGCTCTCTGAATCATGGTAGTAATAACGATAATAACTGCCGATCAGACCGGAAGTCGTGTTTTAAAAATTCCGGAAATTTGGAACTTATAAAATACCGGAATTGCGGAAATCGGAAAATCCGGAATTGCAATTTCCGACTCGCCGCTGCAGATTACACAATAGGCCTGTTGTTAGTCAAACTTCGACGAGGCATGACCAGATACGTAATTTCTTTACGTATGCTACAAAGCACTAAACGCCATTGAGTGACTTATTGTAGATTATTGCCTGTCTGCCTGTCTGTCCGTCTGTGTGTGTCTCTCTCGATCTTACTCTGCCTCTCTGTCTGTTTTTCTTTCTCTCTGTCTATCTGTCTATCTGTGTCTGTCTATCTGTGTCTCTGTCTCTGTCTCTGTCTGTCTGTCAGTCTGTCTCTGTCTCTGTCTCTGTCTCTCTGTCTCTCTCTGTCTCTCCGTCTCTCTGTCTCTCTGTCTCTCTGTCTCTCTGTATCTCTGTCTCTCCCCCGCCTCTGTCTCTCTCTCTCTCTCTTCGATCACTTCTTTACAAACCCACAAACGATTCACCCTCAGATATTTTTTCCTCATCTTGCGGCGTTCTGCCGCCCGAGCGCCTGCCTAACGCTAACGGACGGTGTCGACTCCAGCTTGCTGACACGCCTGGAGTCGCCCGAGTCACTTCCTTATCAAATCTCAATGATAAATTGTTGCTCTCTATATCTACCAGGATGATTGTTCTCACCAGTATAGATTAAGGATGGGCCTCTTCTCCAAGAAAGGTAACTCCGTTCGAATTAGTCACGAGGTCTGACTGCCTATTCCGCGGTCGCCGGATGGACAACGTTCTGAGGATGGCCGTACTCAAAACAGGGGTTCATAATCATACCGGCAGGAGTCTTCCTCGCCTTGCATACCTTCCAAGATACTAACTAGCCTCTGCTTCCTCTCTACCTGATGTCGTACCATTCAACATCTTGTGACTCTGAAACTATCGCCAATAAGGGACACCAAACGTTCTCTTAAGTTACGAGGTTCAGACATATTTGAAACAAATAAGTCATATCGGCTTAGACAATTTTCCGGAGCTAAATTCAATGTCTTGTACTCCTAGACATTACTGTTCGCAACTCTCTAAACTCTGTCGTCCTAGACACTACCAGTCTTACAGCTCTTCGTCATATCATGCTAGACACACTTAGCTATCACGCCTTCTGCTCAACACGTATCTTTCGATCTATTTCTGTGTATGGCATAACGGCCGCACACGTATATTTTGTCATGCACCACAATTGACGGACTAAGTTCCCGTCCTCTGTGTTAGCAGTTACCCACCAACACTGATATATTCTGCTTCGATAAAAATGACACTGGCATGATAATCACGGACTCTGATAGTGAAGGTCTTCTGTCTATAACCTTCGCTATCTGCACACAGATCTTCGATCCGACCTACGCACGAGGGGGCCCAGCCTCGCACTTCAGTCAGTTCTCCGAACTGTGTGTGACGACAAGCAACCATGTATTCACCTGGGTACCCGATTACCCAAACGTACTCGTACCGATCACTTCGATCAGACACGCAAGTAGACACACTTCGGGAAAACGAGAGGAGTATCTATGACCAACGTAGGTAGCAAACAGTAATATTTACGCATCGATCAATTCTTCGTCTACTGGTCTACTTGTTATCTCTAACCTGGGTTTTCGACTGCCCAGATTTTCACGGGCTTCTTGGTCAATTTCTGTGTGCGGCATACCGGCCACACACGCATAAGTTAACACGATTGACCGTCCTCTGCGTTGACAATTGTCCGCCAACACCGTAATATTTCTGAGACTTCGGGAAACCGAAAGGAGTAACTAAAATTGCTTGCATATCCCGCTTCAACAACTGAAAAAGTCATACCAATTTATTTATAAGTACTTTGGATCTGGTTATCTTGCAACTGTGTAAAAGTGTAAATACATGCCGTGGTGACCATTAACGAGGAGGAAGATATGGGAAAGTCAATTAATCACCAAAGTTGATCCTCATTTGATCATCTATCAATCACAAATACTTGATATAGCGCCCCTTCAAGATATCTACTCAGAGCTACCCTTGGCTGAGAAAGACAGTTTTAAGAGAGGCGTAAAAGGAAGATGAGGAGTTCTTAGATAGGAGACTGAGCTCTATGGGGAGTCCATTCCAGATGGTATACTATAAACCCCACGACCGAGAAAACCCGATTCTGCATTATGGAAGTGCGTGCAAAACGGACGATCAGGTCACCATGAACTGCAGAGCGAAGTGGTCGTCGACCACTACTGACTGTGATAGGGCGATATAGCTCCTGCAAATAAGCAGGCGCAGTACCGCCAAGGCACAGCCAAACTAATTCAGGCATATACCCTAAATAAGATATGAGCTGGGTTAGAGGCAACTACTGCAGGACATCCCGCATGTACACGGATACCTGACCTGTTCTGAGAACCTGCCAATCAGTCGCGCAGCCGCACGCAAAACCCGCTCCAAACGCCCAATCAGAACTCGGGGGAGGCCAGCATATATTGAGGAGCACTAGTCAAGGCGACTGGTAACAAAGGCATGAACCAGATCAGCTGAGGGTAAGAGAGCGAGATATTAATCGCAATTGGCGAAGCTGGTAAAAGCAACTTCGAGAGACATATTATTGACATGTTGAGCGAAGGTGAGTTCTTGGTCAAGAGTGACCCCTAAATCCCGAACAGAGGCGGAGAAAGTGAAGAGGGGAAACTGGGCAGAGATGGCACAGCGATCAATTTTCGCCAGCGGCTCTCTGGTGCCAAGCCAGATAAATTATTGCGGTTTGGATGGGTTCAGCCGAGGCCGATTTGACGACATCCACTGTCATCCAGTCACTAGGGATTGTGTAGAGATCCCACCGCAGTGAATATGATTTGATAGAGTGCATAGTTGGAACACTTTTCAGTACATATGCCAACTATCTGTATAGATATCTTACTCAGAAGCAATTTCGAGCAACTGAGTGTTAATGTTTAGCAGATTTAATATATAGAGTAACTTGACGATTTTCACTTTCTTTAGGTATGACGAAGATCACGATGCTTTTTGAATCAACATCTAACGGTTTTAACCCGTTTAGCTGGCAGCTGTGATAAAATGGAATTTTTCAGTTGATCCACTGGACTTTACTGCATTTTCATTTGTTCGCATATGTTAACGGTTTTTAATCCAATAGAAATTGTTACGACTACCTCACAATCATGGCATGCACATAGATCCCTGATAATTTCTCAGTTTATTTCAACGATGACATAAATAGTAAGCTTTGAGGTTGGGGAAGTATATAACGACAAGGGGGTCTTCGCCAGCGAACTTTTGAGCATATATAAATTCTTATGCCAATGGAGCGCATTTTGGGCTCTTGTTTATATTCATCATATTTGTAAACTATAAAAGTACCTAAATCATCCTGATGCGTGAAAAAATGTGCCTTAACTATATTCAGGAAGCTGAGATTTTAGACGTTAAAAGACGCTTAAAGTACGTTAGGCGTTTGCAGTCGAAGCATTGGAAATTGCTGTGTTTTTCTAGACTTCAATTGCAAACCATAGTCAGATTTTTAAAAGCGAGATGAAGTTAAGTTCCAAAGTTTAACTAGCCATGCAACCCAGCTTCATCTGAAAATGAATTTCTGTGTAGGCTTGTATGCAAAATAGATGGTGTATACAGTGGAGTCGACAGCTTGGAAGTTGTGCGACAATAAGTCTCTAACAATTAAAAGGCACGGGGAACATTGTAAACCTCTCTATAGGGGTATGGGGCATTTGATGCCAAAATGATGTACATTTTGAGCTCTTGTTTACCTCAAATGTTTCAATTATAATTTTGAAATAAAAGTACCTAAACCATATCGATTTGTGACAAAGTTTGCCTATATTCTATGCATGCATACAGAAGACCTTAATAGGAAATGTCAAATAACAAATCACGTAGGGGTCAGCTGTTCCCCCCGTTGCGACGATAATCTATATAGTCGGCCCTACTGCCGTTGACTTTTAAGCCTTGAAATTGATCGGCGTACTTACTAAGTGAGGAAGTAAGTAAGTAAACAAGCAACTGAGCAATATTTGTACGAGCGGTTTGGCTTATAGGCGGTAAAACTAATCGATTAATCGAGTTTTACGAATCGAGGGTAAAAATTCTCGATTAATTTCAAACTGACAAACCTCAGTACAATTGCAAGCACAGTACACAGGACACGCCCATTACGTTATTCATCTAATATGCAAATAATACTGAAGCGTACACAAATATCATGTCATTCTCGTCATAAGCAGGATGCAATGCTACTTCTATGTTTAGTCTATGTAGGCTACTGTAAGTCTGTAACAGAGCATTCACTGATGTACTGAGTCAATAACACGAGTTGTGATATTACTTATAGAACAACCGAACAATTCAGGTAATTGTACTAATCGAACAATCGAGCGAATCGTACTAATCGAACTATTCGTACTAATCAAGCTAATCGAATAATTGATTAATCGAACTAATCGATAAGTTGGCGCTAACTAATCGCGATTATTAAAAATCAATAATCTGATTTGACCAGGTATTTGCTGGGTCGCTGTAGGCCCCTATGTATGAGTTAGGCCTACATGAATAAACGACAGTAAGAACTATATGAAACTTTAAAAGAAGTGAAAGTAAAAACACAGGTTTTTCGGGACTCTCTTTTATTGACTTTTGGTAATCTGGTAGCTGGTGCAATCGATCCATTTCCTAAAGAGATCCTTGATGATAGGCCCTATACACTTGCCGGAGTGGAGCTCGTCAAGGAGGACTCGTTCGAGTGGTTTAAATAAACGATATTTAATTTTTCCTTTTTTCCTTTTTTCTAACTTGTTGAGTTGTGTTCGTAAAATCTGATAAATTGCATTGGCATGCAAGCGTGACATGTGTGTAAACTTTCAGCTCTGTAGGTCGACGTGAACATACCGAAAAAAGAGTTGAAGGCATTCCGACGATCGGTCCATAACAAACTTTACGCTACGTCCTTGCCAAACTTTATTGAAGCCAAGTTAAAGAAAAGAGGGTAGTGATAGGTCTTGAGTTGTTATTTGAATGTCTCCAGAGATGCCGCATTCTTCACACGATCGGAGCGAAGACTGTGCCATGTAGTGGATTCAGGTACAGCTTATATAGAAGGAACAGGTCCTCAAGCTTCGCAGAAGAGACATGTAGCGCATTTTTAGATAATTAGCATACATGGCTGACGACGTCTCTTCCGGTCGTCTGCTATATTATATACCCCAATACAGAAGTCAAAGGTAATATCTGCCAGGAGGTCATTCAGTGTTGTATACAGATGATGAAGCTCAGTTTTTATTTAGATGATCCACTTAGAGACACGGAACCAGCGTGGATTGTTAAACAGCAGGTCGAAGGTCAGACAGTTTATAAGCGAGTGCTAATTCTAAATAACCAACGTTAGTAAACTTTGTGAACCATGGCTGTTGAACATAGTCTATCACCTTTACCATTTTCAAAGCATCATAACACCTCTCGACCTAGATTCACCTGTAGAGCCTAAGCGCAAAAGATTAATCTCTTAAATAATAATGTATAATCGCATAGCCTACAATAGCTAATCGGATAAAGTCATCTGCGCGTGCCATAGTTTTGGCAAAATGACCTTTGGGAAAGCCTCTCTTCATCATTCGCTGTCTTTCTTATCATTATGTAGGACGTGTGGATGCATGCATGTACACATAGCCCTACGCCTACGTTGGCCTCATATACAAGACATAAACCGATTGCATACCATTAATACCAACACCAATTCGTAATCAAGTGAATATTCAGAAGCCCAGTCCGCCTATATTTGGTGGATAAGAAATTGGAAAAAGTACTGTAAAGGAGAGTTGGCAGGCAGGCCCCAGGTGTATATGTATGTAGGCGTGCGTTATGTCTGTACGTGTAGGGCCTACGTAGGTGTACGCACGTGTTGTATACTTAGCCCCTATATAATTTATTGTATGTGTCACCACTGTCACGGTGAGCATGTTTCAATAACCCGTAATATTGACGCTCGATTCGTAACCAAAGATATATATCTGTCCAGGTTCTGATGAAGTCTGACGCGTGAAAAGTCAGAGGAGTTGAATCTCATCGTTAGGCAAAACAAGGATGAGATAGAACTCGCTCCACTACCCACGACGACATTTTGAAATCCCGATCACTGCAGCAACTCTCCACTTAGCTCTCTGCTGTCGATCTTTTTTTCATTGATATAAGTTTATTTAGCGACGCATCCATAACAACGATGATATGCGTTGCTGTCAATCTTGCTTGATATAAGTTTATTTAACGACGCATCCATAACAACGATGATACGCGTTGCTGTCAATCTGTCAATGTCTCCCTATTTATAAGAGGCTTTAACCCCAGGCCATGTGGTGTGAATCGTGTGAAACTGTCGCTGTCCAGCGACTCCAATTATTCTCGTTGCTACGTCTGCTCTTAACGATATAATGCAATTAGAAACTTCTATTGCGCCCGTGTCTAATGCGCAAGTCATCAATTGATAAAGCGCCCCGAAACGAAGCCGCGATTAACTATAGCTCACAAGCCATTCTTAGTCGTAAGATTATGCTATTCGAAAGATTCTTCTATTTAAAAGCTTCCTCTATTAGGAGGAATACTGTCAATGTGCGAGCGATCGGTAAGTCTTGACCTTCAAATATCTCAACTGGTCCAAGACCTCATAATATCTTAACTGGTGTCGTGCTGGGCCAGAACTAATCGTTGAGACCACTGGCATTACTGCAGCGGCCATCGCCTTAACAAATATTACATCCTTAACCGTTGTTTAAAGCGTATACCTGTCTCGACAAAGAAATAATTATTAGATGAGAAACAGTTAGGTCTACGGAACGGTTGTTGGTGCAGAAGCCGGACCGAACCAGCCGGAAGAGTTAGATCTGGCAGATAGTCATTGCTCATGCCGAGATCTATTCCACCAGCTCACGCGGCCAAGCACGATCTACCTCGCCATCATAGAGCTCGTCTATATGGATCGAATCCTTTTCTATGTCAAATCGTCACTGCATATAATTTAATTATCATCCCGAAATTTCACAGGTCTAAAATGTAACAAATACTCCAAAGCTTACAAATTTAAAAGCTTTCAGACGCGTTTAAACAGTTATGCACTTTTAAATTTCCGCCGTGTATGATCACATTGAGCGCCCAATATGCTTCAAAACCAGCCGCATACACGCCCAAGGTCCAAGCCCACGACGCGACTTCTATCGTAACCTGGCACAACAAATGCAAACGAATTTTAAATATCCTCGGACCAGTCTAACTGTTATCTGGTGCAGGGGCGTCAGGATGTTATCTAAGACGTCTAACGAGTAAAACTCTGCAAGATTTTACACAGCGTATACAGTTCGCAGTTTTCAAAGAATTGACCAGTCGCTTAATTTTTAAATTGTCGGCGTGGTCCAGAATTTTCTCAGTTTAAGAACTGTAATGCATTGCGTGCAAGTTTTTGCCTAACCCTTTCCACCTCGAGAACAGAAAAGTTGAATATGTTGAACGGTAGGTAAAGTCTATGCCTAATTAATTAAAAGTTTGCGATTAACAGAAAGAGCTCTAGGATAATGTAGGGCCTATGAATCTTAAGCACCTCTTCGGTAGGCCTACAGGCTAGAAATCTGTAGTACGTGGTAGGCCAGTGATACTTTGCAGAGCATATACCTGGTAAAAATGATGGCCTCAGATAACGACTCCACGCTTTGCTCCCCCTCACCCACAGTCCAAGGGATTTCAAGCGGCCTCAGAGGTCGAATATTATTATCTATGGTGCAATTAATCTATCAGTCTACTGTTCTGTTAATCGATCGATGATATGTAATTCTATAGGATCCACTCTAATATCGACCACTCAAGGTAAATGAATCGATATGGGCGATTAGAATAGACTCGTTTATGTATCAGGAGTCCAATATAGGCCTACGGTTATGACTATCAAACAAACCTATCGATATAAGACTGTCGCAAGGTTCACGGTTTGCATCGACCTATATATGCAATCGAGTTCATAGGACAATCACGGTGCATTTAGAAGGTCGCTTTATAACTAAGTAATAGTTTTGGTAAAGTATAGTTGGTGAAAGCTAGCTGATGTAATCGAAACAAAGACTTTTCTGATATTGAATTTCACTAAGTTGCAACTATCGTTACTGCTATATTGTACAAAAAATGTAGCCTTAAATAATGTGAGCAACACAAACTATCTGGTTGTCGCATTCCTGTGTAGGCCTACATAGGGCATAGGCTTGCTCCAAGTGACAAGGTGGGCTAATTGCTTGTCATTGCACTACAGGTGTAAGTGTTGAATTAAATAGATGCGTTGGTAGTAGGCCTATAGTCTACATCCAGTGTTTTATGACGTCTTGTCACTCCCTGGACTGGACAGTTGACACTGGGTGCTTTTGAGCATAGGTCTACTTTTCTAAGTTTGAGTACAGACCTGCGTATAGGCCTAAACAGAGTTGATGAGTTGAATTATTGTTAAGCCCGCGTGGATCCTTAGCTGACGATCATTAGTTTCAATTATCAAGTGGACATTATCCCATACCTCACTGACAAATAAATAGCGGAACTGGCATTATTTCCAGCAGGTAGAACGCTGGTCTATTGGCCATGGCCTGGAGAGGCCCATAGGCCTATTCTAGACTGCGGAAAAACGTGAATACAAAAAAATGATGACTAAAACTGAAATGAAATTACAATCTGTCATCTACACGACAGAAAATATTATTACACTAATATTAAAGTAATATACAGAACTTGAATGACACGTCAGAGCTTGCCAATGAAATGGAGCTAGAAGCGAACGCTTGCATTATCAATGGCGACGAACATCAACATTTGACTGAACAACGTATGCGCGACAATAAAGAACAGCTGTTTGTCAAAACTGTAATGAAATCTTAATAACAATTGATCATGACTGCATGGAGACAATTCCAGCGTGCCCATAATAAGCCTGGTCTGGAGACGCAACCCTAGCCATACCCTTACTCTTTAACTGCCAGAAGAAATATTCGGTTATCCAAGTGAACACGCATGTAGACCTATGTATGTATGCGTGTGCATGTATTCAGGGTCAATCATATTTCACTGCATGCAGGCCTATGTGTATGAATATGCAGGGCCGTACCGAGCTATAATTGCGCCCTGTGCCTGGCATCAATCTGGCGCCCTCACATTTTGAACATAGTATTTGCGCCCTGTGCCTAGCATCAATCTGGCGCACCACATTTTGAAAATAGTGCATATGATGGAATAATACTCATCGTCGATGCTTAAAGCAGACGATATTTTCGGGATACAAATTAATGAAAGTAGGCCTAATGACTATCTGAACTGTAGACATTATCTAAGATAAATGGAAAGGCGCAGTATTGTAAAGTAAATATGCACCATCAGTCACTAAGGTGATCGTTTGCTATACGTAATCTACAGGCTTTTATAAAATTACGCAATTGCTTTAAATAAATATCGATGCCTTTGCAAAAAGCTCAAGTGTGCTTGTGTGTACAGATACAGATTCAAAGTTAATTATTTATAATGATGTACGGAGAGGAGATAAGTTGTATGATCGAGCTATCGCAGATCGGAACACGAATCGAAATGGGAGATAAGTCGGTAATTAATCAATGGAATTTTAGTTTCTTATCAGCCTTTAAAATATCGGCCTTCGATCTCAACACGTCTCTCTCTCTCTCTCTCTCTCTCTCTCTCTCTCTCTCTCCGTTTGTTCGTCTCAAATCTCTGGCCCCGATTTCTGATTTCGTCAAGTCTTGACCACCTGTCCTGACTTGTTTGCCCGTTACTGTCCTAAGCACGATCATTGCCTATTGTGCAAGATTGTCAGCTGGATTACTGTCCTAAGCACGATCATTGCCTATTGTGCAAGATTGTCAGCTGGATTAGGTCATTCAATTACTTCACGAGATCATAATTATATGTTGCATAACATCCCTTCTCTATATATCATCGTGAGTTGCAAAGGCTCTCTGCTGTATATCATCATTAGGCCAATATTGTATTATACTAGGCCTATATTAGCGGATTTCCAAAGCGCTTCTTGCAGTTATTATTATTATTACCGAAATTTGATACCGCCCTTCTTCCAACATCTTTTGCTCAGAAGTGCATACACACCGGCGCAATTGCAGTTGTACTGCGGAGCAATGGAGCACGAAGGAGTTGCTCAAGGTCCCTACACAGTGACTGACGCCCCGGACGAGGCTCGAAACCGCTCGCTCAGCACACACTGAACGCCACGACCTGACCGCTCAAACCGATCGGCCACTGTGCCACACCAGTTACTGTAGACCTACATCCAACTGCAAAATTCCTGTGAGAAAAGTCTTGAGAGTACGAACAGAAACGCAAATACCTGCAAATCAGATCAAAGAGCGAGTTGTAAAGGGAATGTTGTTCCAAAAGGGCTAACTTGTACGTGTACTCCTAAGCATGGTGTTGGGCAGTAGGTCTAAAAGTCCGGGTCCCATGTACCGAGTCCAAGGGGTCACGTATAGGCCTAAAGAATGAAGAGGACGACCAGAGGAAGCAGAAAGAGGACAAAGGATAAGGCCACAGCGATATTGTGGAGCCTGATTCAACAATGCTCTCGAAGTAAGAAAAAGAACTTTAAATTGAATTCGGACTCTGAGCGGAAGCGCTCGGTTATGAAGGTCGAGATATGTGAGAAGCGAGGAAGGCGGGCAATCGGATGGACAGATACACTTAGCAATGATTGAACAGTTAATGGTCTGTTGCAATGGATCTCTGCAACATTATGTTTCACATTCTTCTCAACATTTATGATGAAATCATTGTATGATGCATAAAGCCTCTGATATAGGTCATATTATATGCTGTAGAAGATGTCTGCATCATAACGTCATATGTTGCACGCTGACGACTTCTCTGCTCGAAGTCTGGTCTATTGAGTTTTATGTCATCCGGGTATAATACGAGAGAAGTGAGGCAGTTTCTAGTTGCCTTCCTCACAGACAATTGTGGGCTAGTGGTTCGTGGATACACCTTTGTGCACAGCAGTGTCTGCTGCAGGAGCTCTCGATCTGCTGCTGTAGGCCTTCATCATCATCATCATCGTCAATTCATCATCATCACTTAGTGATTCAGACCATCTGCTACGCTGCCTTCACAAACTCTTCGTGTAACATAAAATTGATTAAACGCAGTGCTTTTTCGACACCTTATTTTCAATTACTAAAAAATAAAAATCGAGTTGTGCAAAAACTCTGGACTTTGATATAAAACTTAACAATTTCAGAATTTTACCATTCTAAAAATGTATAAGTAAGTATATAATTATAATTATTTGTGATTATTGAGCCCTGTACAATTTATTTCAATTGGTAGCTAATTTTAGCATGATTTCTTTCGATAATACGGATGCGTTCCGCATATCTTTCTAGAAAAAAGCACTGATTAAACGTAAGGCAGAAAAAAATGATTGCAAATTATTACAAGAGTTGATTTAACTGCAGGCAGTCATGCAAGGGCGCCCATTACGTTATACAACTAAGTTAATCAAATTCGCAGGCTAGCTATTGAAGGATACAACCTTACGGAATACGGTAAGCTAAGTCACTTCCTCAGGTCTGCACGCCATGGCGTTATCCATTATCGAACGCATCCCATTTCCAATAGTATACTGCAGGCAGATTGACATAGTTCGAGTAGGATATCGTTCAATAACCGCGCGCGCAATACCGCGCGTGGCTCATTACAGCGGCGATCATAATCGCGCACATGGGAGAAAAAGAGAACATATGTAATTCCCACTTACATTTCAACAACATTCATCTCATTAATTCCGCCTCTAATCAAACCGAAATCTTTTCAAAGATCCAGTTTCTTTTCAAAGATCCAGTAAACAGAAATCTTTTCATCATTCCAGCTTCAACTTATGCGGCATCTTTTCATCAATCCAGCTGCTAGTTGAATAGAACTCTTTTCATGAATTCGCCTTCTAGTGAACATAATTCCTTTCATTCATCTTTTCATCATTCCCGCATTCATTTAAACATCATAATTTTCATCAATCCCGGGAGCTTCCATTTAAACATAATTCTGTTCATCAACGCACCTTCTAGTTGAACATTATTCTGTTCCTTAATCCAGCTCATACTCTTTTATTTAATCCGGCTTCTAGTTAAATAAAAATATTTTCATCCCTCTTGCCTGTATGGATGATGCAAGTGCATGCAATTATCCCGTTATTTATTCCATCATATGCGCATTAAACTGATGATTCTCTGACACTTCACTGTAACAATTTGCTTATGATAACAGACAACACAACAAATGTTGCTCCCACATTGCGAAGCTATTCAAGATATTCTCCACATGTCTATCACTTTATACTAGACAGGTAAATCCAAACGAAAGCCATCCTTGCAATAAGGTACTTATAGGCCCTACATTGCTTATAATCTCAAACCATAGAAACTCACCAAATAAGCTTATACACAATTCTCAATGTAGCAATTGTTTTGCAGGTAGCAGAGGCAGCATATGACTAAAGTCTTGTGCTCTAAATTAATTAAAACGTATCAGTAAAGCAGCCATGGTCAACATATGCTTAAGCAGCATATTACATTTCTTTTGATATACCACAGCTGTTCATGCAGAGTCAAGTATTAGAACATGTTTGACTCTAGATATTACATTCTACATTCAGGAAACTTGCATTTCATATCATCAAAGCAATTGATTTTCAAACTACCCGTATCTTAAAGTGGTTGAGGCACAATAATTAATCCATTTCTAAATAAAATATCTAATTAATTTGTGAATTAACACAAAATATAAATTATAAGAAAATTGTCAGTTATGGACATAGCCATAAGTGCTACAATAAAGCTCCCTGCTGGAAAACCTAAAGATGCCATTGTCTTGTTATATATGGGAAGAGATGAATAAGAGGAAATAAGAGAATGGAAGTAATGGAAAAATACCATAACAATGATCTAAAGATGGGATGCAAATTTTACAAATAAATAAAAAAATTTGAAGGAATCCATAAAGAGAAATTAACCAATTCAACCCCTGTCCTGATTGAGCATTATTGCTTTGTATTGATAAAGTTATATAGCGCCTCTCATGAAATAACTATTCACAGGCTCTCTCTGCTGGCCTTTTATGATATTAAGGGTCAATTCAACAAATAGTGTCATAACAATTAGCAAAATAGTGCACACTAAGCCGAAAGAATCACCAGTGAAGGGTCCACGCAAAAGCGTAGAATGAACAAACGGATTCCCGTTGACAGCTGAAATAGATGTTAGGTTAGGAGTCTCTGGGCATTACTCTCTTCCACAAGCCTTTGAGGGCATTCAATTTAGGATTTATGCAGAATTTATGATGAACCTCGTTAAGGGAACCACTCTGAGAAAGCTGCAAGGCTTGGAATGAGATCTAAGAAAAGATAGTCAGATACCCTCCTCTTGATGTCAAGATCATGCACCGAGATTAACCTTCATCATCAAATGTACCATTGTGCAAACATCTTCGTCGCAATATTATGATGCATCAACGCAAGATGATCTTTCATCCAAAATCTCTCTGATGATGCTATCACGACTGCCTGGTGGCGTGAAAAAGTACTTCTTCTGCAGCTCGCTGTAGCGTGCCTCGGGTTCGATGATATCGCGGAAACGACAATCTTCGTAGTGAAAGTTGAACCGTTCCAGAACCTCGATACGAGCTGCGTCATCAGGAAGGATGTCAGGAGGAGGTTGTTGCTCAAGGTCAGGCACAAGGACACCATGGAAAATGAAGACACCACGAATCGCAAACCAACCACCATACTTTGGATGCACGCAGACGCCATAGATTTTCTACAAAATCAGTCAATTAATCAGTGAAAAATTATTAGTATCCTCAATTATTCAAACAGGATGGTCAGCCACACTATATATGAAAGAATCAATCACACACGAAAAATCATTCAAAAATTGCATTTGTTCAATGTTCATTTAAATTTCCTTCCTCAGTTTCTGTTGTCTTCCGCTTTTCTGTCTCCATTGATCCATCCAAGTGCATGTGCACACATTCATCAATTTATTCACCAACCCATCCACCGATCTACTTGGACTGCTGAATGGTCAGGCTTGTGCCGGAGTGGAAAACTCCACCAAAGGAGCAGTATTATCAAAAACAACAACACTTATCGACATATGACCAGATTCTCTCTTATCAGCGAATGATATCTGGAATCATTCAACAGCAAAACTATCACTGACTAGTTGTTTAATCAATTTTCTATTTGGGTGATTTATAACAAAAGTATATATAATATAATATCCATCAAATCATCCATCCATCCACCTATCCACTGACCCAACAAACCATCAATACACCAAAACTAGGGCATAACCCGAAATCGCCTCGGACATTTGCCTCGGCCGAATATTGGACCATTCGGCAGTATTCGCCTCGGCAAATATTACACCTGCAACTAGCTAAAAATAACTTTTTAGAAAATAATAATAATTTTTCATCAAATAAATTTAGGGTTAACGGACTTACCTATATGTTATTGATTAATTAAACAAGAACTCAACATTCCATTGAATTTTCTTTAAAATAATTATGTTAATTTATATATTTTAATTTCTTTTGGTTGCATTTCCCAGGTGGCAACCAAAATTTAATCAGTAATTTTCCTGCTTGAATTGGCTCTACCCACTTTCCGGTAAACATTAGAGAGTGAAGTCGTTGTTGATAACTTCATATTTCAAATTTTATGACAAGGTTTCACATTTTTTTCACAAATAAAGTTATTTAGTAATAACTATGTTGTTGTTATAGTTTAGAGAGCGACGATATGCTATATGAAGGATATTGCTATATATAGACTCTGCATTGACTATAGATAGTTCTCCAAATAAAGTTACTAAATAATAAATATATTGTTATAGCCTAGATTGCGACGAAATACTATATAAAGGATATTGCTATAGACTGCATTGACTATATAGATAGTTCTCGGTAGCTGTGCACGTGACAGGTTAACTGCGCCTTGCGTACGGATGGTACTTGCTGAGTTACTGGCCAGATTTGCCGCTACTATTCGGTTCGTACCCGGATCCGGCAAATAGTTCATCCAAATACTCAGATTTGGTACTCGGTGGATATTGTCTACTCGGTTATGCCCTAACCATAACCCACCCATCCATTCACCAACTCGTTCTCCATTCACCTCATTGCATCCAGGCACCCTTCCAATTCCACCCTACATAGTCACACAGCGAAATCCCTTTGTCCTGGTATTGAAAATATAACGCACAATGGATTCACAAGTGGATCAAGACTGATTCATATCACCGTGGTTGGGCTGAGCATGCCTCTGAGTAGACTTCATGAAGGGCGCAATGGAAATATTGATTGAATGTAACGCACCTTATCTGCACTCCACGGGTCGTTCTTGATATCCGTTCTTTGGTAGAAGTAGACGGCTCCAGCCACATGAGCCGCAGTCTGAACCAGAACCTTTGGACGTCGTGAAGGGTGCAACTCGTAGTCGTGAATGCATTCCACCTTCTGATCAGGAAACAACTGAGACAAACAAAAGCAACACAAACTCATTTTTATTGTCACTTTCAATAAATGACCTCCAGAGTTTGATAGGTGGAACAATGCACTTCTTCACTTCCTTACAATATGTTCCAAGCTCAACTGAAACATGTCACCATATCAGAAATCATATCCTGCTTAAATAGTAAGATAGCTTGGTAACATTCATCGAGTTTCATAGGTAGCATTATTTCGAAGCAATGTTGCACTCTTTTCACAGCAGAGGCTTTGCAACACTAACCTCGCAAATGGCTTTGAAATGATGGCGCATGCAGTTGTCAAGCAGGTCACCCGGGCCAGTACAATCCGAACGCCACAGGAACGGCTTAAAGGCCTTGTCAAACATAGTTGGCGTACTAATGATGACAAAAGCGAGTGTGTCTTCTGGCAAATTGAACTGAAATGCTTTAGAGACTTTTTCGTTGTACCATCCAATCTGAAAATATCCAGCAGAAGAAACCAAAACCATTAAAATAATTAAGAACTTCCAAAGGCGTCATTGACAGGCTACATATATTTTTGAAGATTTACATTACATTACAACTCTATCCCTTTGATAACCGGTGTGTCTTCCACCTGACTACCCTTTCGACAACCCTTCTCATTCGATACAGCTCTCGTGAATAAGCTAGTGCCCTGCCCTTCAAGTGGCGCTATAAAAGTCTGTCGCTATGATTACAAAGTCCTCACAAAATGTGGCCACGTCTGTTGGGCCAGCATTACGACCGCAACAGACCATGGGCAGTCAATCACCAGTGGTAGAATGCAGCTTGCTATTAGCCCTATGAATGCGGCTGTCTGGGGTTAATAATACCTTGAATGGGCAACATTCTAGACCCAAAGGCTCTAAAATTTCACAAAGTTGTTGCCGGATTTCTTCGGTAGTCGCACCCATGCTCATTGTTTAAACACGACGGTGACCTTCACATTAACTGCGCCTCCGATTACATAACCGAGCATGGGTCAGCAGTAAGTAGTGACGTAATTCTGGTAAACAATGGCGTAAGGTGATAGCTGTATAATAATATATCCGTTTATTGATAGTATTATAGATGACAGAATACAGCAGCCTAAGAGTTACATAACTGAAAACAGTTCACCTAATGAGTGAGATATTAGGTCTAAATGTTATGAATTATTAATCGAAAAAATTGGGCCAACGGACTAGTAGGCCTAGGCCTACAGATAGGAAAGCTGCAACTAAAATTTGAGTCTAATATTAGTCCCAGGTTAAATCGTAGTCGTAATCTCAAAACAAAAGATACCTGCTAATTAGCGATTCAGAGGGATTGTCCAAAAGAGTAGTCTATAGACGTGCATGGTGCAATGTTGGTTGGAGGAGATTGCCCTCCTGCACTCTCCCAATTAAGTCTCCGCCCCTGATGGGCACAGACATGGACCCGGTTAGAGCGATCTACCGTCAACCGAGAGTTCGGTGGCTCAGATTCCTGCATGAGCAGAATTTTTTGGCGAGAGCTGCACCTTGGCCTCTGGGCCCCTGGGCAGAGGATTGACCACCCGCACTTATACATATGCCGTGGCTAAGAAAATTAAATTGCGAAGAGAGGCCCTCTAAGCTGTGCTAGCACAAGGGCCGTGTAGTCGGCACACACAAGAATTTAGTGCGCGGACAAATATTTCTAAAAACGGTCTGTAGAGACTCTCAGCCGGCTGCGGCCTACCTAACTCGATCCAGAGACGTTGGTAAATGTTGAGTATTTATACAGACTTTACAGACTTTACACATTTAACAGACTTGATAGACCTTACAGACTTTACAGAATTTACAGAATTAACAGACTTTACAGACCTTAAAGACTTTATAGAATTTACAGATTTTACAGACTTTACAAACTTGACTGACAGACTTTACAGACTTTACAGAATTTACAGAATTTACAGACTTTACAGACTTAATTTCCAGACTTTACTGACAGACTTGACAGATTTTATTTACAGACTTGACAAACTTGATAGACTTCACAGACCTTACAGACCGACTTTCCAGACTCTTTGTCATTTGGGGTGGAAAACTTGTTGTATATCCCATGCTGTGAAAATCAATGCAATTATATGGTAACTTTGAAGTGCAACCATAGAGGCACTATAGTTATTGTAACGTTTCAGCACTTGATATTTTGAGTAATCATTGAGGTGACTAATACGCTATGTGAATTTCTCTAAGTCCTATGGGGGAAGAGTTCTGTCATTGAGGTTGAAAAAGTTGCTGTATATCCCATGCTGTGAAAAAAAATGCAATTATATGGTAACATTGAAGTGCAACCACAGAGGTTCGTCAGGTATACTCACCATCCGACAGCCGGGGCCTATTCGCTCACTGTCGTATCTCTTTCCATCTCTGCCTCCAGTCTCATCCTAATGTTCTGTAACCGTTCCCTAGTCTGTTCCGCACCAGCTCTTTGGAACAGACTCCCAAAAGAACTCTTCCAGTTTGCTCATCCCCATATTTTGCCTCCAAAGTGTGCCTCTCCTCCGCTAATCACTGTATAATATAATATAAAGTAGCAGAATAATACTGCTACTTTTACCTCCGACTGAAAACCGAACTCATCAAGCTGTCCTATCCAGAGTCTATTACTGCGCCACACCATGACCACCCTCGTCACCGTTTACCACCATAGCACGATGCTGTCTCATCGGCTTCACCTCCCCGGACTTTTACATGGAAACGAAACGAGAGGATTGGCTATTGCGGGCTTGATTTAGTATAGCGCTGGTGAATGAGTTGATCTTCCGACGCGGTTTTGTGGGTGCTGAGAAATTTTCGAAGATTTACATTACGTTACATTACATAGGCCCTACACTCCTTGCAATAGGCCAATGCAAGTTTATGCAGCGAAAATCACGCGGGAAACTCTTACCACCGCGGAATGTTTTATACAGCAAGCTGTCAGCAGTCTGCGGCAACGCTGTTAATGCCGGGCGGGTTAGGCTATTTTGCATTTAATCATATTATTGGGAAAAATTTATTTTAAAAAAAAACTCAGAGGAGGCATGCGCCTTAGCGCCTCAACGGTAGCGACGCCATGCTGGTCATCTCTGTCGAACATTGCGCCACCACACACCATGTGATAACAGAGATCGTCCATGGTTCCAAACTGCTGTTGGATTTGTGCCACTGTACTTTTACAGCTTTACCCTGGATCTAGAAGAGGACGTCGACCTTGAGACCGAACCAAGATTATCGTTAGTCTCTTTAATTGTATTGTATTTTATTTAAGTATTCATAAGACGCCTCTAGTAGGCATATGGTGAACCGTTCAGAAGCGCTGCCAATGCGCAAGGCCCCGCGAGAGGAAGTAGGTTTTGAGAAAAGCAGATGCGACTGAAGGTGTGGCATAACCTTAGACATCGGATCCACCCATTCGTCCTTCTGGTAATGGACAAAAAGAACTTTCTGTCGAGGCTAAGGTTTAAAAACGTTTATTGATAGCCCTCTGGCTCACGTACGATTCTTAGCGCTCGGTGCACATGTCCTCTCCTTCCAAAGACAGGACTTACCCTGACGATATTATGATAATATTATTGCTACTCAAGGCCGCCATATCAGGCGCGTGCTATAGCTATCAAATGTAAATTGTTGCGTTTTGACATCAATCTAATTCAATAAACGAAAACACAATGGAATAGTACTAAGTAGCTATGGCCTATCGTTGTCTTAGTACTGATAATGAGTAGCTACGCTGTAGAATATGATCATATATTGCAGTGAGAACGATATCTTTGCGAACATTTTGCATTGGCAAGCCATTTGAGGCAGTCATGAGACATTATATTGAGTGTTGTGTAACATTAACATTAACATTATGTGTAAATATGTGGATACTACAGTATGATTTATCGCACTATGAGATCATAACTAATCGTAGGACGGCTGGAAGAGGTGGCTGCAGTGCAAACGAGTAAACGAAGACGATGTGTTGTTGCCTGTGCTGAGATGGAATTAGACCAGGTGGAAAGATTCCAGCTACCTGGGAAAGGTTGTGAAAACCACACACTTCCAATAGCTGGGAAAACCACACACTTCCAATGTATCATTACAATTTGGCTGATAATTGAAAGGAGCAAAAAGCAACGCTTACGACTATCAACTCGCCCCATCTAGGATTGTAGGTTACTTAAATTGAATGCCCTGTGTTTATAACGACCAAGGCTATATATATATATATATATATATATATATATATATCTGGAAGGCCAGGCCAGTTGAACAAAGTCACATCTGACATGATAACTCTTGAAAGACCCTACAAATTCGAGCCCCTGCATGGGCTTCAGCCCTTTAGCCAAATGGCTAATTCGGCCCTGCTTGTTGTTTTTATCGCTAGCCGTCAAGTGCTAATTTGTGAAGTGCCAGTATATCACTTATTCTCTCTGAAATCGCTTGCGTATGACGTTGAGGTATTTTTTGCTATATAGGTCCATAGCGTCCTTCATTACAGCTCGTTCATATATTATCATTCGTATTCACTTGGTTTGAATACACTGATGTCCGTATTTTTGGGATAGGGCCTACATCAGAGCGAGTGACTATAGTAAAACACTCAGGAACGTTAAACAATCCTTTGCTATGAACTGGAAGATATGTTCGGCATTCTCTGCTGATGCCTCAGCAGAGGTTGTTAATAACCGGAACATCGGAAATGAGTGCTTTTGTCCCACAGTGCTTTGGGCTTTAGTCGAATTCTAACTATTGTCAATTATCAGTCTAGACTCCGCTCAATTAACGGCTCATTATATAACAATTAAAGGGGTCACGCTATAGATTGGACGACGACCGTGAGAATGTTTCACGAATCAACCAACGACAACACGAAAAATAACAATAACAATAGCAGCTACAATAGCAACAACAATAGGAATAACTTTGTATTATAGCGGTTATTGTAGTGATGGCCCTGTCATTGTTGTGTCTCCTGCGCTATTGCTTATAGGCCTATGTATTAGTTTAGGCCTCTCTGCGCTCTCATATTGTTGTCATGAATTTTTTAATTGAATATCGGTTTGCAAATGCATCATCAACTAGGCCTACATCAATCAACACACGTTTTAAACAATAAAGCGCATAGCCTTGATGAGAGGTCAATAGATCAGTCGAAAAGTTCTAATTGCCGATCTGTTAATTGTTGTCACTGGGTGATACGGTCGATCTAGGCTAATTTGTGTCATCAGGTAATTTTAACACATAGGCCTACAAGAATTAACTTAGTATGACTTTAAAGTCACTTGATTGGGCCAGGTTCATCAAATTGATTGTAGGCTATATTCCAGACATTGGAAGCTAACTAATTCGGAGTGTCAACATAGAACTAGCATTAAATATATATGCTCATTATCTCATAAGGAATCAGAGATATACACTATAGAGCGTAGATACTTGCACGATCGCAAGCTATTTAGTGGACTATCATGAGTTTTAGGTCAAATTAACACCTGACCTGACCCAATAAACTTCGATCTGATCTGATCCAATTGAGGTCGATCTAACTCCATCCGGTTTAACCTCGGCATGTCATACCAAGCGAGTCCTAATTCCTAAATGATGCACGCTGTATTATTATTATTATTATTATTATTATTATTATTATTATTATTATCATTGTTTTCACCAGTCAGTCTTTAAGTGAAAATTTGTTTAACAGAGTTAGAATATTCTCGCAGATATTGTTTACGGAGGGATAGGACTCTGGATCCTTCTTTTAGCGCCTATGGCATGCCAGCGTATTCATACTTTGCTACGGTTGAAATCCAGGAACAGCTGTTCGATTTAGATCGTCTGTCAGTTGCGCTAATCCTGTGTCCAATCGCAAAGAGACCAGAAAACACTCCTTCCTACTACGCTCAAACAATCCTTGTCCATCCTCCTCCTTCCCTCATCCCTCTCTATACTTTCTCCAGCACAGGGTCAGCGAGGTCACGGCAGACCGTCTGTTTGGTATCCGCCTTGGTCCATGGACGGTTGACCTTCGCTCGTCTATTCTTCGCACCTGAGAAAAATTCCTCGGAGAAACTTTTTCCGCTGGAGAGGATGGGGCAGACGCCGATAGCAGACCCTGGTGTTGCTGCTTTTGCTGGCGTTGTTGATGTTGCTGTGGGTGATGATGATTTCGGTGGCAGACGTTAAAATTAACTCGAGCTGCGAGATGAAAGGCCTGCAACTAATTGGAGGCATACTCTCGACTCTCGTTCCAGCGGAAATGCTCCGATTGGTGTCGAGAGTAACTGCTGACGTTCGGAACCTCTGGCTTCGACGATTGGGTCATGGGATCAAGTAGACAACTCGTGATGGACAGATACAGCAAGCTCAGCATTATTCTTTTTATAGCAGATGTATTCGTTATTCATTTAGAGCATTTTCTCGCCATGTTCTTTGTCGCCTTTGCTGTATAGACTACATGTGGCAGCGCCTGCACAGGCTTAGGCCTACGCCGCGTACGCCTAGGCTATTTTTCTCTGAGCAGGGGACTGAAACACAATCACTGAGTGGCTCTAGTTATTCACAAGACAAGGCCGAGATGGAACCTGTTTGAAATATTTGTGCTTTCATGCCACCGGCTCTACACGTAATTACGTATTAATCAACATCAAGGGTGCCGTACGAGGCACTGGCGCGGAGGGATCGGTTACTTTACACACGGAGCGCAGTGAAATTCTTTTTTTCAAATTTGCAATTGACATCTGGTGAAAAAAACTAGAAGGCTACGACATAACTTTAGATTTCAAGTGTCGCTTCCTTTTACAAAGTGTATGGCTGTGCCTTACAAAGTGGTTTCGTTTTGGTCGTAGAAACACAGAGAATGACATTCGGGTTAAATAACCTACAACCATAGATGAAGCGGATTGACAGTCGTATTAGGTTGCCTCTTCCTCCATTTCGATTGTCAGCCACACCCCTAACGTACAAGCCACTTAATCCTGTCCGCAAACTCAAAACACAATTTATAGCGGCTTGGAACGGTTCTCAGCTGAAGCCCTTGATAGAATAGGCTACATTGACATTACTGAAATAATTGATATAATATTTTTATATAATATAATATAATATGTCAATATTGAATATTATTAAAATTCAATGAATATGAATTAGTTAACTATCAGTCAAGCGTTCACTTCAATTTAAATCCTAGTCATGAAAAAATTGGAGCAGCCCGCGTGGTTAAATTATGCTAGGTGTGGAAACCAGAAATCTGGCTACGACGGTGGTATCGTGGTAGTAGTAATTTAACGACACTGTTTGACAACAAGTATCATTAGCGTTGCCTTCCTCCCTTATCGAGACTTGGGAATGTCGGAGGAGTGGAGGAGTTACGCGACGGTGGGTGAGCAAGATGACAATTTTTATAGGCCTATAGCGAAAGTTCGAGTTGAAAGAGACGTGGGACTGGGAATCGTTGATCGAACGGGAGACGGAAGACCCGCGTCAGCTCTGAGCTCTGGTCATCATTGTCCCCTTTACTACACCCAGATCTCCATCTTAGACATCGGCGAATGACTGACTACCTCAAAACCAATGCTACTCGTAAATTCACAGAAGACTAAACTCCTATAAACGTTCTCTCAAATCTCTCCACTAGGCTACACGTAGGCCCTTCTTAGCTGTCCTCTCTCTCTCCGTGGGGAAACCTCTTCATACTGTTCCCTCAGTCAACTCATATTGGACTCTTCCCCAAACTCATGTAAACTTGAGTTACTTTCTCCACATTTAGCTAAGGAATTATATTTCTCAATGTGCACTTTCTCTCCTCTGTTCCTGCATTTGGTTTTCGCGTGGCACTTCAGAAATTTGGGTATTACGACTTCGAATACCAGTATCTCTGTTAGACTTCGAGTCTAGTCTCACAATGATTTAATATTCTGATGTTCTTATAAAGCGCGAAACGACGTTAGCTGCCCTAGACTCTTTCATTATATGTTCTCGAATGCACGGGTCGGTCGATCCACCCTGCTTTGGGGCAAAGGTGGTGGAAAAGTGGGTGCATGGGGTGTTGTTCTTTTGGACAAGATGAATCGTCCCATTATTCATTGCAGAAACAGCCTTTCTCGTCTAATTAGACCCAGGACTAAACGCCCAACAATCCATAACAATCAACGCACCGATGTTTCGAAAGACATGTCTGATAACATCAGACATTGGTACTACCACGTACTTTTTATTTTTTTGCTATTATTTTTTCCGGGGTTAATCTTTAGGGTCTTCTTTGAAAAAATCTTAGGTACTACCAATTCCCTAAAAACCCTTCCTGCTCTCAAAAAAGTTAAAATTGTGCTTTCCACATAATGCCCAGCATTAGTTTGTTTTAATTTGCGGTAAACTACCATGCAAAACACCCTAGAAGTAGCTTTGTATACTGACGGCGCCCTATAAATGTTCATAAGTGCAATAATATTGTAACTAAAACGCTCATAAACCGCACTTGTACTCCACTGTGTTGTAGTAATTAATTTATATGGCGCTTTTTGTTGCATACCAATCAGTTAGCAAGGATAAACGTGTTCTCTGGTTCAGGGTCAATGAAGAATAAGGCTCGTGTTTTAGCCATAGCAGTCCTTACTATAAAAGCACTTGTGTGGGCCACTTAGCGTTTCAGAGCCTTTGTATATTGCTTTAGAGAAATTGAGATTCATAGTCTGTTAAATCGACTGCGAGTAGCTTTGCCAAGTAATTATACATATGTATATAAAATTATATATATATATATTTAACGCAAATATATATAATATATAGATACGTGGATGCTTAAATAAGTCTTTGAGGACGTTTTGTGAAGGTCTTTGGTATAGAGATATCGGAACATTTGCCGACGGTTTGAAGGCTTTGTTTATGCAGATAGTTAGTTGTATATTGTGCTAAATGCTTATACTTTATATATTTAAGTCGTACTGGAGATGCCAGATGTGAAATGTTGAACTGGTTGACATGTAATTGCAAGACGTTTCCCTATCCTGTTGTAGCTATATAGTCAGGCATGAAAAGAATTATGTTTGTTTGTTTTGTTTTTGGCAAAGTTCCTTTGTATTTGATTGATTTGACGGAGAAGCCGAAAGGAGAAGAGACTACAGCGGATGCCAAGGTCCTGGTCTTCTACAATACACGTCCTCTCCATCTCAGAGACTACGATCTCATATACGATGATGCCACTTACTGTTAAGCCAGTCATTAACATTGACACGATCGTAGAAGAACTGGATCTTCCTGAGGACGACGCTCCAACCCGCTGAGAGGAGAGGGACAGAGGCAGAGACAGAGGTAGGGGCAAACGCCCCGCGGACCGACAATATTGGTGACCTGGACTAGGTCAATCAATTCAAGAAAAAATTACAATAAGTTATAGAAAGTTAGTGATTTATGGCTTTTGAATCAAATATTATTGACACTTGACTTTAGTCAGTTTAAACTTAAAGCCTATGTTACTATGCCCTATTAATTTTATTATAAATTACACGCCCACTTCCATCTAAGAGACCCGTGATTGTTCTGCCTAGGGGCCTGGAATTTTTCTGCCCTGGAACCTGGAAACTTAATGCTTAGGGGCCAGGAATTTTTCTGCATTGGGGCAGGAATTACTGTCGGCGGACCTGACAACCCTATTTTTGAACAAATATGTCGGACAGAAACCATTCTGTTGCAGCTGCTGTCCTGCTTGACGAGGGTTATGTGTTTTTTACTTACTCTTTCCACCGCTGAGGCCAATTACCTGCTCCTTGAGGCCTAGGTCGCTCAATACTTTGAGCGGACAACCTAACAATGAAATTTTCTTGACTAGAACGCTTGATGCTGTTTAAATGTCATGTTACCCAAATAGACTGCGGTATAAGCAGTTAGTAAAAAGAATAATATGCTAAATACTTCTACTGATGATTGCAGTCACTGTTTGATGACGCTTGTCGTTAAAAGATTATTAGTATCGGTGTCCTCTTCTGTGAAGGTTTGGGACTAGCCCGACCAGAAAGCGGAAATGACGAAGTCTCTTAATTCTACAGCCCTCGCTTAGTTCTGCTTTTGGCCTTTGTATGTCAATTTAGAGAGCTCTTTTGGACTGTTTGTTAGGTCTTGTGTAGGTGACAATCAACGGAAACAATTGAAATAGAACCATTGTTGCTAATTATAATTGAGCCAATTATTTTGAACACACAATTACACGAGACTTCTGGCCTCTGCAGTCAGTTTGACGACACTAGCCTTCAGTTAGTCTAGACAATTAGTTTGTATGGGTAGCCTATAATATATGATACCACTGTGGCCACCTTACCTAATGTATCCAGTTCGTTTAATTGGCGACATTAGTCCGTGTCTGTTGCCACGAAAGATAAGTGGGAAGAGCTGAGCAAGCAGCCAACCAGCGACTCCTCGCTCGAGCAAAGCCTCCTTCCTCTCCTTCGTAGCTCGATGCTCTTTCATTGGTGTAGAATCTCGTGCAGGCTGTGCTCAGTTCTGCGACTGCTCTCAGATTGAATTCAACTCAGCTGCTGCCGCGTGAGACTAATAAGCAGACATCACTCTTCAGCTGCGTATGTCATACAACACATGCCATTATATAGCATTGGAATACACAGCATAGGAATACATAGCACACGGCATAACACACGGTCTTATACAAAATAGAATCTTCGGATTTATTCTATTACCAGACGAGAGAGCGAATGGACGAGTAAGAAGCGGACTTTCATAGGTAAGTGTATTGAATTGTAGTTGCATTTAAATAGCGCTTCATAAGTTGATAATATCCCGTGCATTTCATGGCATGAATATTTGTCAAAGGCCGCAAGGTATTGGAATTATTGCACGGTATAATGCATTAGTGATATGTTGCGCTGGCTTTGGAAACTTATTCAGGTTGTGTGCAGCCCGAATTGCAGCAGGTCAGCCTCTACCAGTCGGGGTCAATGCACGCGTTGGTATTTCGACTAATCGACGTAACAGCAGCTGGCAAAATAGACTTGGAGGCTTTAACTTACCAGTTCCTGTGAATCACTTTCTCATTCTTTATGCGGGACCTTATTACACCGAGTCTGGACCAAGAACTCACGCACTTTCACTCGGCACTTGAATTTGATATGTTGGTTTTATTACTATCAATTGCATCAATCCGGGTCCCACTCTACTTAGTTTCCCGGCCTGACTACTGTAGCGCCATTTATGACGGACTTTCGACCGAATTGGTTGTCTGGAACGGATTCCTGCGCAGGGCAGCACGACTTATTGATCATATACCAAAATCTAGCTATGTTTCCGAGTACATGCGGGATGATCTGCGTTGGCTCCCCTTCCAACGGCGAATTGTTCACAGGGTCCGTGTATTGGGTCTGGCTTGCAACGAGGTAACGATTCCCCACATCTGATCTGAGGGAACTCAGATCTGAGGAAACTGTTGTTCCACCTTGAGTACCCAGCGTCAATCTACCCTATGAAATAATTGATTAGCACCTGCGTCTTAGAATCTGCTATATCGTTATGGTCCAGCGCTTATAAGAGGCGCTCCAGCAACACTTTGTCAATACTCAGTGCGTAGGAACATGCGGGTATGGTACATGTAATAAACTATTCTATTAAGGAATCCATGGATCAAAGCTCACAGACTCATTTGCTGCGCTGACCCAATTATTACGCTGGTTCAATTACGAAACTGACTCAATACTTGAACTGCTCCACTTTTCTGCTCTCGTTCACACATATGCACTATTTAAGTATGCATTAAGTCGCACAAACCGTTGGAAAAGTGACGTCACCTACATAATTATTTCCGGCATCGTGTCGCTACGAAAGACGATACTATTTACAGTCATGCATATACTATATGCGAAGCATGATCTAATCTAACATCGAGCTATAGATACTTCAGTAGCATCGTGTCAGCATGATTTAACACTTTGATACTAGAGCACCACCGCAGTACAAAATATACTCAAGGCCTACTTTGCCACTGGGCTATCTGTCGTATGAGATCTGGGCAAGTGGAGGAATTACTTCCTGGAACAGATGAGTTTTTCCATCGGTTATTCCTCCCTGACAGGTATTATTTGCACATTATTGTATTCATGTAACCCAATCATTTCAGCCAGCAACGTAATCGTAATCTCTAAGTTTCTAAGCGCTACTCGAAAACCAAGCTCAGGGCACCAGCTTATTCACGAGCGCTGCGTCAAATCAACGTTTTTGTCAAATCAACGGCGCAATACGTAGGCCTACAATTACATTGTGCGTATTGTGAATAGAATTCTATCAAGTAACAGAAGACGATTTGAAATTGGTGTTTTGTGCATATATGTGTCTTTCAGCGAACGATGATACGGAGGGCGATACTATTGGTCACTTGCTGGTCAGCTGTGTTGACCAGTCTCTGGACCCCAGCATCATCACGTGAGTGTCTAACGAAGCCGGTCGCCACTAGTTCCTGCTTCGATCATGATCACCTGCCTCTATTGTCATCTGTCTCTGTTGTCATCTGCCTCTTTTGTCATCTGCCTATGCTGTCATCTGCCTCTGTTGTCATCTGCCTCTGTTATCATCTGCCTTTGTTGTCATCTGCCTCTGTTGTCATCTGCCTCTGTTGTCATCTGCCTCTGTTGTCATCTGCCTCTGTTGTCATCTGCCTCTGTTGTCATCTGCCTCTGTTGTCATCTGCCTCTGTTATCATCTGCCTTTGTTGTCATCTGCCTCTGTTGCCATCTGCCTCTGCTGTCATCTGCCTCTGTTGTCATCTGCCTCTGTTATCATCTGCCTTTGTTGTCATCTGCCTCTGTTGTCATCTGCCTCTGTTATCATCTGCCTCTGTTGTCGTCTGCTTCCGTTCTTTCTATTTATGTTTGTACGTCTGCCTATGTTTCTATGCCTTCGACTGTCTCCAGCTGCTCCTCTGTCACTCTGTTTTTATTTGGGCAGTACGCGTGTACGTGGGCCCATCAGTGAGGGACGCTTCTGAATATTTTGTTTTGCTTTCCGATGACTTTTCAGCTCTTAACGGCGCATAAGTATACAGTAGGCAAACGCCTTTGCCCCTGAAGTGGCGCTATATAAATCTTCAATTGCCATTACCAAACAAATGCCCTATGCGCATCTATAGAGTATACCCATCAAATTAAATCCATACTTCTGCCTATGTATCTCTCTGTATCTTCCACCCTTACTCTGTGTCTGTCCTTGTGTCTCGGCGTCTCTCTCTCTCTCTGACTCTCTCTCTCCTTATATATATATATATATATATATATATCTTTATATTCGTCTGTCTATTCTTTCGTCCAATACCTCTGACCTGACCTTGTGACTCTGTATACGCCCATTCTCTGAGTTTGCCTTTGTCTATTATTATGATTATAATAATAATAACAATGATAATAATATCACTGGGACCCATCAATCGCGCTGGACGTGAGTTCTTGACGGAGTTGGGTCGCCGCATGACCACCGTATCAGGAGATCCTATGGAGACCGTGCACTTGTTTCAACGTCACTCCATTTGCACTCAAAGATTCAACGCCGTAGCGTTCAGAGACACGTTCAAACAACCCACTGGGATCGACAATTAAAGAACTGTCAGTCAGCATGTCAGTATTTTTGGAAAAGCGCAGAAGGAATGTTGTACAAATTATAATAATAATAATAATATTATTATACAAGCATATATTATATTATATATTATATTATAATAATAATTATTATTACTATTATTATTATTTAATGAGAAAGAAAACGATCTGACATGAATGCAGAAATGCTAACATGAGTGACAGTATAAGAATGTTTTAGTAACTTATTATTATTATCATTGCTATTATTATTATTATTATTATTATTATTATTATTATTATTATTATTATTATTGTTATTGTTATTTTTTTGTTTATATTGTTTGGTTAAACTACAGCTGCACAAAAGAGCCTCTGAAGGCAACTGCGTTGAAGCGCTGGGTGCAAACTGACAATCGTTGGAACAAGTAGCTTGTCTCTCTTGGATCTCCTGATACGGTGGTCATGCGGCGACCCAACTCCGTCAAAAAGTCGCGTCCATTATTATTATTATTATTATTATTATTATTATTATTATTATTATTATTATTATTATTATTATTATTATTATTATTATTATTATTATTATTATTATTATTATTATTATTATTATTATTATTATTATTATTATTATTATTATTATTATTATTATTATTATTATTATTATTATTATTATTATTATTATTATTATTATTATTATTATTATTATTATTATTATTATTATTATTATTATTATTATTATTATTATTATTATTATTATTATTATTATTATGGTCTTCAATGTTAATTAATGGTGATGTCGTCCGGAGTAGCCCTGCTCATTGGACTCCTTAGCAGCGAAAGTTCCCTTGAAAGCAACTGCGTTGTAGCGTTGAATAATCATCGAGATGCGCTGGTAGAGGAAAGTCGTCTCCCTCTGCTCCCCAGTGACGGCGCTCAGTTTGTGTCCCAGTTCTGAAAGGAAGCTTTGGCCTTCGGAATTTATGGGGCCAAAGGTTCGAATGCCACCGGTGTGAAGACGTACGTGGAGGATAGCTCGGAGTATTTCTTAGTTTTGAGGTTCGCCGCCCTCTCGGCCGCAGCGCCCGCTCTTTGTGATGTTTCTGGCAGATACGACGTTGCCATTGTATCTGAGACTGTCGCGTCCCATATCAAACACAGTCCCGCCCGCCATGGTATATGAGTGAGTGTGTAACCCACCGCCACCCTCAGGGACTCATCGTCAAGTCTCAGCCCGCAGTTTGTAATCGGTAGGGCTAAGAGCCAGTCACCTGCGTGTGGTGCTGCCACTGCTCTAAGACGTGCCTGATTCTGGGAATCAGGCATTCTGGAGGCGAGGTCTGCCACTCCGAGCTCGATCAAAGGGTCGTCCCACCTTCATTGTTTGTGAGCCCAAGCTCCTTCTGGCTCCGGTACTCCGCTGATTTCCCTCCATTTCCTCTGAAGGGTCTCAAGGGCAGGGTCCTCTTTGGGCTTTCCTCGCAGAATCCTTGTCTGGAGTATATCAGTGGCTGCGGCCGATGCCAAGAAGGCTGGAAGCCAGCGAAACCACTGACCGGATGCCCAGTCCTCCTCTTTTGATGGGCATGGTAGCCTGGAGCCATGCCTCGTCGGTGAGAGCAAGATTGAGCACCTCAGCGAGGCCCACCCTCAAGGCCTTGTCATACTCCTCCAGTCCTTTGTGGCCTTCGCATGGGCAGCTTCTGAGGGTATATAATAGTCGGGTGGCACTCAGCGAGTATCGGAGCAAGATGAGGGCGTCGTGTGTGGCGATGGACGTTAGTTTTTCCATCATGCGCATTAGCTCCACTGTGCGCGTATTCAAAGTGTTTGTCAAGGCCGTATCCGTTGACAGAGGTGCGCCTAGGAGTGTGGCCTCTGAAGGGTTAGTCCATCTGAACTGTCTTAGTGGTTCGAAGTCTCTCTGGATATCAGCAGAAGTCGAAGTGATCTCGCATTTTGTTCGATTTAGGACAAGGCCGAGTTTTTCGCATTCGCATTGTTATTATTATTATTATTATTATATTATAATTATATAATAATAATAATTATTATTATTATATTATAATAATTATTTTTATTATTATTGCTATTATGGAACTTTATATAGTGCCATTCAAGGTAATCTCTTCAACAGCGCTCCCAATTCCGAAACTGTTGAATAAGATAGTCTTTCGGTGAGTCTGGTCTTGGTTTCAGTTTCTCTTCGGTTGCGTCTGACCTTGCGTCTGCCTCCTTTTTTCTGCATCATCATGCCTCAATCTACTCTTAGTTCTGCCCGGGTATCCTCTTGCATCTGCCTCTACCTCCTCCTATCCCACTTAGCCTATCTCGAAGTACAGGGCATCGAATGCGAGTGCATTCTTAATTGGCTTCATCATAATTCGCATTGTGTTCGGTTTGCACCGACGATGTCTGTTTTAACGAGCTCCAACCATCTGACTGCTGTTCTTCAGTCGTAAAGGGTCCGACGTCTTCCACCGACCATTTATAAACAACAGGGTTCCGCAATACGATCGACACAACTACACACACACTTGCACACATCTATACATACACACACACATATAAACACACACACACACTTGCACACACATTCACGTTCGCACATACACACGTCCTTGTCTGCCAGTATAAGATTATCTCATGCTGCCAATGCTGCTGCCATAGTAGTTCTTGTAGCTGCTGCTGCCTGTACAGTACCTCTATTGATGTTCTTCGTCAGTTATATTGTGCTTCGGGTATTGCTATTTATTGCGTTCCCGCTATAGCACTTCTGTTGGCGTCTTTTGACATCGACGCCCTGCTTTTGTTATTATTCTGTCATTGCCAATGAATTTCCTCAAGTACTGTTCATGTAATGGTCATGATACTTTACTTCTGCTATTGTATATTCAAATTGCAATTATACCTCGTCGTTGCCTTTATGCCTGTTCCTACTCCTCCTCCTCCTCCTACTCCTCCTCCTCCTACTCCTACTACTCCTTCACCTCCTCCTCCTCTTCTTCTTCTTCTTGTTATCCTTTATCATCATCTTCTTCTCTGTCATCTTCTTACTTGTTCTCTTAATTTTCAGCATCTTCTTCTTCTTCTTCTTCTTCTTCTTCTTCTTCTTCTTCTTCTTCTTCTTCTTCTTCTTCTTCTTCTTCTTCTTCTTCTTCTTCTTCTTCTTCTCCTTCTTCTTCTTCTTCTTCTTCTTCTTCTTCTTCTTCTTCTTCTTCTTCTTCTTCTTCTTCTTCTTCTTCTTCTTCTTCTTCTTCTTCTTAATCTTCTTCTTCTTCGTTGTCATCTTCTAATTCTTTTTTCGTCGTCGTCGTTATCATCTTTATTACCGAGGTGTCGTTTCTGGTACTGTTAGTCTCTCTCTTTTACTCCGCGTTTCTATCCGTACGAATGACACCGTAGTTTTCTCGTAGAGTTTGGCTTCTCTGTGATGCTGGATATCTGCGTTAGTCAGTCTGTCTCAGTCTATTCTTCTATCTCTATGAATGTCTTAGTTCATGCGTCTGTCTTTGCCCTATTCCAGCATTTTTCTTTACATAGCTGTGAAAGTGTCTGTCTCTCCGCCCAGCTGTCCGTTTTTTTTGGTTTTTTCTGCAGTTTTTGCACTTCTCAGAAGTTCTCTTTATAATTCTCTATAATCCTCTCTATATTACTCTCTATAATTAAGTGCAGAATCTCTGTTGAAACTGGGTGGTCGTCAAATGACTCGAAAATCTAAAACAGCCAGACTGAAGATCACCTGAAGAAACCAAATAGTCTTGAAGAGTGAATATAACTACAGGAAAATTCTCACTAGGCATGCAAAGCAAGCCAATCATCTATCGATGCCATAATCGCAGACTCAGTCAGTACCGGTAATGGGTTTACGCATGTACATCGTTACAGGTTGTCTAGAGGTATGAAACTGTTCCGGCCGTCCCATATTAAACCTTTATTTCCTATGCGATATTTAAAAGCAGGCCATCTATCACTCACATGCACATGCGAGCAGCAAAAGGTCGACAGCCGCACACGAAGATTCAGAGGAAAGTTTGAATAGAAACACGTTTACGTAACTGATTCAAAATTAGCGACAGGTGGGGCTCATCAAAAGTACGCAGCAATAACCCGAATGGCCAGTAAAAAAAGCCACACAGGACCAGACAGGCAGACACCATGCAGCATTCGGTAAAACTTTAAATCAGACATTGGCTCTTATAATTTGTGCGTCAATGTTTCTGGTAGCTCTTAAACAACTTGAGAAGATTGATTTTGTCCTCCTCTCTAAATGGTTCTCATTTTTAGCTTTCTCATCAAGTTTCCGCGGGTTTAAGTATTACTCACGATAGCCAGTTCACTTGCTTTTATCGAGCACATCTATAAGCTCACACGCTCGTCCTGTTTTAATTTAAGGCGTCTCCAGTCGTTCTGTGTCATCTTTCAGCATCACAACTTTAGCTCATGCTTTATAATATATATATATATATATATGTATACATATATATATATATGTATATATATCCACATTTGTGTGTTTTTTGTGTTGTTTGTTTGTGTGTATGTGTGTGTGTGCGCGCGCGTAACTGTACTTAACACTGCACTCCTCATTCATCCAGGTTTGGACCTGGCACAACTAAAGCGCCACTAGAATGCAGGCAAGCGCAGGGCACCAACTTATTCAAGTCCTCCTTAGATAGGTTGTTTCGTCCATCCCGTCCCAAAGATATCAATCGGAGGAGACACAGAACGGTCAACAACATTGTGTATACAGTAGTAGAGTATACCATAGTAAACCTGGTGTGAATTGTGTTTGACTTGTATAAGTTATTCATTTTGGCCGGAAGCCTCAGACATAATTAACAAATTGTGTTATATTTTACTTTAGCATTTATAAAGCGCTTCGAATACAGGGCGAACCGTCAGACTCGCTCTCTGTTGCCAATATTCCGCGAGAAGAATCAGATTTTAAGAAAGCGAAGAGGGTGGAATTGCTCGTCCCAAAGAGAGAGACCAATTGTATGGCTGATCAATCGGTCAAAGTCTAATGAAGGAACGAAGTGGACGGTGGGAAGAAACTGAATGAAGCCGAAGTATTACGTCAACCAGTTATCTCAGGGCAGAGATTGAATGGAGACTGACAGAATTGAAATAAAATGAACTAAAATGAAACAGAAAACGATAGAATTATATACGAACATGGAGAGGGAGCCAATGAAGTTCATCAAACATAAACGTGGAGATGCGGTATAAGTCTAGCAGGTGTCTTGAGTATACATAATGACTGAAGAGAAGAGAGACGAACCATAGAAAGGCCAATGAGAATGAAAAGCTCACGCCTTATTATATATATATATAAATTGTATATATATATATATGCATATGTGCGTACATGCAGTATATATATATATATGTCAAGGTACTTCTACGCTCATGTGCGCCAGATGACGCAATACACTACTAATATATATATATATATATATATATATATATATATATATAGAGAGAGAGAGAGAGAGAGAGAGAGTCTGTGGTGGATAAACAATAAACAAACTGAAACATATATCATTGATGTGCGCAAGAAATCTTGACCATGTTGCATGCAGCAGAATTCATAACATGAACCCGAAAGGCCTTTCTAGGATCACTATTGGCTTTCCTGGTTCAGTGTCAATTCCACTGAGATCGTTGCCGCCTTCACTGTTGCTCTTTGGCAATACATGCTGGCAGAGTTACAAACGTCAAACTTCTTCCGTTTTACTTGTGTGGGACCGCCATCTTGGAACTCTTTTCCATTGCAAAATTTATTAAGTGCACACGTAAGCAGATAAGAGCAGTGTTGAGCACGAGACCAAAACCTCGAGACCAAGACCGAGAGGTCCAAGACCAAGACCAAGATCGGGTGGTCCGAGGCCAAGACCAACACCGGGTGGTCCAATACCAAGACCAAAACCGAGGGTCCGAGACCAAGACCAAGACCGGGTAGTCCTAGACCAAGACCAAAACCGAGGGTCCGAGACCGAGACCAAGACCGGGTGAGGGTCCGAGACCAAGACCAAGACCGATACTCCTTTTTATAAACAGTTCAATTTATTAAGACGCTAAAACGCAATGACACGCTTAAAACATTAATTTTATTGCTAAAGAATACTTATCTTAATATTGGTCCAGAAAACAGTTTTACCGGCTAATGTGAAGTTTTGCGGGTTCAACCCTTGGCTTCGGCCTGAGAATATCACACAGCAAATTTTGAAATGGCCTATAGTAACATTTATATATAGATGGTCAGTACATCATAAATCGATAACAAGCGCGTAGGGCCTAAACATCCGGTGTCTCTAATAATCGAAAATAACCGACAAATATCAAAGAAATTGCTCTGATACGGCAAATGACCAAGAACGCTAGTCTAAGACAAAGACCAATCCCAAGACTGTTCCTTTATTAAGACCAAGACCAAGACCTACACAGTCGAGACCAAGACCAAGACCAATGGTCCGAGACCAAGACCAAGAGCGATGCATTCGAGACCAAGACCAAGACCGCAATTTTTCGGTCTCGAGACCGTCTCGAGACCAAGACCGCGGTCTCGAGACCACATCCCTGGATACAGGGCTTAAGGTGTGCCTGGACGGTCATGGACGACGTCCAGGCACGTATTTTCGAGGCTGCTACTTATTTGGCCAGCAGAGCCTGGACGCCTTCGATGATCGTCCATGCAGCAATGCAATTCCTCTATATGCGTACGTTATTATCCACAGGAAAAAGAGGAGGAACAAATTTTCGCGCTTCGCGCTTTTACAAACTTTCTTTTCTCAACTTTCAAAACGATGCCGGCGCCACTGGCCCCTTTTCGACAATTTCACCAAGGAAAGCAATTCTCTGTAGGCCTACTATTTAAATTATAAAAAATATTTCACCAACAAATAATTGACGACTAAATAATGGTTGATGGACAAAAAGCGTAACGAATGATAACAAATCCTGTTTTTCGCCCATTGTATTTGGTTAAATAGAAATTGGATTGATAATTATAATCAACTTCAGCAAGAACCAGTTTTTGTCAATTCAACTTCTATTTAGACAAATATTCTTTTCAATGACCCAACTTTTATTTCTGTAGGCATTATGGTCATCTAAATAGCATCTGTTTTGGAAGAATTTCGTTCACCCATCCAACTTCTATCCCAGCATCACCAATTTAACTGTTATTTTAACGAACACAGTGGACCACACCAATTTAACTGTTATTTTAACGAACACAGTGGACCACAGTGCACAAACATTTGTCGTCGACTGAATATGTCGGTGCTCTGCCTTTGCAATTTGTAGTTCTTAACTTTTTGACACTAGGGGCCGTCCATAAATGAAGTCACGTGCCTATGGGGAGGATCACAAATTTGTGACGATGTGTGACAAGGGGAGAGGAGATCGACGAAATGTGACGTCACATCATCACATCAAAATACCTAATTTTACTAAAAACTTACACTCAATTAAACAAGTTCCACTTAATTAGCACAATTAAACAAAACTAATTATGATTATGATAGTCTTTCATCTTGAGGAATGCATAAGATTGTAGTCAATATAGGCTACTTAATTTCTCCATTTTTCTTGGTTCTACGATTATAATTTGAAATATTTTGTAGTTATACTTAAATTTTTTGATAATTATAAGAAAATTTGCATTTTACAATCTAGTCATCTGGTTTGATTTGGGGGGGTGTGTGAGGGGTCAGGGCCTTGTGACGTGACGTCATACTTGAAGGGTAATGACATTTGTGACGACGTGTGACGAAGGGGAGGGGTCAAAAATCGTCCAAAATTGCGTGACGTCATTTTTGGATGGCTCCCTAGCGTTCAGGCGCTTCTTTTTTTTACACCTTAAGCGCTGTCTGGATAACAGACGATATTTGCAAGGAGAAACAAATTAAGCATCCAAAAAAGTAAGTAAGCAAAATAGAGAAAAACATACACAGATTCATGCATAGAATATGTCTTCACGGCGTATATAGTTAGACAAACACAGTGTGTGCTGTAGTCGGTTAGTCTATTAGTCCGCTTTGCTCAGCGGCGAACAGTTCGTTTCTCTTCAATTAAAGTTTTTCGTGTAAATTGATGCATCTGTCAGATATGATTTATGCAGTGACAGCTAAATATAGGCGACCCATGCATATATGGGCGTGTTGGTAATTGCCTTTAGGTCAATATATATGTATATATGTATAGGCCAGGTATATGTGTATATAGGTGCCAATATTATATATATATTACTGGCGATGGAGCATATTTATATATAGAGGAGCGTCGGGTCGTCGGGTGCAAGCACGCGTCCGGTTATTTATCCCATATGCTGACGAGTTGAACAAAAACAACGACAACTTGGGCTATATGTAAGTGTGCATATATGTACATAAATTATGTTATATATAGACGATATATATACGATTATGCGTATACCATATGTATCTATATACGTATATATACGTATATGTATGCATAATGTATAGGATTATATATACATGTAGTGTATGCGTTCGTGCGTGTGTGTCTGAGGGTGTTGGTATGTTGAAAGATATTTATAAGTATTCGCGGAATGCTTCTAAAACGAAGTCAGACGCTACTGGGTTGAAACTCATTCCAGTATAGTCTCCAATTATCTCTTGTGCATATCATTCCACGCCTATAGATGAAGTATATAATCACACTCACTCACTCACTCACTCACCCACTCACCCACTCACTCACTCACTCACTCACTCACTCACTCACTCACTCACTCACTCACTCACTCACTCACTCACTCACTCACTCACTCACACCACTCACCCCACTCACCCACTCACTCACTCACTCACTCACTCACTCACTCACTCACTCACCACTCACTCACTCACTCACTCACTCACTCACTCACTCACTCACTCACTCACTCACACACTCACTCACTCACTCACTCACTCACTCACTCACTCACTCACTCACTCACTCACTCACTCACTCACTCACCTCACTCACTCACTCACTCACTCACTCACTCACTCACACACTCACTCACTCACTCACTCACTCACTCACTCACTCACTCACTCACTCACTCACACACTCACACACTCACTCACTCACTCACTCACTCACTCACTCACTCACACACTCACTCACTCACTCACTCACTCACTCACTCACACACTCACTCACACACTCACTCACTCACTCACTCACTCACTCACTCACTCACTCACTCACTCACTCACTCACTCCACTCACTCACTCACTCACTCACTCACTCACTCACTCACTCACTCACTCACTCACTCACTCACTCACTCACTCACTCACTCACTCACTCACTCACTCACTCACTCACTCACTCACTCACTCACTCACTCACTCACTCACTCACTCACTCACTCACTCACACTCACTCACTCACTCACTCACTCACTCACTCACTCACTCACTCACACACTCACTCACTCACTCACTCACTCACTCACTCACTCACTCACTCACTCACTCACTCACTCACTCACTCACTCACTCACTCACTCACTCACTCACTCACTCACTCACTCACTCACTCACTCACTCACTCACTCACTCACTCACTCACTCACTCACTCACTCACTCACTCACTCACTCACTCACTCACTCACTCACTCACTCACTCACTCACTCACTCACTCACTCACTCACTCACTCACTCACTCACTCACTCACTCACTCACTCACTCACTCACTCACTCACTCACTCACTCACTCACTCACTCACTCACTCACTCACTCACTCACTCACTCACTCACTCACTCACTCACTCACTCACTCACTCACTCACTCACTCACTCACTCACTCACTCACTCACTCACTCACTCACTCACTCACTCACTCACTCACTCACTCACTCACTCACTCACTCACTCACTCACTCACTCACTCACTCACTCACTCACTCACTCACTCACTCACTCACTCACTCACTCACTCACTCACTCACTCACTCACTCACTCACTCACTCACTCACTCACTCACTCACTCACTCACTCACTCACTCACTCACTCACTCACTCACTCACTCACTCACTCACTCACTCACTCACTCACTCACTCACTCACTCACTCACTCACTCACTCACTCACTCACTCACTCACTCACTCACTCACTCACTCACTCACTCACTCACTCACTCACTCACTCACTCACTCACTCACTCACTCACTCACTCACTCACTCACTCACTCACTCACTCACTCACTCACTCACTCACTCACTCACTCACTCACTCACTCACTCACTCACTCACTCACTCACTCACTCACTCACTCACTCACTCACTCACTCACTCACTCACTGAATCCTTTGTCCTTATCTGTAACCAGCCTATTGTCAACAGTCGCAGTGTTTATCGGTCCGTGTTGTTTCCGCGTTTCCGTACCACAATGTGGGTTTATTGTACTTCTCGTGTACGAGGCCACCATGCACCATTACACTTATTTTCTGTTATCCACAAACAGCAGGAGAAACATTTTCAAGATATCTTATGATTCACCAGTTTTCACCTGTTTAAGTTGCCACGTGAAGCATCCGAATTTTTTATAGACGCTTAACAAAATAGTCTTATGTATCGCTATAGCCTTACAGCCCAGCATCACCTGGGATTGAATTTTAAACTCAGCAGGTGCGAAGTCTCGCCTGAGTCGCCTCTGATTGTATCCGTGAAGTTCGATCCGATCTCGAGTGCTAAACTTGATGGGCGCTCCGAGTGACGCCGTGGTTTAACGGCCAGGGTACCTGATTTGCATATTAAAATTGACACGGCCTTCAGATGATGCGAATGCAAATGGCGCTTGTTATTATATATCTAATTAATGTCGGCTAATTGTGCAGCTTACTGCTTATGATGACCATATATCAGAATTTATAAGGAATTATGGGTTTGCTAGAAATTCGCAAAAGAATGTTTTGTACGAATGTTCACATCTGAGCTTTCTGTCGCTGGTGTCCCAAGTAATGCTCTATAGGCTAGTTAAGTCAACAGAGACTCTAAACGTTCATGCCATCTGTCAGCTGTTGACGGGAATCCGTCGGTTGGTTCCACGCTTGTGTGTGGGCCAGCCTTTGGTGATTCTTTTAGCTTACAGTGTACTGTTTTGCTCGCTGTTCTAACACTCATTGAAACGACATTTGACATCTTGTAGCTAGCGCAGAGAATGCCTCTGAGTAGATTTTGCTTGAAGAGGCACTATGTCAAGTTTCAATAATTTCATTGATTAAACATACTATTTCACTTTTTTCCTATTACATTTTTAACCTTTCCCTCACTTATTACCTTTTTCACACGCTGCTCGATGCTGTTGATTTTTTCTGCAAGGTTAATATGTTAGCATGTCATCATGTGAAGCTTATGTGTCAGAAAATCATCATGTGTCAGAAAATAATCATGTGAAGTTTATGTGTTAGCAAATGATCATGTGAAGCTTATGTGTCAGAAAATGATCATGTGAAGTCTATGTGTTAGCAAATCATCATGTGAAGCTCATGTACTGGCAAATCATCATGTGAAATATATGTGTTAGTAAATCATCATGTGAAGCTTATGTTTTAGTAAATCATCATGTGAGGTTTTTATGTGTTAGTAAATCATCGTGTGAAGTTTATGTGTAGGCAAGTCATCACGAGGTAGGAATCCATTGCAATCAATGTGACTCAACAACGAACGGGTGCTACTAATGAAAGACAGTTTGCTATAAAGACTTGCTCAGCTATAAAAGCTGTCGTGGAAAATAAATAAAGGTCGTAAGAGTTTTCGGCTGACAGAACTTCTGTCGTCTTTCTTCGTCAAAGTTCACAGGCTTAACGAAAAAAAACAGTGTGTCTGTAATTGCAGAACACAGGCACGTGAGTATGCAGACAGACAGATAGAAAGAGAGACAGGCTGACATACAGACAGGCAGGCAGACGGACAAACAGGCAGGCATAGAGGGAGGGTATTCAGACGAAGACGCAGATGGACAGAAACAGTCACAGTTCGTTTGTGAGATAGAGATGAAAAGACAACGAATGGGTGTAAAAAAGACAAAATTGGAGAATAGATATACGAAAGACATCGAAAGAGACAGAGAGAGAGAAGGAGTAAGGGAAGGAAGAGGAGGAGAGGAGGAGGAGGGATCTGCAGATTAAAAGGCAGAATGGAAAGAATCGGAGGAGTTGTTGTTTACAAACTGTCCGAAATATCTGCACCTCCTACTCCCCCTTGGGCAGATGGTCCTCCATTCGGTCCTAAATGGGGCGTCTACCCGTCAATCTGTGTAGCTACCGACACAAGCAAAGCACTTCCCTCCACTTGCTTTGACGGCACCTCCCAATTCACAAACGCTGCCTCTTCCCAGTTTCTCTGCAGAGGAATTTTTCGCTTGGCATCGGTCGGTGACGCATCTGTGTATTTATCGTCGAGAGGCGCTATATAAATTTTTATTGATTGATTGACTGACTGATTGATTGCTCGCTCGCTCGAACATAATTTGACGGACAATTTCTAATAGCAGATTGAATAGGAATTTATTCAAGAGCATCTTATTTTTGGAACCCAGTTCAAATGTACGCAGTACGCAGTGATCACGCGCCTTAGTGTGGCAATAGAGAACCAGCGTGCTTTTTCTATTAACACTTGAAGCCTGGATTTTCCAGCCGGATTGGGATGCGATGCGCCTCTAAATAGTTGTATTTTGGAGGCGCTATACAAATGTACTGAGCAAATGGTTCTGATCGTCCAGTCAAATTACATATACATTGGAACCGGTGTAATTCATTACATATCTTGTAATCCCTACATAACAATGTTTTTCATACCAAACCGAACACTACTTCCACAACAGTGGATGGTGTTATGCACAACTTGACCAACCCTCAAAATTTCACATATTTAAACAAATTAAATTCAGAATAAATTTCTGAACACATACACGCTATTATCAACCTTCTAGCTCATCAGAATGCTTAGGCCTACTAATGACTAAAAACGTTTGGACCAACCTGCGACTCTGTTATGCACAACTGGACCAATTGAGCCACTTCCTATAGGCATTTCAATACACGCCAACAGCAGCCTAAGAAGGATACCTGGAAGAAATGCAATGCCTTTGCTACATAGATCAAAAGCATCAGAGCAAGACCAGCACAACAGGATCGTTGCTGGCTGCAGAAGCTTATATTAATTAAGAGCCGAATTAACCAGAGACAGCGTAGTTTAAGACCGAAGAAATGAAAAGAATCATAAAGATTTTGGACAGTAATCGCGTTTGATCTAGTATACAACGAAAGAGCTGGAAAAAGCGGGGTATGGATTTGAAACATTTAATCTCTTTTAATGTGTCTGTCCTTTATTTATATCGCCTCTGATTAACTAAGAAAATAATAGGTTAATCATGGGGCACATCGCACAATGTCACATGGAGCATTTGCCAACAATTTTCAAGGATTCAAATGGACCAACCCCCAATTATACCATAGTATAATTTAGATGGACCAACCGCATATTCCCAGGATTCAAATGGACCAACCAACATTTGTTTCTTCAAATGATAATTCTCCTTTAAATTGCCAAATTCAACATTACAAAAATATTTAAAAGATATTTTTTCACTTAGACGATTAAAATCAATTTTTTTCCATCTACAATTGAAAGAGTAGGCCTACTTTAAAGAAATGTTTTTTTGGGTAATACTGAATTTTGGAGTTGGTCCAGTTGTGCATAGCATCATCCAACTGTTTTCTCAGCGAAACTGGACATCGTCTGCTTATCGACTTTCTTTTGATCGAGCGCGAACCTAAGAAAAGGCTCCTTCTCGTGATTTGGTTTTCTTTCTTGAAAAGGATCAGACACATCTGGGACGTGGCATAGATTACACGACCCATCTATCATATGGATAATAGATAATCAAATTAAATTCGAACAATGTGTGCCCGAGCAAATGTTTGTGCGAGAAAATGGCATTATCCGCGGATATTGAGCAGCAGCAATAATAGGGAAAGACGATTTGATTACGAACCGAATCTGCATTCATTTGATGACTCGTTCAGTAGAAGGTCTATTTGCCGTTAGCAAACTTGGTCTGTAATTTGACGATTTTGAATTCGAAATTGAGCAATGGACTTCGTGAAACGCCTGTGGACAACTTGTACCCATGCATAAATACATATTTACACGCAAACGACGTCCACGCATATATACATACATAACAAACATGAATTCATGCATGCAATCATGCATACATACATCCATACATACATGCATACATACATGCATACATACATCCATACATACATACATACATACATACATCCATACATCCATGCCGTACACGCATTATACTTGTATGTAGTCCAAAATTTAGATTTTCTCAGTTTACCAGCGCATTGGGCGGAACAAGTTCATCACAGACCTAACCCCTCTTAACTCCTTCGCTCGATTTAACCCAATTTCAATAAAGCTAAACAAACTAAACGAACGTATTCCTCCCTCACCTACTCCTCATACGATAAGACAATTGATAACCAGGATCATGGGAATGCAAACGCTATATGTACGTTCCTAACAACGTACTTGTCACCCAAGCAATTCTAAACCAAACGGTCTCTATGGGAAAATGTCAGCGTTGGCATTGACAAGTACAACTCCACCGCTGTTCGCTTTCTGACAGTGCCAGTCCCAAGCCTGGATAATGGAGGAGGGAGACGCTAATGATCTTTATTATCAATCACACAGTGTCGTTTAACGGAAACTACTACAACTTGACACGTACCACTTATTCTTTCTTTTCAGCCGCCAGAAAAGTGTCTTCCAGCTCATATTCTTTAAACATTCTGTGGTTATAAGAAATTGTAAAGTAAGTTGGCAGAATATAGCAACGGCGGCATTTAAAGAGACGAGCAAGACCGATTCAGCTTGAAAAGTTTAATAATACCAGATTTATCAATTATAATATCTGTGGACAAGTACGAATTATTATATGATCGTTTTACGGTTGCTATGATTTGCATCTAGCTCCATCCACTCTCTCGTTGTTGGCCAGATGTTATCGTCTGTCTCAGCAGCTGTTCCATCTTTCTTGTCAGACGTCGAATCTGTTTCTGGTTTGCTCTATATAAATAAATGGCGGCTCGTGTCTATATTATCGATATTTCGTTGAATTTGATTAGCGCTGGCATTGATGTTCGCTGGCACATCGTATGGAAGCAATCATCTCTTGACGTCTCGTGCTGAGTGAGTGCCTCGCGAACCCTTCAAGAGACACGTTACCTTTCCCGTGATTGACAACCGAGCTCTTTACAGAGGCACCTTATAAATAAGTCTCAAAAACATAGCAATAAAGGATATAAAAATAATGGAAATGACCATGATGATTGCTGCAACTAGTGTACGATGACAAAAATAACAATAAAGAAAGCAGAAGAGGAGGAGAAGAAGCAGATGGGAGGAAACTATGACGATAATAGCCAAAGTCACGAAGAAAAAAATACAGTTAGGAATGAAGGAGGTAAAGAAGAAGGAAAAGGAAAAAAGGAAGGAGAGAGAAAATAAGTAAAAGAAGAGGAAGATGATGATGAAGAAGAAGCTGGAAAAGGAAAGAGGAAAGACGAGGAGGAGAGATAGAAGAAAGAGAAAAAGAGAAGGGTGCAGTAGATGACTTCATTTGCGATGCTGATGATGAAGATGGCGATGATAAAGATGATAACGGTGTATTTGCTTTTCTGTTTTAGAGGACAAGCCATGTCCAGATGACATGGATGAAGACGTTTCAGATGGTGAGTAAATGAAAGAGTGAACTGCCAATAATAGTTAATAACCCGGTGCCAACTGATCGTTTAGTGGACGGTTTACACTTTACGTACGCTCATTTAGGTAATGTTCTTTGTGGTAAAGGTTACTTTTCGTTCTTCTCAGAAGCGAGTTGTTGCCCTGTGATATAACCGCTCTTACGTTTTTATGATTTACTTGAGACATGCCTTTCTTTGAACACAGTAATTACATCCAGCTTCATAAGGGACTAATTGCGCTGGTGGCCGATGTACAAACGCTTTCAATTTAAGATCTTATGTGTAAATGCTTTGCATGATGGGTTCCTTGACTTCCTTCTATCAATGCTTTGCTGCAAAATATTGTTCTCCCCAAATTCAACATATATGCATTCATATATACATGCAAACATACATACATACAAACACGCATAAATACATACATGCATCAAAAAGACTTGATATAGCGCCAATTCAATATGTCCACCCAAAGGCGCTTCAGGTTCAACTGCGGCTGAAAAGGACAGATTTCAGATAGGTGTTAAATGCAGGTGAAAAGTTCCTAGAGCAAGAAAACGGAGGCCTAGAGGAACCCCTTCAGATGATCGGATCCATGACCGAGAAAAGCCCGATTCCATATTATAGAAGTGCTTGCAAAAAAGGAATGATCAGGTCACCGTGGACCGCAGAGCGAATTGGTCGACGACCAATGCTGGCTGAGATAAGGCCACATAACTTCTGCAAATAAAGAGGCTTCAAACAGAATGGGATATCCTCAAATAAGACCCACTGGTAGTAGAGGCGACCAGTGCCGGACATTCCGCATGTAGTCCGATACATGACTTTCTCTGGGGATGCCACCAGTCAATCGCGCAGCCGCAAGCAAAACCCGCTCCAAGCGCCCAATCCGACTCTGTGGAATGCCAGCGTATATATTGAGGAACAATAGTCAAGGCGATTGTTAACGAAGTCATTTAATACATGTAGAATAGCTGCGGAGCTAAGAGGTACATAATATTATTACTCGCAAATGGCGCAGCTGGTGAAAGCAGCTACGAGAGACAGTCTTTACATGTTGAGTGAAAGTGAGTTCTTGGTCAAGAGTGACATCTAGATCCGAAGCAGAGGTGCGCAAAGCGAAGATGGGAACTGGGCAGAGAGGGCATAGACATCGATTTCCGTCAGCTGCTGTCTGGTGCCAAGCAAATAAATTGCGTAATAGATGGGTTCAACCGAAGCCGATTTGACGACATCCAGCCACCAAGGGAGTCCATAGCCAACTGCATGGAGCGGGCAGCAGCGATCGCATTTGCCTCAAGACATTGAATGTAAATGAAGGCGTGTGTCGTCTGCGTATAATGTGTTCAGGACTCCACAAGAAGACGTGTAATAGATGTTTAATAATGAGTCTAGTACAGAGTCCTGGGGTAGCCCAAATGGGGCGGGAGCCCATTGGGACCTAGTCGACCAGGATGCGACACAATAAGTGCGCCAACATAGAAGGACGTAGTCAGTCAAGGGGCGTGTTCGCAAGAATGAAGAGCGCAGAAAGGCGGAGTAAGAGGATGTTCGTGATCGACCGAGTCGAAGGCTGCACTAACACCGAGCAGTATTCATGCGCATACATACAGATATGCATGCAAGCGTACATGCAGACATACACAGATGCATGCGTTAATTACCCATCTGTCTCATTCAGTGACTTGAACCCTTTCGAAGATAGTTTTTAAATGATAAATATTATTATGCTGCTTGTTTTTAAGGATTTGACTTCATTGGAATATCCGGGGTCGATTCGCCTGGGACGGTTATTCCAGGGATCACAAGGATCACAGGAAGTAACAAATACGCAACGGCCTTCAGCATTGGCCCGGAAGCCAATCTGAAAATTCCAACAAGGTGTGATCTCTGAAAAAGCATATATATATATATATATATATATGTTACAGGCAATGTCTGAAACCCTGCAGGAATTTAGTAAAATGTCTAGATAATTTGTGAACCCTAACCCTGTAGTCTAACCCTACACTAACTCTAATCAAAACCTTACACTATCAAACCCTACACTATCAATCAATCAATCAATCCATCAGTCAGTCAGTCAGTCAGTCAGTCAGTCAGTCAGTCAGTCAGTCAGTCAGTCAGTCAGTCAGTCAGTCAGTCAGTCAGTCAGTCAGTCAGTCAGTCAGTCAGTCAGTCAGTCAATCAATCAATCAATCAATCAATCAATCAAGCAATGCAATTTATATAGCGTTTCTTCAATATAACTATTCACGGGAGTTGCAGACCCAGGCCCGGTCAAACAGGAAAGTCTTAAGAAGCTCATGGAAAGAGCCAGGAAGAGAGCGCAGGTCATATGGGAAGCTATTGTAAAGACAGGGAGGGACCCACTATTATGAATGCTCTATCCTGTCTGGTAGCAGTGTGAGCATGTGATACTACAAAGTCGCCCCTAACGTAAACTAAACCCTAAATGGGTGATTTAACAAATTTCCTAAAATTTCACACATTGCCTGTAACATAAGTAATCAGATAGCATCACGATTTGATCGCAGTTAGAATACAACGAGTTTTTAATTGCTTCAACTCGGTGGTCGCTCGCTACTATAACGGTTAATGTGCTGGGCTGTAGATCGAGTGATCGGGGGTTCATATTCCCATGCACCAGGGCAGAAATAGGGAGAGAGATTACTGCTCCACTTGCGCCCATTAGCTAACTCAATAGCCTCCAAATGTGCTCATTAGTGAACCTTAGTGGTTATTACCAGTAGCCACATGATGTAAAAGCTAATTAATTAATATGAAGAACATTGATTGATGCTCGAACTTCATTAAATCAGTTATATTAAAGCCGACTGAACTTAAAAATTAACTAAGATTTGCCTATGACAAAATGAGGATAAATGGATTGGTTACAAGTGACGAGGGCTAGAAGCAGTTCTATGCATGCGGAACGTCTTCATATTTACGGTTTTTTAGGCAAGGCCTTCTTTACCCATGAACTGTTGTATTGTCGTGTGTACACTTATGAACTCTGAACAGAGGTCAACATCAGATACAGCTGTACTATATTACATTGCGACTGTGACGGAGCGTTGACCTTCGCTAAGGTAAACATCGGGTAGTGAAAACTGCCATGACAATGGCAGTTTTCACTACCAATGGTCCAACTTCAATGGTCACCATGCAGTCGCAATCCTTATAAGTATGCGTGTTGCTACGTGTGTATGCCTTGTGTGACGTACTTCTGTATGCATACGTATACCATATTATATTTGTGTAATGTAATGTACACTCTCTAAAATTTCTCAGTTTCCACAGAAGCCACATCAAGGGGACCAGCTCAGCACCGGGGCTATACCGAATCAAGTTCGCTGTCTGCAATTACAGCTGAGGTTCTCGTTTCATTGCGGTGCCAGGTAAAAACCCATCGATAGTAATAATAATAATATTAATAATAATAATAATAACAACCTGATGACTTCTGTGTTGTACAATTTACAGGTCGATGTTTCCGAAAGGGGTTCCCGATGAGTTCTCGTTTGTGGCGACTCTGAGAGTGAGGAGCTTTATCGATGAATGGGAACTGATTCGAATCGACGACTCAGAGGGTCAAGGTCAATTCGGAATCATCTTGGACGGAGTGAAAAGAGAGATCGAGGTCTATATGCCGAACATAGGAGAGATCCAGTCCATCACCTTCTCAAATTCACCTGCCATCGTCGATGTAAGTCAACCAAAGGAAAAAACCATCTGTACAACCGCTGTTAATGCTTCCATTACTGCAGCTGTAGCTGCTACTACAGATACATCTACAACAACAACAACAACTACTACTACTACTCCACTACTTCCCATTATCATCGCTACTACTTCAACTACTATTACTACTTTCCTTTCCACTGCTACTACTACCTACTAAAACTACTAATATAATGACATAATAATAACATTATTATTATTATTATTACTACTAATACTACTACTATTATTATTGCTTATTATTCTCAGGTACGCACCGTTCTAGTCCGACATTTTAAAAGATGTAGTAAATCAACAAATTACCTTCCTTTACTTTCGTTCACCGTTATTCGCCAACAGCTCTGTACCACAACTTATATCACCTTATCGCAGTTCAGTTATTATCCTCAGCTTCCGATGATAGCTAATTATACCAATAACAGAAATACTACTGCCAATAATTGTAATTAATATTAATGATGATAACAATAATAGTGATAATAATGAAAAAGGTAATAATAACAATAATATTAAGACGCTTAATATAGCGCCGCACTTCGTCGAGTCGAGGCAGAAGAATTGGACACGTGACATATACGAGATACTCTCATATCTTGAGCCTAAATTAATGCCATAGTTAATCAAAAAGTAAATCTTCTTAACGGTTTTCCCTACGGTTTTAGCAATTTCCTTCATCTGATGTTAATTAAGGCGTACTATAAACGCTGTAAAATTGTAGTCATGAGTGACTCGGGGTGGGCAGAGGGTATAGCAAGGCCGTGAACATCGAAGGACTATTATACCTGCTTAATTACATGCCTACATACAAACATACATTTATGCACGCACACATACACACATTACTCACACATATATACACATAAGTGCAATATCTCGTACATGGCATTAATTCATTGATTTGTACATTTATATATCATTATATATATATATATATATATGTACATACATGTATGCCTACATATATATTCCCCGCATCACATGTACACATGCATACACACATATTTCTGTACACATCGACGTACAATGCGCTGTGCATACATACAACGTGCTTGCATTTGTGCATTCGTGCATGCGACAGTGTAAGCCTGATTTCTGTTGTTGTCTGTGCAGCTCTTCGATGGTCAGTGGCATAAGCTGGAGTTCAGTAGCACTCGTGATGAACTGACATTATACATCGACTGTGAAGCGGTGGCTAACGAGGCCCTCGATGAGAGAGATCCCATTGACCTCGACGGACAAATCTCCATCGCAGCCAAGGAAGACGGAACTTCAGCATCGGTAGTACTGAAGCCTTTGGGTTTACATCAGGCACTATATATAGCAGTGGCTCCCAACCTTTCTCGACTCAGGGCCACTTTTATTTAGTTGGAGGACATGATGGGCCACAGGGCTAAAATTAATTATTTTAAATGTTTACAGATTTTCATTGTAGAATAGAAACTAATTACACATGGATATACATTTGATGTTACTTATAAACGTCAACAAAATATAATAATTTATAATCGAAAATAATTATTCTGCCAAAGATTCTTTTTTTTCCACCTAGGCCAATACATTTTTTATATCTTAGATAGGTCGAGGACCACTTTTAGAGGCCTGGCGTGTCACTTGTGGCTCGCGGGCCACAGGTTTGGAATTGCTGCATTATAGTGTGACACTGCTACCGTTTCTTTTAGCTATCAAAACAGCCGCCAATATCATGAACACTAGAGTCATCAAAACAATCTTTATTATGTGATGGTGTATCCTAGTACAACGAAGAATCAATCGATGGCGCTGAGTGAATGACTGTTTCATGAACCATCTCCAGCTAATCGTCTACCTCGCCACCACGTTCACCTTCATTTGCAACCCAGACCCACCGTTTATGCCTCTTGGCATTACCAGTATTTTTATTGTTTTCATTGCGGCTACCTTTACCCTACTCAACTCCCGTTATAAGTTTTATTGTCAACACCAGGATTTCTATTATGGCCTAATGCGGCCACGCAACGATATCAACATCGTCATCAACATCGTCATCAACATCGTTATCAACATCGTCATCAACATCATCGTCAACATCGTAGTCATTTTCGTCATCGTCGGGGTTGTCATTGTCATCAACATCAATGTCTGCAGTAGAATCATATTGCTCGTCGCCATCATAGTCATCATCATCATTATCATCCTGATAATAACCATGATCGCCGCAATCACCAATATATCAGTAGCAGTATGACGTCATGCATGGTTGATGACATCATTCATGGTTGATGACATCATTCATGGTTGATTTGTGTCTCCTGTGCGTAGATTGATCTTCAGTGGCTGATGATGCACTGCGATCCAGGCAAACCGAAGAACGGAAGATGCGATGACATCGATGTAAGCTTCATCTTCTGTTCCTTCTTCTCCCTCCTTCTCCTCCACCTCCTTATCTTCATCACTATCAGCATCATCATCATCATCCTCCACTTAATTCTGTCATGGTACCATCTAAAAAACAGTATCCATCTTTGTCAGAGACTCACCTCCTTTCCAACCTCCTCCTCCTCTTTTGATTCCTCTTCTTCTTCATCCCCCTCCACCTCCTCTTAATCGTCAGCAGCAGCAGCAGCAGCTTCTTCTTCTTTGTCTTCCTTATCGTCATCATTTTCATTGTCATCTTCTTTCTCATCTTTTTTATCGTCATCGTTTTCATCGTCATCATGTTCTGTTTATTCCATAACAAGAACCTTCCTCTGAAGGTTCCTGTGCTGTGAATGTTCCCCAGATGTTGCTTCTATGCACGTACATTTGCATCTGCACATGACTGTAATTTAAGCTGGTTCCATCTTTGTGAGAATGCTTTCATCCATGCCTATAGGCTATGACTGGCTGTGATTTAGGAAAGAAACTATAACTAATGGTTCCCTGTTTGGTATGAATCATGCACATATGCAAACCCACGCCCACACTCTCACGCCTACATTGTATTGTATTTAAGCATTTATAGAGCGCCTCTGTTAGGGAGAACCCTTCAGAAGCGCTAGACATGCACACCCACACCACCAGGACACACCTGCCTAGGCACTCGAGCGGTTTATATACGACTATGTTATATACATAAAATGGGTGAATGTGTGGTTGAAGTGAGCAGATTTTGGAAAAAAATATGGAGTTAAGGTCAAGGTTTTGATATGGAAAACTGATGCGTTGTGATTTTATGGCTTCAGCGATTTCGTACAACGAGGCCTTCAAGACCGAGGGTTACGACGAAAAAATCGACCCCAAGACCAGCGACTCCACGACCACGAACGACTCCAAGGAGACCTGTGAGGTTCACAACTCAGCCAGTGGCTAGACCAGACCCTACAAAGGTAGGATCCATCGGAAATCGACAGATGTCTTGAGGATGGGTGAAGCTGAGGATAATAACTGAACTGCGATAAGGTGATATAAGTTGTGGTACAGAGCTGTGGGCGAATAACGGTGAACGAAAGTAAAGGAAGGTAATTTGTTGATTTACTACATCTTTTAAAATGTCGGACTAGAACGGTGCGTACCTGAGACTTTAAAAGGATCTCACAGGATCAATTCATTGAAAAATTAGAAAGGTTGCTGTGGAAAAACTGCGCATTTAAATGTGCATGTCCCCAGCTTGAATCTAAAGGCGGACATACATGAACCATATATCCGATGAGTAAAATCGGGTCAGTGTGTACGTTGCGGTCTTAACCAGTCGACCGATAGGACAGCCCCTGTGCAATGGGGAACTCAATCCTGTCTGAATTATTCAGTAGGCCTATGATTCTGGTCGTATGCAGAAGATTAATCCAAGTCTGACTTAAGTCTGAGTTACGTTTGATATAGATCTGGCTTATGTCTAATTAAGAACAGCTTGACATTTAATTTAAGTCTGATTTTTAAGACTGATTTGAGTCTAATATTGGCCTAAGTCTACCTTCAGTTGATTTAAGTATGACTTAGATCTGGCTTTAATCTGATTCGTATCTTATTCTAAATTTGATGTAAGTGTGATGTAAGTCTAAAGTCAGGCTTAATCAGACTTAATTAGACTTGAATCAGACTTTGACCGTTATACTTAGACGATTTAAAATAATTTAAAATGTATTCTGCAATTGCTGTTCTATCTGCGTGGATATCCTTTATAATTGTTATTTCACACTCATTTGAAACAAATATTGTCACACTGTTTATAACTATCTTTGGATGAGCAATAATTTTGTAGCGCCAACTCTTATATGAAATGAGTCTTTTTATTATGACCTTCGCAACAGCAGCGCCACCTAGTGAACTGAAGTGAGTCTCGTCGACGTAACAGAAAAGTTGTCTTCAAGACTGACAATTTCTGTTCGTTCATATTATATAATATTATATAATATTATATATAATCGCATGCTTTTATCACGACACCAAGTCACGTGAGTATGACGGCCCAACCACCTGACTGAGGCCAATCGAGTTCAGTTGGAGTCATTCGACGGAATGTGTTGTGTGTCTTATGCATTGAGACAGGACAGAGCGTTCACTCTGTGTTACGCAGGTTCCACTGGCTGGCCTTCTATGAAGATATACAGTAACTACAGAGGAACCTTTAGCATGTCTTCAACTCACAGCTGTTATTGTCACTCAACGCCTTAGACTGGTTATTAATAGTATGACGCATAATAAATGCTTAATATTGACAACGATCTGGTCCGATCTGCGCATGCTCAGGCTACGCCGATCATTCCTGGATGAGGCTTTTCCTATCATACACGATCGATTCGGTCCAACTGGAAAAATCGGATCGGATTGGTGCTAGGCTTGCTTGAATGATGTGGAACTTCGATAACGACCTTTCCTTTCCTTTCCCTTCCTTATATTTGAGCATGAAGGAGATTAAAAATGTTTTCCGATTTGTTTCAATTGGTGCTTCGATTGTTATTGTTACTGCATTTGGAAATTGAAGTTATCAGGAACGACCCCACCTGAGGAACATTGTTGTTCCTTTTCGGCCTACTCGCTTACACCCACGAACTGCTAATAACATATCATTATGAACCCTTTTTTTAGATATCAATTATAATGTACATGAATTGAATTGAATGTGAGGTCGCATATTATCGCCTGAAAATAAACTTAAAATGTATATGTAAAGTAATTTGCAGCATGCGAAATTACTTTGCGCCTGGACACTAACTGTCACAAATACATAAAAGAACACGGCTCCTGGATGAATCACTCCTCTAAGCATCTCTATCACTTCCTCCCTTCCTCCCTCTCATCTTCCTTTCCTCCCTCCCTTCCTCACAGGTGGATCAATAGCTATCTAGGCGTGCCTGCCTCTCTCTCTCTCTCTCTCTCTCTCTCTCTGCCTCTGTCTCTATCTCTGTCTCTCTGTCTCTGTCTTTCTCTCTGTCTCTATGTCTCTCTCTGTCTCCTACCTTTGTCTCTCTATCTGTCTGTCTTTCTCTGTCTGTCTGTTTGTCTGTCTCTCTCTCTGTCTCTCTCTTACTTTCGTGCCACTCAATTCGCATCAGAAATATCACTCTAACACTGACAATTAGACCTACTGCGTGTCTTTTCATTTATTGGTTTGTTGTGATCGAAAATCGCTGTATTATGTTGTGACTCCTACGATACCACAGAGAGCGCTTTCGGACCTATTCCCGATTCAACCCTAGATCTCAAATGCTTTGACGGTGCTATATCACACTTGATCATAAATGTATACATCCGTAGATGCATATATACAAAGGTGATGCATGTGATACCTACAGTCATGCATGTGATACCTATATGTGATGCAAGTGATGCCTACATGTGATACTCACATATGATACCTACATATATGATATTTACATGTGATCCCTACATATGATATCTACTTTTGATACATGCATGTAATACCTACATGTGATACTTACATGTGATACTATAGGTGATACCTACATGTGATGCAAATGATGCTTACATGTGATACCTACATGTGATACTCACATGTGATATCTACATATGATATCGACTTGTGATGCTTGCATGTGATACCTACATAATATGATACCTACATGATGTACCCACTTGTGATACATGTGATACACCCACATACACGCAATGGTTTGCTAGAACCGGTCTATACTTATTGAAATGGTAAACATGGCATACTAGCTGAACATTATTAAGCCTGACACGAAAGATTAGTAAGTCATTGAACGAGCGTCAACCGCTAGATCGGATGCTGATAAATCCGGATCTGCCCAGACCCAGTGGATAGATCGATATCCAAACCCCGCCTTTGCTGTATCTTACACCATCAGCGAGAGGGTACTGAATGGTGAACGTTGCCACGTACTGCGGACTTAATCGGTTGTCGTCGTTCCTCATTTTGATTGCAACACAATAGATAAAATTAAGCGTCCTTACCACGCGGATACCATTTGTAGTTTAATTAGCAGCATTGTCTGCCAATCAATGGCCATTTGACTGTCTTTAATGACTCGAATATTACTTATAAGCGTTTTACGATTTGTCGAAAATGTGCAACGAAAGTGCATGCACCCAGACATATTCACTAAAATACACACGTACATGCGTACATGCGCGCGTGAATGCACGAATACATGGAGTGCGATATTATTGCACTATTTCGTACATATAAACATATTTTAATTAATACTTTAATTGCAACTGCTCGTCTAGCGTGTCTTCATAGTAAGTCGCCTTAGGGTCTATGCATATGGAAAATGACCGGAATGTTGGCTGCTTGCTGCTTTTATCTTAAAATTTGCTTATAATATTTGCTATTGAACACGTTTCAAAACAGATTAAAATAATAGAAAATATATTTCCGAAGACTAATCCATCTGTATAATTATTTATTGCGTATGTATTTGTTGCACTCAAAACCTTGCGAATGCAACACTCTGGCGATGTACGGCTTGCTCTAGGTCTATTTATAGTCTTAGTTCATGATTACTAAACTGTCCCATTTTCTACGTCTGATTCTACTATCCAGCAATTATTCATTTTGCCTTTGACGATGTTCAGTCTTGGTCGACAAGTTATAAGCCTCTTCTGAATCTTTCTAAAACTGAGTTTCTTCTACAATAACAAGCCAACAAACAGCGTTACCGACTTCATTACTCGCGTTAGTTCACACTGTCAGCCGTGCTGAATGTTCAAACAGTTGGTGTTTGACTAGATTTCGACAAGTTCTAACTCTTTACAGCCTAAAGGCCTACTCCGTATAAAAGCCTTGCGTTTAATTCTTCCAACTTTCATAATCCAGAAATCGCTGATCAGTGGCAATTGGTAGCTAGTTGAACCTCGTAGGATTAAGAGTGATTGGAATGAACGGTCGAGCAAGGAAACTTGGTGGTAGACCAGATGGCGCCAGTTTTACAACGATAGCTGCTTTCAGTATGGGACTCATCCTGGAACGGACCGGATTAACTTTTGCCAGGCATATATTTGAAGGAAGAGACATAACAAAGCAAGCATCTAAATTAAGCCCTGACGATGAAAAGTTGCGAAGAGAAGTGGAGAGGATTGAATTGCAATAGTCTAGGCAGCAGTCTAAGCAGTCTAGCGGCATGTCATGAACCATGTCATATATATATATATATATATATGATCGAGATATCGAAGCTGCATGATGTCAATGTTACAAGGTCATGTTAGGTTGCTGCAATTATACTTCAGAAACAATTGACAACTTAAAAGCAATGACCATAGCTAAGTGACGACCTTCTGATTCTAGCAGAATTTTAATACTACCATCAATTAGGAACGCAGGCTAATAGGGTGAATAATACTTCCAAAGCAGGAATAGATTGTCGAAGACAGCCAATTTGGAGTCACCCAAATGCAAGTACTTTAAATGCTCAGCAGACGAGTCGCTTTGATGAAACTTAGGATATCTTATTCTCTGTATCGTCGATAGCACCTTTTGACAAGGCCGTGTTACAAGCGAAAGAAGAATATACGAGAGACATTGCTAGGTAGTAGAGACAGTGTCCGTAGGAACACCGCAGATAGATTTTTGGGATAGACAGTCAATAAAATCAAACAAATGGAAACGAATTGAGAGGCGTGGGGCTAGATAGACGTAAAAAACCTATTTTATAAGTATAATTATTGATTTTATGTTTGTTTCCACAATTTATTAACTTCACCGGCGTCAGGCGTCTATTGCACACGTTCTCAGGCGATGGCGCTCTAGAAAATATACCTGGCTAATCCCTGCTGCAACAGACCATCTCGCCGTCTCTGTATGTCTGTCTGTATGCATCTATGTATGTGCTATTGGTTGCTCCTGTGTTTCTGTGCTTTGATTCCAAGTTCCATACTTGCTGTGGGTTTATTTATCTTTGTTATATTCAATTCTGCATGTATTTCTATCCTGTTTGTCCGTGCTATGATCTATTTTAAAATTATCATCCATTTAGGCCACTACATTATATACAAAGCAATGCATGCGTGCTTTGCAATATGCAAATAAAAGACGCTTACAAACCCGCTTGCTTGGACATACCTGCACATCGCTTTAGAAATCCTTAATAGAAATCATGAATAATTCTCATTTTTTAGTCGAGAATAGATGGAACAAAGGAACTGCCTGAATTTCCAGACGGTGATATCAAATTACCTCGACCGGGTACAGGAGGTGGAGGAGAAGTAGAAGGCGGAAAACCCGACGTAAGCAGCTGAATGTGTTAAGTGAAACAGTAATGAAAAATGAACAGAACCATTAGCGAATATAAGAATGGAAAAAGTCCCTAGGCCTAATCGAGAATGAAAAGAATGATGATGTCAGACAATAAAGGTAGAATTTAAGTGTAATGATGGTCAACAGGCACAAAGTAAGGCAATTGTATTAAACATGCGTAGCAGATGGCCAACCTCGTTCCCCTCTTTAGGAATACGTGTATTTCTTAATGATAAACCACGAATTGCTTAATTGTTGTATGTAGGCCCATAATTGTCCATTACCCCATTAGGGATGTCCATTTAACAGATGGTTAGAGATATGAAATATTTGAAACAAATGATGGATAATTATCATTTTTCAGTCGGGAAAGACGGGAATAGACGGAACAGTGGAACTGCCTGGGTTTCCAGACGGTGATATCAAATTTTCTGGATCGGGTAAAGGAGGAGAAGTAGAAGGCGGAAAACCCGACGTAAGCGGCTAAACTCCTAAGACATATATAAATATCACCAACTCACAAATACACCCAAGCATTCAGTGCGAAATAGTCACACTTTCACATAATAGAATAACAATAGACCGGTAGACACGACTTTGGAGCCAGTTATTACAATCCAACAGAAACAGAGAAGTGCGTTAGGGAAATGGCAATAGAATAAAGGAAGAGAGCGAAGCATACTGCGGAACATTTTTAGAGTCTTATAATGTGAAATTGTGATGCGCCAGAGACAGAACAAGACATAACTAAAATGTCAATTATTGATCATGAACAAATCTCTAAGAAAGCGAAGAAAGGAGAACACGAGAGCGAATTGATCACGAAATCAAAGTATGAGCGTTATAAGAGGTGCGAGTTCCAACGGGTGCGAACCGAACCAGTTAGAATAAGCATATAAGTGGCCGATATCCAACTGTTGATGCTCTCTAAGTAACCTCCCCAACGACAAACCACAAGAGTTTTTCAGTCTACCTTCCCTGTTAGAAGGCAGGGATGCCTATCTGTCGTTTTACAGAATGCTATATAACTCTTTCAAATGAATGACGAATAATTCTCATGTTTCAGTCGGGAAAGACGGGAATAGACGGAACAGTGGAACTGCCTGGGTTTCCAGACGGTGGTATCAAATTTCCTGGATCGGGTAAAGGAGGAGAAGTAGATGGCGGAAAACCCGACGTAAGCGGCCAAAATCCTATGAAATATCACCAACCCTTCCAGGAATACAATTTTTATTAGTGACATGCATGAGGGAGTAATGAATCTGAAACAGTAAGATAGCCTAAATGACATTTTAATAGAACACGATAGATCCATACATAGTCTAATTATATTTGGATGCGAACAGACCTCTTAATAATGACGAGGGATGGAGATGCCGGAAACGAATAGACCGTGCATAGCGTCAGACAACTAAGGTAGGGTTTAAAAGGCAACTGTCTTAACAATCAGAAACCAAGCCAGTTGTATTAAGCATGCATGACAGATGGCTAACCCTTGATTCAATCTAGGTTGCCTTCTTTACCACAGACGACGTGTAATACTTCCTGTCTATATGTTCGTACGGCCCACTCAGAGACGCCATCTGTTGTTGTAGCGATGGTCATATAATATTTGAAACAAATGATGGATAATTATCATGTTTCAGTCGGGAAAGACGGGAATAGACGGAACAGTGGAACTGCCTGGGTTTCCAGACGGTGATATCAAATTTTCTGGATCGGGTAAAGGAGGAGAAGTAGAAGGCGGAAAACCCGACGTAAGCGGCTAAACCCCTAAGACATATATAAATATCACCAACTCACAAATACACCCAAGTATTCAGTGCGAAATAGTCACACTTTCACATAATAGAATAACAATAGACCGGTAGACACGACTTTGGAGCCAGTTATTACAATCCAACAGAAACAGAGAAGTGCGTTAGGGAAATGGCAATAGAATAAAGGAAGAGAGCGAAGCATACTGCGGAACATTTTTAGAGTCTTATAATGTGAAATTGTGATGCGCCAGAGACAGAACAAGACATAACTAAAATGTCAATTATTGATCATGAACAAATCTCTAAGAAAGCGAAGAAAGGAGAACACGAGAGCGAATTGATCACGAAATCAAAGTATGAGCGTTATAAGAGGTGCGAGTTCCAACGGGTGCGAACCGAACCAGTTAGAATAAGCATATAAGTGGCCGATATCCAACTGTTGATGCTCTCTAAGTAACCTCCCCAACGACAAACCACAAGAGTTTTTCAGTCTACCTTCCCTGTTAGAAGGCAGGGATGCCTATCTGTCGTTTTACAGAATGCTATATAACTCTTTCAAATGAATGACGAATAATTCTCATGTTTCAGTCGGGAAAGACGGGAATAGACGGAACAGTGGAACTGCCTGGGTTTCCAGACGGTGGTATCAAATTTCCTGGATCGGGTAAAGGAGGAGAAGTAGAAGGCGGAAAACCCGACGTAAGCGGCCAAAATCCTATGAAATATCACCAACCCTTCCAGGAATACAATTTTTATTAGTGACATGCATGAGGGAGTAATGAATCTGAAACAGTAAGATAGCCTAAATGACATTTTAATAGAACACGATAGATCCATACATAGTCTAATTATATTTGGATGCGAACAGACCTCTTAATAATGACGAGGGATGGAGATGCCGGAAACGAATAGACCGTGCATAGCGTCAGACAACTAAGGTAGGGTTTAAAAGGCAACTGTCTTAACAATCAGAAACCAAGCCAGTTGTATTAAGCATGCATGACAGATGGCTAACCCTTGATTCAATCTAGGTTGCCTTCTTTACCACAGACGACGTGTAATACTTCCTGTCTATATGTTCGTACGGCCCACTCAGAGACGCCATCTGTTGTTGTAGTGATGGTCATATAATATTTGAAACAAATGATGGATAATTATCATGTTTCAGTCGGGAAAGACGGGAATAGACGGAACAGTGGAACTGCCTGGGTTTCCAGACGGTGATATCAAATTTTCTGGATCGGGTAAAGGAGGAGAAGTAGAAGGCGGAAAACCCGACGTAAGCGGCTAAACTCCTAAGACATATATAAATATCACCAACTCACAAATACACCCAAGCATTCAGTGCGAAATAGTCACACTTTCACATAATAGAATAACAATAGACCGGTAGACACGACTTTGGAGCCAGTTATTACAATCCAACAGAAACAGAGAAGTGCGTTAGGGAAATGGCAATAGAATAAAGGAAGAGAGCGAAGCATACTGCGGAACATTTTTAGAGTCTTATAATGTGAAATTGTGATGCGCCAGAGACAGAACAAGACATAACTAAAATGTCAATTATTGATCATGAACAAATCTCTAAGAAAGCGAAGAAAGGAGAACACGAGAGCGAATTGATCACGAAATCAAAGTATGAGCGTTATAAGAGGTGCGAGTTCCAACGGGTGCGAACCGAACCAGTTAGAATAAGCATATAAGTGGCCGATATCCAACTGTTGATGCTCTCTAAGTAACCTCCCCAACGACAAACCACAAGAGTTTTTCAGTCTACCTTCCCTGTTAGAAGGCAGGGATGCCTATCTGTCGTTTTACAGAATGCTATATAACTCTTTCAAATGAATGACGAATAATTCTCATGTTTCAGTCGGGAAAGACGGGAATAGACGGAACAGTGGAACTGCCTGGGTTTCCAGACGGTGGTATCAAATTTCCTGGATCGGGTAAAGGAGGAGAAGTAGAAGGCGGAAAACCCGACGTAAGCGGCTAAACTCCTAAGACATATATAAATATCACCAACTCACAAATACACCCAAACATTCAGAGAGAAATAGTCACACTTTCACATAATAGAATAACAATAGACCGGTAGACACGACTTTGGAGCCAGTTATTACAATCCAACAGAAACAGAGAAGTGCGTAAACCGGGTAAAGGAGGAGAAGTAGAAGGCGGAAAACCCGACGTAAGCGGCCAAAATCCTATGAAATATCACCAACCCTTCCAGGAATACAATTTTTATTAGTGACATGCCTGAGGGAGTAATGAATCTGAAGCAGTAAGATAGCCTAAATGACATTTTAATAGAACACGATAGATCCATACATAGTCTAATTATATTTGGATGCGAACAGACCTCTTAACAATGACGAGGGATGGAGATACCGGAAACGAATAGACCGTGCATAGCGTCAGACAACTAAGGTAGGGTTTAAAAGGCAACTGTCTTAACAATCAGAAACCAAGCCAGTTGTATTAAGCATGCATGACAGATGGCTAACCCTTGATTCAATCTAGGTTGCCTTCTTTACCACAGACGACGTGTAATACTTCCTGTCTATATGTTCGTACGGCCCACTCAGAGACGCCATCTGTTGTTGTAGTGATGGTCATATAATATTTGAAACAAATGATGGATAATTATCATGTTTCAGTCGGGAAAGACGGGAATAGACGGAACAGTGGAACTGCCTGGGTTTCCAGACGGTGATATCAAATTTTCTGGATCGGGTAAAGGAGGAGAAGTAGAAGGCGGAAAACCCGACGTAAGCGGCTAAACTCCTAAGACATATATAAATATCACCAACTCACAAATACACCCAAGCATTCAGTGCGAAATAGTCACACTTTCACATAATAGAATAACAATAGACCGGTAGACACGACTTTGGAGCCAGTTATTACAATCCAACAGAAACAGAGAAGTGCGTTAGGGAAATGGCAATAGAATAAAGGAAGAGAGCGAAGCATACTGCGGAACATTTTTAGAGTCTATTAATGTGAAATTGTGATGCGCCAGAGACAGAACAAGACATAACTAAAATGTCAATTATTGATCATGAACAAATCTCTAAGAAAGCGAAGAAAGGAGAACACGAGAGCGAATTGATCACGAAATCAAAGTATGAGCGTTATAAGAGGTGCGAGTTCCAACGGGTGCGAACCGAACCAGTTAGAATAAGCATATAAGTGGCCGATATCCAACTGTTGATGCTCTCTAAGTAACCTCCCCAACGACAAACCACAAGAGTTTTTCAGTCTACCTTCCCTGTTAGAAGGCAGGGATGCCTATCTGTCGTTTTACAGAATGCTATATAACTCTTTCAAATGAATGACGAATAATTCTCATGTTTCAGTCGGGAAAGACGGGAATAGACGGAACAGTGGAACTGCCTGGGTTTCCAGACGGTGGTATCAAATTTCCTGGATCGGGTAAAGGAGGAGAAGTAGAAGGCGGAAAACCCGACGTAAGCGGCTAAACTCCTAAGACATATATAAATATCACCAACTCACAAATACACCCAAACATTCAGAGAGAAATAGTCACACTTTCACATAATAGAATAACAATAGACCGGTAGACACGACTTTGGAGCCAGTTATTACAATCCAACAGAAACAGAGAAGTGCGTAAACCGGGTAAAGGAGGAGAAGTAGAAGGCGGAAAACCCGACGTAAGCGGCCAAAATCCTATGAAATATCACCAACCCTTCCAGGAATACAATTTTTATTAGTGACATGCCTGAGGGAGTAATGAATCTGAAGCAGTAAGATAGCCTAAATGACATTTTAATAGAACACGATAGATCCATACATAGTCTAATTATATTTGGATGCGAACAGACCTCTTAACAATGACGAGGGATGGAGATACCGGAAACGAATAGACCGTGCATAGCGTCAGACAACTAAGGTAGGGTTTAAAAGGCAACTGTCTTAACAATCAGAAACCAAGCCAGTTGTATTAAGCATGCATGACAGATGGCTAACCCTTGATTCAATCTAGGTTGCCTTCTTTACCACAGACGACGTGTAATACTTCCTGTCTATATGTTCGTACGGCCCACTCAGAGACGCCATCTGTTGTTGTAGTGATGGTCATATAATATTTGAAACAAATGATGGATAATTATCATGTTTCAGTCGGGAAAGACGGGAATAGACGGAACAGTGGAACTGCCTGGGTTTCCAGACGGTGATATCAAATTTTCTGGATCGGGTAAAGGAGGAGAAGTAGAAGGCGGAAAACCCGACGTAAGCGGCTAAACTCCTAAGACATATATAAATATCACCAACTCACAAATACACCCAAGCATTCAGTGCGAAATAGTCACACTTTCACATAATAGAATAACAATAGACCGGTAGACACGACTTTGGAGCCAGTTATTACAATCCAACAGAAACAGAGAAGTGCGTTAGGGAAATGGCAATAGAATAAAGGAAGAGAGCGAAGCATACTGCGGAACATTTTTAGAGTCTTATAATGTGAAATTGTGATGCGCCAGAGACAGAACAAGACATAACTAAAATGTCAATTATTGATCATGAACAAATCTCTAAGAAAGCGAAGAAAGGAGAACACGAGAGCGAATTGATCACGAAATCAAAGTATGAGCGTTATAAGAGGTGCGAGTTCCAACGGGTGCGAACCGAACCAGTTAGAATAAGCATATAAGTGGCCGATATCCAACTGTTGATGCTCTCTAAGTAACCTCCCCAACGACAAACCACAAGAGTTTTTCAGTCTACCTTCCCTGTTAGAAGGCAGGGATGCCTATCTGTCGTTTTACAGAATGCTATATAACTCTTTCAAATGAATGACGAATAATTCTCATGTTTCAGTCGGGAAAGACGGGAATAGACGGAACAGTGGAACTGCCTGGGTTTCCAGACGGTGGTATCAAATTTCCTGGATCGGGTAAAGGAGGAGAAGTAGAAGGCGGAAAACCCGACGTAAGCGGCTAAACTCCTAAGACATATATAAATATCACCAACTCACAAATACACCCAAACATTCAGAGAGAAATAGTCACACTTTCACATAATAGAATAACAGTAGACCGGTAGACACGACTTTGGAGCCAGTTATTACAATCCAACAGAAACAGAGAAGTGCGTAAACCGGGTAAAGGAGGAGAAGTAGAAGGCGGAAAACCCGATGTAAGCGGCCAAACTCCTAAGAAATATTACCAAATTACCAAGTAACAGAATTATTTAGCCGTAACATAAATGAACGTGTAATGGATCTGCAACAGTAAGAGATATTAGTGACTTATTATTAGAGCACAAATTGATCCATACATAGTCTAATTATATTTGGATGCGAACAGACCTCTTAATAATGACGAAGGATGGAGATACCGGGAACGAATACATCGTGCATAACGTCAGACAACTGAAGTAGGGTTTAAAAGGCAACTGTCTCAACAATCAGAAACCAAGCCAGTTGTATTAAGCATGCATTCAGCAGAATTGCTAATCAGTGATTCACTCTTTAGGTTGCCTGATTTATCACTAAAAACCTGTTACTTTCGGTCTGTATGTCCGCTCTACAAGTTGCTTTAAAATTTTTTGAAACAAATGAAAGATAATTCTCGTTTTTCAGTCGGGAATAGACGGAGCAGTGGAACTACCTGAGTTTCCAGACGGTGATATCAGAATTCCTGGACCGGGTAAAGGAGGAGAACTAGAAGGTGGAAAACCCGACGTAAGCTGCTAAAAGTCTTAAAAATACCAACAGCTCACCAAATCATCCATGGTAGACGCTCAGTGCAATCAGTCATATACTCACGCAAAAAGTCGCAATAACCCGACTTTGAGAAAGTTGTCATTCCCCAAGGATACAAGTTTTGAACGCTCACAGAATCTCTTTAGGCTTATAGTAATTTAACAATAAGAAAGGTAAATACTTTATGCTGTGCCGACCGCGTCCGCCGCGCGCGTGCCGCTCGCGTCACGCATAATCTCCGCCTTGGCGACAAACTCCGTCTCCGCGCTTTGGATTATTTCACGCGCCCGCGGTTCTGCGCGCCCCCTCTTCATCTTATATTCCATAGCGGGAAAACGCATGGGCGGAAGCGTCGGCTTCGGGAACTCTGGCTGAAAATGCTCCATCGACAGAGGCTGGCGGCTACGAACTACTTCCTGCTTTGGAAAGAGGAGAGTTATTCCCGCGAAAATGTCTAATAGAGCCTGAGTGACTATAGTCAATCATTGCTCGTTGGCGCAATCTGCTGCTTCGCCGTGGCGGCGCTTCATTAGCCGCGCTAGGCATTGCGCGCCTATTATCCAGGATCTCTACATCTACCAGACCGTGACATATGTCCGCGACTTCCGTTGGGATCGCAGTGGCGCCAAATCTGGCACCTGGGTCGGTTCCCGCCATCTCTTTCCCCGCCTTAGTTCGTCCCTCTAGCGCTTGATTGCCGCTATCTGTAAAACTTCCAACTACCGCCAAGTCGTTGTCATCGACTTCTTCAGTGGAAGATTCGAACCCGCTACCGCCTATCGTAGCCAGTGATCTATAAGTAGGTTCCTGTAACGGAAGCTCAACATTTGACTGGCGCGCTATATCAGTGTCAATGTCTCCTAACTGACTGCCACTATCCTTTCCCGCCATTTCTTAGCTAGTAAAGACAACGACAACCGATCACGGAAATTATGTTGTCGTATTATAGTTTAACCTCTATCTTCAAACAAAACACTTACAATAAAAAATTAAACTTAATGATAAGTTCTAACTTATGATTGTCATCAATTACAAATTATCTGGGCATCTCACCTCCATTCGGCGATACATTAACATCAGCAGAAGTAAACAGAGTTAATCCACATTAAATATCGAAAACACATGAATAAGAAATAGATCCCTGTAATCCTCGTACGACACCCTTTCACGTACGACCTATCGACACTTGAACTTGAAGCGCAACGACTACCGACGCACGTTCGCCTCGACTGCTTGCTTACGAGCCCTCGCTTCGTCGACCTCTCTCGGCGGCTACCTCGTCGCAACTGTCGATCGACCGCAAATCATAATTCTCATTTTTTAGTCGAGAATAGGCGGAACAGTAGAACTGCCTGAGTTTCCAGACGGTGATATCAAATCACCTCGACCGGGTAAAGGAGGAGCGGTGGATCGCGGGAAACCCGACGTAAGCTAGCACTAACTCACCAACTCACCCAATCATTCAGTGCAAACAGTCACACACTCGCGTAAAAGAATAGAAAAATGGGCGCTGGTAGAATCTCTTTATAACAACAACAACAACAACAACAATAATAATAATAATAATAATAATAATAATAATAATAATAATAATAATAATAATAATAATAATAATAATAATAACAATCTTTACGTTCACCTGCCTTACAAAATTGAAATGACTAGACAAAGAGATTTTGAAAGATAAAAATAGGAATTGCTGGAACAAAGGATTTTGAGATACCAAATTAGGAATGGTAGGAATGAGAGATACTGCAAAATTACACCACGTGACTTGTTTCCCCCAATGATACCACTTGGTTTTTAAGCTGTCGTGTCATAAATTGAGTAAATTCTTGTTTCGAAGACCGATTTGTGGGTTAGCGAGTTTAAGAAAATACGTATTGCTTGAGCTTGTTTGCAAATGCGGCATATAGGCCTACTGACGGATGATTGGTGATATCTGGGACACACGTGTAAGCCGAATATACGAGTTAGATAACAATTGAACAGGAAAAGAATAATCAATACAATGGAACACTAAAGAAAGGAACACGCACTAGAAATAGTGGTGGAACAGAAAATACGTAAGTGTAATATTTACGGTACACGAAGTCACGAACAGATCTCTAATAAATATAAACTGCAGATGACTGTGATCCTTGATGTATACTATAGATATTGCCTTCTTATCGATGAACCACAAGGGAGTGTCTGTCTGTCTGTCTGTCTGTCTGTCTACCTACCATTTTCGAGATGTCTGTCTGTCGTTTTACGGGTGGTTTTAGAAATCTTTGAAACAAATGACGAATAATTCTAATTTTTCAGTCGGGAATAGACGGAACAGTGGAACTGCCTGACTTTCCAGATTATGATATTAATCTACCTGGACCTGGTAAAGGAGGGGGTAGGAGTCGGGCGAAGCCGGAGAACCAGATGTAAGCCAATCAAATGCCTTAGAACTGAAAGAAATTATGAAAAACGAACGTCGACACCACTCTTTGCTGAATTAGGGTTCAATTGGCTCATTCCTATGCGGCCATAGTTATTATTGTACCTACATGTACAGAGTGCTTGAAATGCTGTTATGGAGGTATTTACAAGATCTTGCTGGTGTGCCCTAAAACCAAGATGGGCCAGATTCTTAAGAGGACTACCTCAGTAATATTCTGAGCAGGTCCTCCTGTGCTGTCTGAGGCCCATCTTTCTCCGGTTCCTTCGCTCCGATCGTCTCCTTGGTCGCTCTGTCCCTCGGGCAAGGACCATTAGGGTCCAACATCGTGCCTTTGTGAATCCTGATTCACGGATAATTATGTTGTTACATATATATATATATACACACAGCATTGTGCATATCAACGCCATGCGTGAACACACACTGTTATCCATCGTCAATTTCTTCGACAGATTGTTCTTTGCTGAACTTTGTCAGCTCAAGGTCATATATCGAAATTTATCTTTACTCAGCTTGACTATTGGATGTACGTTAAAAACCGCGATCACAAAATAGCGACGCACAAAAGCGTGACTGTTTCAAAAAAGCGATCATCAAAACAGCGATTATTCATTGAAGATTAGTAATTTGTTTCTGAATGTACATGAATTGGTCCAATCATTTGCAATTACGTTAGATAGTTTATTTCGAAGGATGAATCACTGTTAGGGCCTACTTATGTAGGTATACGCATTTTCATGCCAGACTGACTAGCCTGACTTGTTTTGTTAAAGCGCGCTCTAAATGCTTAGTTGTATTGTACTGATATTGTTGTAACATATCATTTTACCGTTTTTAAGCTATAGGCCCCGACAATTATACAAAGCATTTATGCTGCATATTAATGCCCATGATAAATGCAAGTTCAATTTAATCAAAAAACTTCCAGTTTCACAAGAAACTGCTTTTCTATCAGCGACAATGTGCAATATTGTGGGATGTTTTGCTCTCGAAGTTCCAACATACAGCTCAGTTTCGAACTTGGTTTGAAACTGTTTCCCAAAGAAAAGATTGATCTTTGGTTTATAGGTTAGATTCTTGATTAAATAATTTTATTGAAAAATGATGCCGGATTTATGGTAGTAGGCCTAGTTTCTTGTGAAACTGGCAGTTTCATTGATGAAAATAATGTTTTAGTAAATGTAAATGTAACGGATTGACAAAAAACTTCATTTGACATATAAAAAGCTTCATATTGAAATCGCTTTGATTTTGAAACATTCGCGATTTTGTGCATCGATATTTAGTGATCGCGGATTTGACTATCGCTTTTTTGTGATCGCTGTTATTTACGTAAACCGTCTTTAGTCTATTGCAAGCGATGTTTCCGATAGCGTCGGCGTTGGCCTATTTAATTCCTTCAAAAAGTCCCTCAGTTCTCACTAGTTCCCTTTGACTGCATTAAGAGCGTCTCTGAATACATACCGATACTTAATGCGAGAGGCGCTTTATAAATGTCCATATGATACGATACGATACAAAACGTGCCTCTCAGGTTATGCTGGATCCGCGTTCTCGTTCACTGACTCAGTCAGACTCATCGTGCCTCACGGAGCCATGGACAATCATTTAGCTCAAGCCTTCACAAAAATCCGAACTCTCAGATTGCAGCGAAGACCATATCAAGAGCATATACTTGGATCTAATTAATATAGGGTCTACTAGCCACATGTATTTCAATATATATATACATATATATATGTATATATATATATGAGCATAAAGACACTGTTGACTTTATCAACACAATCTACTTAAAGTCAACCCAGCCGTAAGATGTTAAAGTAATCAGTGTATGGTTCGGCCTTAACCCTTCCCCATCTCACAACTCATGCCTATTTCACAATTCTGGGGTGTGTGGTACATAACTGATTACCTGATGGACTTAATACCGATGAAAATCTGAAATGAAAGTTTTTCAGTCATTTTATTTCTCTAGCATGACCTTGCCATGTGTACGTGTTTCCTTCTGACTTCAGGAGAGGACAAATTCAGTTTCCTCTTATTCATATTCTAAATGTTGCATGCATATACTGTGTGTCTATTGCTTTCATTCTCTTTACTTTCTCACAGCTACGAAAACGTCTTTGTTGTGATATTTCTTACTATGATTATTTTGTGATCGTACATATAATAGGCCTATTATGATGTTCCCGCAGTTCTTATGTCCTCGGTTCAGTAAATTGCACAGTCTCTTGGTCCGTTGTTTCTGCATTGGGAGCGTCTCTGAACTTACCATACCGCGAGCGACTAATACCGGCGTATATGCCTATTAGCATAAAAAAAGCAAACTAATAGGTTATTCAGCAGATTGAAAATCTTCTGAACCATTATAAACTGTTGTTATGCTGATGTCGAAGACAGAGCCGTTGTTATGATGATCTCGAAGACAAAGCCATTGTTTTGTTGATGTCAAAGACAATACTATTCTATTATTGTGTTGATGTCGAAGACAAAACTATATCCATTCTTATGTTGATGCCGAAGACTTCGTGACGATAGCTCGAAAATAGCTCAATAAAGGTGTTGCTAAGCTACTCTCTTTGACTCGCCAAATGCTTTCACAAACGCTGCGTCACATCAATGTGATTAATTAATTCAGTAATTGCTCTCTTTATTCAGTCATTCAGTCATTCAGTTGCTTTAGCGCCATATGTACTGATTTTTTAGGATGGTGATGGAGATGGTGATGGAGATGGCGATGGCGACGGTGATGGTGATGGTAATGGTGTGTTAATAGGAGCTGTGACACCCAAAGTAAGTATTGCATATAATACTATGTAATTGTATGTATACGTTCACGGGTACATGTATCCAGAATCATTATTCATTAATTATGTACATACATTCACAAAGGTGCATGTGCAACGTGCATAATTATTATGTTTATATATAGATACTAATGCATAGTTTTTCTCTCACCCACATTAGTGTTTAATGTTTAAACCTTAGTATCCGACAATTGACTCTCGTATCTCAAAACTATGTCTTGTCAACTCAACGTTCTTGGAGTCAAACCGATACGTACATTCACTTAGTCCCTTACAGTTCTGAACATCAGGCGGACTGAGACACCGTGTTGGTGTCTTAGTCCGTCTCTCTCCAACAATAGCCCTCTGGTAATCGTAATCGTAATCGTAATCACCAAACTTCTAAGTCGTCTCTTGAAAGCCACGGGGCACCAACTTATTCGTGAGCGCTGCGTCAAATCAAATGGGTTGTCAAAATGGTAGGCCGAGGAAGGGCAGGATCCGATTTCCAGAGGGTCGGAGGAGGCAGAGTAGCTGTTAAAGGAGTGTCTCTTCGGTCGAGGATTTGAGGGTGAATAATCGAGTGAGTCTGGGTAAGAATTCGTGAAAAGGTGAGACTTGAGTTTCGAATATAGAGCCCGAGAGGTGATGAATCGAGGAGCATGAGATCGTCGATGGTGGGTGATCGATAATGATGGTGGACGATGGTGGTCTCACGTCATCAGCAGATAAAACTTTTAATATTACCATAGCTTTACTGATTTGTTCAGTTTTAAGAATCAGTTAATAGGCTTTTAATAAACCTTAGTTAGTCAGTCGGTCACTCAGAATAAGTAGGTAGGTAAGTAAGTCAGTAAGCCAGTCAATCAGTCAGTCATTCAGTCAGTCAGTCATTCAGTCAGTTATTCAATCAGTCATTCATTCATTCATTCAGTCATTCATTCATTCAGTAAGTCATTCATTCATTCAGTCATTCAGTCAGTCAGACAGAGTCAGTCACTCGGAGTGAGTCAATTGGTGGTCGATCAGTGAGTGAGTAAGTCATTCACTCATTCAATCAGTCACAGTCAATCAGTCCGTCATTCAATCAGTCAGAGTCAATCAGTCAGTCAGTCATTCATTCATTCAGTCAGTCAGTCAGTCATTCAATCATTCATTCATTCATTCATTCAATCATTCATTCATTCAGTCAGTCAGTCAGTCAGTCAGTCAGTCATTCATTCAGTCATTCAGTCAGTCAGTCAGTCAGTCAGTCAGTCAGGCAGAGTGAGTCACTCGGAGTGAGTCAATTGGTGGCTGATCAGTGAGTGAGTAAGTCAGTCATTCATTCATTCGTCAGTCATCAACATCATGATCAGTTGTTTTCTATGGTTTTAGGATGAATTTGGGGTTGGAGTGGGTACGGACGGAGACCGTGAAAAAGGTGAAGAAGAGATTATTAGCGGTCATGGCCATCTAACCGGAGAAGGTAGTCCCGGAGGTGATCCATCGTGCATCGGACAGTGTCCTCCAGGGCCACCTGGAGCCCCGGTAGGTGTAAACGATGTTGTATAGTAGGAAAATGATCTGAAATGAGCATACTGGGACCGTGGTTTTTAAAGCTGCAACAAGAGACCTTGCCCATTGCTTTTCAAAGACAGGTTGCTACTCTCTCTTCGTGAAAATAACTTCTGAATATTAGCAAACGGCTTATACACAAGGTGACAATACAAGCTGACAAGAGGAAACGCCAGCGTCAAAGACCACGAATGACCAAAAACGCTTTTCAAATGAAAATAGGAGACTCGTGAGAAATTTGAGATATGTTCGTTAAAAGTAAGTGAATTATAATATCAACAGAACCACCAAAGATCATGAATACTTGAAGAGAAAGCAATTCTCAGATAGGAGAACGAAAACAGGCTTCTGTAGTTACTGAGTAGCAGAGGGGCCTACCAGACCCGATGACTTGACAATTAATATTTGCTATATATTTAAGTATATTTAACTAATGACCTTTCCCACATGTAATAATAGTGTAATTAGTGAATTTATATAGTGGCGATACACAAATAGCACTGCATGCATTCATTATCTACATTGGACCATAACAGTTACTTAGGCTCCTACGGGGTTATTTGTTTCAATATTTCAGGGTGCTCCTGGACCAATGGGTGGCCCTGGAAGCGCAGGACCTCCTGGACCTGAGGTGAGTTGAATCCGCTGAAAATATCCCTCATGACTTTCGAGTAGGTCTACACTAATATGACACTCCTTCTATTCGGTATGTGTACAACTGGCAAGAAATGCAATACAGCCACTCAACCTAGCGGCCTGTTGGCTAAATCGTACACAAATGTTATAGCCACATTCATTGGAATCGTAAGATAATTAATAAGACTCCGTTGATTGGTGTGTAAACTTCGTCAATTGCAGCGCCACAAACGGTTGTAAGGCAAGAGCCTTGGACAATTGTCAATTGAAAGTAATGAACGATGATGATTTTTGATGATGATGATGATGATGATGACGAGGACGAAGACGAAGACGACGACGACGACGATGCCGATGATGATGACGATGACGATGATGATGACGATGACGACAATGATGATGATGATGATGAATATGATGATGACGATGATGATGTCGATGACGATTTGTTTGGCGTCGTAGCACAGCCGATGCCGAAGGAATGGACGCTGCAGATGGGCTCATAAGTCAATGGCAGCCATATGAATTTGTTTAAAAAGACAAGTCTTGAGCGGCTGTTGATATGTCTCCAGAGACACCCCTCTCTGATTATTATAGCGCCTTTTATTTATTGGACCTACTTTCACAAGACGACGATCGAAGTTGATGAATGGAAAGTAGATGAAGCATTGAATGCTAATTCTTCCTTACGAGATTTACATTACATCTTCCTTACATCAACATCAACTTCTTACAGAAATCGACATCCACTCACGACTTTTTATGGCCAACAGTTTCTTCCAGAAGTAGCGCTACATTTTGGCCAAATGATAGGCCTACACGGAATATTTTTAACTAGTAAATAGAGCTCTGTTCATTCCGCACGGTTCAATGTGCATCGTTTTATTCTTGCAGGGTCCTTCAGGAGCAAGTCTGTCAACAGAAGATCTGGAGGTGAGCATTGTGCTAGGTGTATGAGAAGCTCTGGAGGTGAGCACTGTGCTAGGTGTATAATTGGGAGGAGCAGCTCGGCGGCCATATTGGAGTTCTCCTCTCACGTCTCGTTATCTCGTTATTATATTGCGACGCATTAGTGCTAGTCTTGATTTGATTCCAAAGAGGGGACGCTGAGAAGGAAGAGGATGAGGATGAGGAGTAAGCGGAGGAGGATAATGACGATCACGAAGAAAGGAAGAAGGAAGAAGAAGAGGTGAAGGAGGAAAGAAGAAGAGGAGGAGGAGGAAGAAATAGAGATGAGGAGTAGGGGATGAAGAAGATGAGTAAGATGAGGTAGCGTAAGATGAAGAAGAAGAGCGGGAATAGGAGAATGAAAGAGGAGATGATGGAGAAGAAGAATGGGAATGGAAAGAAAAACGAGAAGATGCTGGAGAAGAAAGATTTGACGGTGTGCATTAGAAGGCGTTTAACTGTGTTACACAATTACATTATATACTGTAATCTACGTTTTCTTTAGGCTCTTTTTATACAGCTGGATGAGGAGACTTTGTCAAAGCTAAAGGGACCGCCAGGACCAGAGGGCCCTCCGGTTGGTTGACGCCTCACATTTCTTCACAGAGTTTCAGCTTAGGAGAATTAGGAGAATTACTTTCATTTATATTTATTAGGCCTACTTTTAAATCTGTGCATCACCCGCTAGATATTTATTGCGATAAAAATAAGTGATTTTTAAATTTTGTTTTGAGAAATGATTCAGTTTTGTTCGCTTTGCCTCTCTCTTGCTTAGGCTTCGCTCTCTATAGTACTATACTTTCTACTAGTACTAGTATTTCTAGTAATTATTATTATTATTATTATTATTATTATTACTATTGTAGTTGCAGCTGTTGTTGTTGTAGTTGTCGATATTATTGTTATTATCATAATATACTTTTGGCAACAGTGACATGATGTGAACAAGTAACTCATTGATTTCCTCCATAAGCTGAACAGTTGTGTAATCTGAACACATAATAGTAGGATACAGACACCGATTGGTTAAGAACTCGTCTTGGAACGTAACGAGTACAGCTTCTAACCTCCCATAAGATATAGCCACTGCACAGGTAGGCTACCTTGAGCAAGTAATTAACTCACAAAATGCTCAGCGCCATTGACGATGCCAGTCATTGGGTAGTGACATGCTTGCGTAATTATTGTGATGTGAATAATGTGATTTATTTGCCAATGTATGGAAATGTATGCGAATGTATGCATGCAAACAAAGCAGACGTCATACAACCACACTTAAATCCATGCCATGATATTATTGTTGCCTGGTAATTTCTATGGCGCCAGTTTAGGCTCCCTACAGTGCGTAGGGCATCGGCAGAGGGCACACCATACTTCAGGTGTAACTATAGACATCACATTTATGTAGCGCAACTGTCAGTAACTTTAGTGTCAACAGCACCAGTAGCAGAGAAATGCGTAAAAACGTTTTATCCTTGGTACTTGTTTGAAATTTCAGGGAAAGCCAGGATCACCAGGAAAGGATGGCAGCCGTGGACCAGGTGGACCAAAAGGTCAGGATGGAAAGGCTGGACCACCTGGACCAAAGGTAAGTCATCCGGAGAGGTTACAGAAATAGTGATTAACTGTTTATGGATATCCATTTTAACAGAATTCAATTTCACCTCGTTTCACCTCATAAGGTTGTGAGGAGAATTTGTGATTTGATTAGTTTTAAAAAGATATGATGTATGCTTAATGTGATGATTGAAAGTGATTGCGGGAATTTCATACAGATGTCATAGCATATCATGTCATGCCAATATTAGGGCATGTCATGTATGTCATGATGTCATGTCACATCGCCGTCGTTGCATATATCGACGGTTGGCTAAACGAACGTGTCAGTGTAGGCCTATACCCAGCCTCTCTCTTATATCACATATTGAGCTCATTTGGCCGGAATCGGTAACCAAGTCTACATCAGATCATCGTCAATTCAACATATTTTTGTCTTTCCACGACGGCTGACATAAGGTTGTGATGATCTCCTCACCGATCCTGAATCGCCCAGAAAGATCCCCGTATAGTACCTTGCTCATCACTTGCTCGACTAACTAGTATAGGGATGTTGCATCCCTGTCGAACTCTTTTCCCCTTTGAATCGCGCCGAATTGAAGTCATCCTCGCGTTACTCATTCCATTTGTTTTTATGGAAAGGAGAGGGTGCTAAGAAAATCTTTGTGTAAGATAGTGCATGCATTGTGTTGTCTTTGCCAGGGAGCTGCTGGAAGTCCTGGAAAAGAAGGAAAACCCGGTCCACCAGGAACAGTGAGATAATGTTTGATTCTGCACAAATATACTAACAACTAAACATTCTCACTGTATACGACTGCTTATTCTGGTACATACATGTATCATATTGTGGCAGTAAATTAAACTAGCATCTCTACAAGAAAATAAATTGCTTTAGTTGTGCTTCCACCTCAGCCAGAAGATCATTCAATTAGGGTTTTTGAGGACAAAGAGATGTGGACATTTACCTTATCTAAACCCTTTTGCCTTTGCCTTAAACCAGCATAGCTTTGTCCGGTAGACCTTTGTCAATTGTCTTCTACTCTTTCACATTTGTTCTAAATTCTTTGAATTTTAGATTTGTCCTAAACTATTTTGTCCTAAGCCCTTTCACTTTATATCCTCGTCCTAAAAATACAGCTTTTTCTATTTAACCCTTTGACCTTTGTCCTAAGCCCTATTAACATGTACCTTTGTCCTTTCCTCTGTCACCCTGTCGTAAGTCCTGTTACCTTTCTCCTTTGTCCTAAACCCCATTTATACTACACTCGGAAGGGCGCCAAGCGAAGGCCTTTGTCAACAGATTTCAGGTAAATTTTTTCTGGGTATGATATGTCCTATGATTCCATATGGTGGGATTGTTAGGGCTCGAATTGGAATATTGTCTTCAAATGTCTTATAGAGCATAAGTCTAGGGACAAGCAGACGGTGACGTAGAACTATTCTGTTACAATATTGCTTTAATACAACTTCATGTATCATGCTTAAATGTGGGGTGGATGTTGTACTATTTCAGTGTGCCGCTGGATCCCCGGATGATGATTCAGAAGCATCTGGAACCGTGAGTACATGTATATGCAGTGTACAATATACATAGGGTGTACATGCATGTAAGGTGTACTTATATAAGGTGCTTGACTGTATATGTATCATAGGAACTCCTCCGCGGCAAGAACTCAGGCAGTGCCAGTCCTAACCCAGGATAAAAGAGGAGGGCGACGATCATGATTTTTTCATCCAATGTCGTTAATCTGCAACTACCTATGTGCAAAGGGTATACAACAACACACGTACAATTTGTACATGTATATAGGGTGTTCACGCGTAGAGGTGTGGTAAGTATTTCAGGTATATCATGCATTATTCATCGTATTACTGGCTCGCTATTTATTTCAGAATCGGTACTAAGTATTTCACATAATTATCAAAGTACAACTATTGGTGGTTAATGTACGACAGTTAGATACTATGGCACTAGCAGGTATTTGTTGCATTGCTGGTATTGTATATCCAGTTACCTGTGTATATAGTGCATATGTGCGGATTTATGTAGCTCCTTTAGCGGACCTCTCTGAACGTCATCTATGACTATTCGCTGTAGGTCAGTCCGAGCACCTTTTCCATCTGCACCACTAGGAAAGAGGGGCCTGTTGTAGATGCATAAAAGAAGACGTATGCCTGAAAACGATGTCACAAGCTATGAATAGGTACTAAAGAAGGATTGAACTGAGTTCATTTCATTCAGTGGAGACCAATTCAACTACACATTGTACTCCAGGAATTGATGTTGTCCTTGATGTTGATGGTGGTGGATATGAGGTGATGGTACTAATGATGACCCGCTTTGGTTGCTTGTAGGATGGCTGCAAGATAGGTCCACCAGGACCCCCGGTAAGTTCATGATTTTGAGTAATTACGAAAGTGGTTATTATGACGATGGGGCTCGTCCTAGTCATGCAATGATACGCGTGTACTCGTGATACATATATGAAATTTGATTTGATTTGATGATACAAACTGGTACAATGCCAGCACGGTAGGTGCGGATACCATTATCTTTCATCTATAGCTGATGAAATACTAGTAGACCAATCTGACTGGGAGCGAACCGTGCTTAGTTGGAGCTGAGGACAAACGCAGCGGAACGCTGATTCGATGTTAAGACATTATATTATTATTATTATTATTATTATTATTATTATTATTATTATTACAATATTAACGTAACACTAATTCGGCAATACTGATGCGATGACGATCCTTTGCCTCTAATAACACGCTCAGTTGTTTACGCAAAAACGCACAAGCCACAGTCAATTTGGAGAGTTTAGTCAGTGATAACTTTAGCTGTCATTACAATTATAGATGTGGTCGTACATAAGACAAACAGTACTTTGAGAGAAGAACTGTAAGCGTAATTGAAAATCTATAATTACAATGTCGTTCACAGAACGAACACAATCAAAGGCTCTCTTTAGCCTGTTGTTCGAGGAATGGTAAAATAGAGGCAGAAGCGAAGCCCTAAATGGAAGTGGGAATGTCTGGTAAAGGCGTTCATACTTAACATGGCATTGTTAACAGTTCGTTATCTTGTTTGATGTTTCGCTGACCAGGGAGAAAAAGGCGCTTCAGGATTTGATGGACTTCCGGTGAGTATGTAAACGTATTAAATATGCCCAACAGATCAATGTTGACTGAATGACTTGTAGTCCTAAGTATAAAAATAGAAGCAATTATGTCTCGCTGGCTACGAATGGGCCAAGATAAACTCAGCTACTGTAACAATGAGCACATCGGTCATACACCATCTATCGGTGGAAAAATGAGACGGCGAGGGAGAGGATTTGCTATACGCCATCATATGCCAAGAATAAGAAAATGAAATCGATAACACTTCATAGTCACATCTGCCTCGGGGTTAGTCTAAGTAAGGAAAATGTTCTTCGTCTTATTCTATGTCATTTGAGGACTTTCTCGGGCCCTGAAACAGTTTCCTCTCCAAGCAAGCGCCGCTATATGACAGCACAGTATATAACTTTCCAGTTGTGAGATTGGTGGACGGAAGCTTCAACGAGTCTGACAGGTGGGACAGGACATTAAATAGCGATTCGATGTATACATAGGCTAAGTTAAGAAAGTACGTTGAATCCTGTTTTTGTTTGTTGTTTGTGTCTTAGGGTCCAAAAGGTGACGGCGGAATGAAGGGAGAGCAGGTCAGCAGAAGTTATTCACTCACAAACTAAGTAATGCAATACATTTGCAATTTTATATTGCCTTTCTTACAAAGCTAAGAAGTGCTCAGATGACGCAAATGCGATGACATTGCAGGGCAATTGTGCGCAAAGGATCTGCTCGAGGTCCCTACGCAGTAACTCCTCGGACGAGGATCGAACCCGTACTCTCCGCTTTATAGGCCGACCGCTCTAACCATTCGGCCACCATGGTGAGAGGATTAGAGTTTCACTGACTCGCTGACCTCTGGGCACAGTTTCTTCATAAGCTTATTCTGAAGATAAACAGCAGGCTCTTGCAGTAGTCAAGACTATAATAATAACAATTATTGCAATAACAGAGCCATTCCGGACGACATCGCCACTAATTAATTGTCAAGACCCTGAGTGATAGTGTATACCTCAGGACAAATAATAATGATAGTAATAATAAAAATAATAATAATAATAATATTAATAATAATAATAGCTATAGTATTCATTGAACTCCATGTAACACATTTTGCAAGTGTGAAAATTACCCGTTGGTTAAAGGAATGTTTCTTTAAATTTCTTCAGGGAATATCGGGAGCGGACGGAAAGGATGGAGCGGCTGGTCCTAAAGTATGTTGCTATTACTTTATACTGATTTACAATACATTGTAGTTTGTTAGAGTGTACATTGTAATGTATTATATTGAATATCGCACTGATTTCTGATCCGTTGTATTTTACTTAATTATATTCATCATATGTCTTTCCAGCACTTTGCTTAACAAAAAATTGCAGAAATAATTAATTATTGAAACAATGTCTCATCTGTGTCGCTTTAACTGTTTGAATGTTTGATTACATTCCAATTGCACTTGCAAAAGTTGCTACTATTTAGTCGTCATTGTCATCGCGTATTTTGCTTAAAAATCGAATCTTATCTAAACTAATGGAAGTTTTAATTGACGTCGTTGTCATTTATGTGCAATTATCTCTCCCTTTGTGACAACCCGCAAATTACCTCACTCAAAGAGTTTATAATAAACCACATCGAAAGAGAAACACGGCATGAGATAGATATAAAGGGAACCAGCGTGTTAACAAAGTAAAATAACGAAAGCTTTATATTACGCGCTTTTAAAATCAGATAATGGTCTATTTAAAATCAGATAATGGTCTATTTAAAATCAGATAATGGTCTATTTAAAATCAGATAATGGTCTATTTAAAATCAGATAATGGTCTATTTAAAACCTAATGGTCTATTTTGTCAAGAGGCGAGGAACCAATGAAGCCCAAGAATTCGATCCAATGCATTCTTGTTCCAAACAAGTCTTCGCTTTTCGAGCATTCTTGTCTTCGGCGCTAAAACCCCGCTGGAACCAGCCTATTCACAAGCGCTGGGTGTTTGAGTGTCTTGAAAGAGGCGCTATATGAATCACCAATCACAATGACAATAATTTTGTCCTGCGCTATAAATTTTCTTTTAATGCCACAGGGCGCAGCAGGTGCTTCTGGAGCTCCAGGTCCGAAAGGAGAAGCAGGAAAGCCTGGAGAACCAGTAAGATTTTTACTCTTTCTATCTCTTTCTCTATCTGTCTGTCTCTCTCTCTGTATGTCTCTTTCTATCTCTCTGTCTCTGTCTCTATGTTTCTCTCTGTATCTGTCTCTCTCTCTATCTCTCTGGCTCTGTCTCACTGTTTCTCTCTGTCTGTCTCTACCTCTTTTTCTCTCTCTCTATCTCTGTCCTTCCGTGTCTATCTGTCTTGCGTTTGTTTAAATTATAATTGATTACTTCGTGTGTAAAATAATAACATACCTCCGTCGACGTTATATCACGGATATATTCTGGATCAGTAAACGCTGTCGCGGGAAATTCTGCTAGATCATATTAGGCTCATTCTGATTAGTTTAGCATACGAAGCTTCCTTTTCCCACATACGTCCCTAAAAGGCCATGGGCTCATTCTTTAAACGAACAAAGGATGGGAGGACTACTTGTGTATGGAAGTCTATAACAACTGGCATTTTCATTTCCAGGCCTCTCATTCCGTTAAGATGCCTGGTCAAAATCTGTGTAGGTGTAGCCTTGCTTCAGCAAAGAATGGAACCGGGTAATTCAGAGGCCCATATGGTCGTATGCTAGACAATGTTAAATTACGATGTAGTGTATCATACTATAATGGCTTAATTAGATCAAGTTAGATTGTGTGTCGAGTTGCTTGTCTATCTAATATAAGATGTTTTGGTGAACAGGGTCCACCTGGACCGGGATTGGATGAGGAAGACTTGATGACGCTCAAAAAGGTAGATGGATTACAAGATTATATAACCATAAGCAATTAAGCATAACCACAACCAAGCGTTTTCATTGCTCCCAAATAACAAACACAGATACAAAATGCTGACAATTTGATGGTGATCGATATATCATGTTGATTAGACTGTAAACGCTTCAAAGTAAGAGTATTAAGAAGTAATACCATTTTAAAATTTTGGATAATAGTAGCTTTGACACTGTAATAATGAGTTTGTCTCAATAATTAAGCTTAATGCATTACAAGATCTTATAAAATCTGTGATAAAAAAAGTTGTCCTACTGATATCACTGATCTGTTCCATTGTTGTTCTGCTGTTGTTGTTCTGCTGTTGTTGTTACTCTGTTGAATAATTGTTATATCTCTGTTTTGTCTTGTGTGTATTTTGTTCTTGCAATGTGCGTGTGGCTCAGTAGTGCATTTTAGCTAAAGGACATTTCGTTGCTGGGAGCACATACTGAGCATTAGCTTAGCACCTATAGATCTGCACGTGTGACTGATTAGTTACATGTACTGCTTTTGCCGATATTCTAATAAAAATCAAATGCCAGCTTGCAGTAGAAGTTGGACTGTGTTGTTAAAACGAAAGCACAGTCATTCAGATAAAAACCAAAGCTTGTTTGCCAAGAATAAAACGACCCACACTCAAATTAAGAAAACATGAATATCCTATAGCCACACTATTATCTTCATGCTGAGAGTGTCTGCTGCACAAGACAAATGTTTTCTTTGTTTCAACAGCTTTCCAACCTAGACCTAGAATCTACAGGAGGCAGCTTAGGTGTAAGTATGCACAAGGTTGACATGTAGGATTGTAGGTCTATATTGTGTAATTACTGTAATTATAGAAATAGCTTTTGAAGTAAATGATGGAATGCCTTTTATGCCTTCTTGAATACATTGAAAAATTCCGCAAGAAATACTTTGTAAAATACGGCTTTAGCAAAGAACTAAAACGTCTGCTTTCCCTATTAGTTAGCTTATCATCAATTTATTTATTGTCTCTACTTCATAGGAAAGCGTTCTCTTTCTATATAAATGCCAGCATTGCTTTAGGCTATAATTTTCGGTTCCCTGCTTGACTCCATAAAGCAGCTAAGATTAATTCGCAATCTTCTGTAAGTTCTGTTATATTCTGATTGGATATTTATTTGTTGTGTGCTTAGGGTTCCAGACCACCGGGATCTTCGGACGCAAATGTAAGAACCAATTATGAACGAAATCATATTTTAGGCACATGACCCAGTGGTTGCTCAACATATTTAAGTCATCGTTACTAATTTTTGTAGACCCTCACTGAAAAACCAGTGAAAGATGTCCGGAAAAAGATGGCATGTCCTCGTTATTGGCCTCATATTCTCTGCGTATTTTCTGTCCGGCAAGGAAGTTAAACACCTGGAAAATGTCCGGTCAAACTAATTAGCCAGAGCCATTACCAGAACACCCAAGCATCATCACATCACTCCAATCCTCAAATCACTCCACTGGTTAAAAATCCAAGAGCGCATTCATTTTAAAGTCCTATCACTAACTTACAACTCCATACAATATTCCCAGCCCAAATATCTTCACCATCCAGCCAACCCGCTCTACCCGATCGTCCTCTTGCCTCACTCGACCCCCCGATTAGGCCTACATCTCATCTCAAGTTCTCCAACCGCGCCATATCTGACTCCGCACCACGTCTCTGGAACGACATTCCTCCGGAATGTCGTGCTTTCTCGGTTCCTTCATCATCACAGTCCGTCATGCAACATCATCTGTATCTGGCTTCCTATCCATCCGACCCCGGGCTTTCCATTCTAAACTCAAGTCTCGCCTTTTCAAGAACTCTTACCCAGACTCCTTACTTGACAATCCATCTGTCAATCCTCGACCAAAACTACACCCTCCTTAACAGCTACTCTGCCTCACTGCTGACCTCTTGGAAACAGAACTCTGACCTCCCACGGACTCTTCCTTGGACAACCTTTTGATTTGACGCAGCGCTCGTGAATAAGCTGGTGCCTGCGCTTAGCTTTCAAGTGGTACTTTATAAATTTGGAGATTACGATTACGATCTTTGTTCTATGGGGCAATTTATTATCTAATGACCGATTTTAACGTCCGTGCAGTTTGCACGCTCATGTTGACCTTAAGTTCCTTCGGGGCCTACCATGCTAGCAGTCCAATCAACTTACTTATCTATTCCTATTTCAGCTCTATTTCTTTTCAGACGTTTCTAGCATCGCTATAGACAGTCTATCAATGGACTGTTTATGAGATTCTATGGTGAACATTTTTAGCTTAGGTTACTTGAAAGACCTCTTACTTATGAGTGCTGAGTGAAACGTTCAATGCGTCTAATTTGTCGTCCGTGTCATCGTCAAGTTTTTCGTGTATGTGGCGATCTTAGCTAGGATCTAAATCACAGAACAAATTTAATACACTCGAATTTGTCAAGTACATTGTATATGGAGCATTATTTACAATAACGGGAGGATGGACCCAACTCTGGAAAAGACAGAGACCACCTTAGATCCTATCACCAGAGGTTTACTTGAATAATCTGCATAATTTAACGATGCTTAGCGGACTTCAGCAATCTAGCGGACTTCAGCAATCTTGTCTACTGGCATGTCACATGATGCCAATGTTATGGTAACCACCTTTGATCTTTTACAGAGTGGGGGTGATAAACCTGGTCCGCCTGGAAAAGATGGATCTGATGGTAAAGAGGTAAGGAATAACACGCTGAAGATGTAGGTCCTAATGTTTTTTATAATTTTCCTAATTTTGACTTTACTATACTTCACTTTATCTTACTTTATTTTGCCATATTATGCTTGCCCAACATTAGCTCACCTTCCTCCACTTACTTGGTCTGCCTCATAAGACATTACCTTGTGATGCTTTAGGGTTTTTTTTCTCACCAGGTGGCGCTTGTATACCACATTACTCTGTGTTGCTCATTAGATTTGATCATAATTGTTGTCGTTGTTGTCTTATGTTGTCAGGGAAAAGCTGGACCAATCGGCCCAAGAGGACCTCCGGTAAGTCGCGATACATCAGACCCCCATCACCTAAATGTCTACTAACAATATCCTCGTTAGGGGCTATCCACATATTACGTACGCATCGAGGGTGGAGGGGTTTCGAATTTCGGCGATTTTGCGTGCGGGTGCGTACATCCCAAATATGTGTAGTACTAATTGATGCATTTCATTGCAATGATTGATTTGTGATACATATATATGACCTCACAAGCACAGGCTCAGAAATCAACAAAGCACAGAAGAGGATGTTTGCCACAAAATGCAATGTAGCAGATTTGGAGTAACTCAGCTTACTGTGCATTGTTTTGCTAACTGGTGTATTTTATTTGTATGGTATCATTGAAATTACCTTTAACATCACTTTGGCCAGCTCAGATAGCGATTCTGAGTAGGTATCTTGAGGGACGCTATATAAATGTTCTATTACATTACATATCAAGCGGGGTCATGGGGCAGATCCTTTAGACAAAGTCCAGAGTCACATCTTATAGTCTTACGAGATTGGACAAAGGCTAAAGATAACACATGCCGAGCCTAACTGAATAACCCTGTCGAAATCATACACGACCTGATGATATTTGGTGTTCTACAAGTAGGATCATGTAAAAGGATGTTCTTGAAGGGAACTCTCACTTTTATGCAATGTTTTGTTTTTCTGTGAAGAGGACCTAAGTCATAAATGAATACATACCCTCAATTTCAACTTTAACATTGATTCTAAGAAAATTTATATTAACAACTACTTTTAAGGGCAAAAATAAACAATTTCAAGGTTTGTGACCATGATTTTTAACAGATTCTTGGTTTGAATGTTTAAAATTTACATGTTTGAAGGGTGTAACTTGATTTTTACAAAATTTCACTTTAATAAAAAATAAAAAATATTTATTTTTATTTTCAAAATATTTTTCAAAAAGATATTTTTTTCGCATGGCCAGCATTTAAATCTTATAATAATACAATGTGTAATGTGTGTGTAAAATTTCATGCTTGTATCACAAAGTGCACGTTCACAGACTATTTCGATCTATGCCACTGCACTATAGCCTACGTGAGCAAATATAACTGTTTAATTATCACGTCCACAATACGGAATATTAAAATTATAACTGTAAACCCAATCACAGACTATATTCTTGTTTAATTAATTTTAGGTAGCATTAAAACTTTTTAAATGCAAGTTTTGTTACAGTTTTATTTTTTCATAACAATTAACAAATTTAAGCCGTTAAATATGATGCTTTAAAAAAAGCCTGCGGTAAAATCAGGTTCTTATAGTTGTCCTTAACTATTTAACCTCTGCATTGGGGGTGGGGGTGGGGGTTGGTGTAGTCTACATGTACTTACGCATGGGGTGGGGTCCGCGGCTCAACAGAGAGAGGGTAGTCCGAAAATCCGATTTTTTGCGTACATAATAATGTGAATGGGCCCTTAGCACTATCTCCGTGTAATTGGAATACAGTAGTATTAGTAGCAGTGCTTAAAGTGTAAAAAAAAGAAGTGCCTGGACGCTAGGCGAGCCGTCCATAAATGACGTCACGAAACTTTGGACGATTTTTGACCTCTCCCTCTTCGTCACACGTCGTCACAAATGCCATGACCCCTTCAAATATGACGTCACGTCACAAGGCCCTGACCCCCCCCCCCAAATCAAAGAAGATATCCAGAATGTAATTCAAATTTTCTTGCAATTATCAAAAAATTAATTACAACTATAAAATATTTCAAATTATAGTAGTATAACGAAGAAAAATGAAAATATTAAGTAGCCTATGATGATTGTAATCTTATGCGTTCCTCAGGATGAAAGACTATCATGATCATAATTAATGTAGCTTAACTGTGGTAACAAATACTGCTAATTAAATGGAACTTGTTTAAATGAGTGTAAGTTTTTAATAAAATTACCTATTTTGATGTGATGATGTGACGTCACATTTCGTCGACCCCCTATCCTCCTTGTCACATATCGTCACAAATTTGTGACCCCTCCCCATAGGCGCTTGACGTCATTTATGTACGACCCCTAGTATCAAAAAGTTAAGAACTAAAGATTGCAAGGCAGAGCACCAACATATTAAGTCGACGACAAATGGTTCGTGCAATGTGGTCTACTGTGTTCGTTATAATAGAAGTTGGGTTGGTGATTTTAATGATGCTGGAATAGAAGATGGATGTGTAAGAACGAAATTCTTCCAAAACAGATGCTATTTAGATGACCATAATGCCTACTGAAATAAAAGTTGGATATTGAAAATAATATTTGCCTAATAGAAATTGAATTTACAAAAATGGTTCTTGCTGAACCGGAAGCTGGATTTGCAGACATTATTATTATCAATCCAACGTCTATTTGACCAAATATAATAGGCGAAAGATAGAATGTTTTTATCATTCGTAAGGCTTTTTGTCCATCAACCATTATTTAGGCGTCAATTATTTGTTGGTGAAATATTTGTTGTAATTTAAAGCGTAGGCCTACAGAGAATTGCTTTCCTTTGTGAAATTGTCGACTAGGGAGCCAGTGGCGCCGGCATCGGTTCTAAAGTTGAGTAAATAAAGTTTGTAAACGCGTGAAGCGCGAAATTTTTTTCCTCCTCTTTTTTCTGTTGATAATAAAGTACGCATATAGAGGAATTGCACTGATGCATGGACACATCCAGGACGGCGTCCAGGCTCTGCTGGCCAAATAAGTGGCAGAACGGCGTCCAGCCTCGAAAATAAGTGCCTGGACGCCGTCCATGACCGTCCAGGCACACTTTAAGCCCTGATTAGTTGTATTGGTCGAGGAGGTGGTGTAATGGTGTGGTAGTAGTAGTAATAGCAGGAGTAGTAGGACTGGAAGTAGTTGTAATTGTAATAGCATAGGCTACGAGCAGTGGCAATGGAAGTGAAAGTCTTAGCAACAGCAGTGGCAGTGTCCAATGTTTGACAACGTTCTCAATCAATCAGTCAATCAATCGATCAATCAATGTATTCCATCTGCTATGTATACCGCATTTTCCCGACTGAAATTCTGTAAACTCCATTCAGAAGTGAAATCTGAAAACCAAAACAAGCATAATTGAAAGTTGGGCAGCATTAAAAAAACATCCTTCTGTCTTTTATGTTCTAAAAATGCATTGGGCCTAACTCAATTCAACGTTCTTCAACCGAAGGACATTTTTGGCGTGTTAGCTACAGAATTGCAATACATCTGTTAGAATTTAACTCTATATGTACGGGCATACGGCGTAGATACCACATACACGGTTACACACATACATATGTACATGTACCTGTACAAAGAAATATACAGACAAACACACATGTAGGTTTTACGATATCTTATGACATACACCAGAAGTGTAACAAGGTTTTGAAAAGTGGGGGGCATAATTTTAAAAAATATTGCCCTCCCACTTTTTGAATTGTGCCCCTCCCCCAGAAATTTGAAAAATGGGGGGCGGCACAAATTATCTTAACAAAAGTATTCTTAAAAATCCATTGGATAAACATAAAAAAGAACCGATTTGGGGCACATGGGGGGCACTGAGCACTAAAACTGGGGGGGGGGGCTTTGCCTTCCCCCCGTTTCAAAACTGGGGAGCCGGTGCCCCCTTGCCCCTCCGCTTGTTACACCCCTGGCATACACGACGACATCAACGTTGCCTCAAAGGCTCGAAAGCAGGAAGGACCTTGACCGAGATAGGGCAGGGCGATTGACTAAAAGGTACTTTTTACTTTTACAGCACGCATTCGAACTCGAAGCGCTGAGGGGTTGATGAGATGCAGACACACAGACCACATTTTTATTCTCGACAAAATAATGAATATTAATTGTATATTCATTGAGTGTTTCTTCGTTTCAGGGACCACCAGGTCCACCAGGTCCTGGAGTAAGTACAAACTATGAACTTACACGTTGACACATTGACCTACGTACCTACAGATGTCATAGCTACTAACAAAGCATCTCTAATGCACACTCATTGCACAATCCTCTGCAAATCACGGCTTCTCGATTGCAGTCAGGTTTTCTTATTTCCTTTTCCTTTATTACATTTGCCTTTTTTGTTCGCCTCAGGTTTTTCCTACTTCTGTCCAGATATCTCAACGTTAGACCCAATGCAGTGTCTCATTTATGGCATATCGCAAAAATTATCACTTCATTCCACGAGGAATATCATATACAGAGTATCTCTGGCAGTGATTTTAAGGATGATCTCATTTGGTCTTAGGTACATATCCTTAGTAAAGGCCGTATTAGGCATACGCAAAAATTTAGGCTCCAAGTCAAAACACAGATTAAACAAGGATTATATTTGAATGCGTAACTTTGAAAGACAGCGCGGAATAAATGTCGCCTGCAGTTTGTGAGTTTATTTCGATGAAAATTGAGAGTGAAAGAACCAAACATTACATGCAGTAGATAATAACTAGAAAAACTTTCGTTTGGTTCCAGGCTGGATTGGGGGCCACTGGAGGCACGATCAACACCCTTCCGGCCACTGGTTCCGCCACACTCTTTGGGCCACCGGTGAGTCTCTGTCAGTCTGCATCTCTTTCTTCCTATTTGTACCTTTGTCTGCGTGTCTCTGTGTTCGCTGGTTTTATGTAATATAATCTAATGAATCAGTTATTAAAAGACACACGACAAGGGCAGAAGAAGAAAATAATGACGATGACGATAAAGAAAATGAAGATGGCGATGAAGAAGAAGATGAATAAGATGAAGAAAAGCAAGATGATGGCCAAGATGAAGAAGAAGAGGAGGAGGAGGTGGAGGGAGAAGAAGAAGAAGAAGTAAAAGAAAACGAGGAGAAAGGAAACGAAGAGGAAGAGGAGGAGGAAGAACAAGAATAAGAAGAATAAGAAGAGAAGTCTCTAGCCTAACCTCGACAGGCAGCCGCGGGTATGAATTGCTAGCGATTTAATTTTCTTGGCAACAGTATATGCGAATGGTTGACCAGTTTTCTCCCTTGTACCGTGTATAAGCTATCATTTTCGGCATGAGTGTCGTCTCCTCACATTCAGCTCACACCGAATCATCCTTTGAAATGAGTAAAAAGAATTATTTAAATTGAATTTGTGTCATTTGTGTCAGGGCTCCAACGGAAATCCGGGTCCCTCTGGTCCGGTAAATTACCATTGACCTAATAAATACATAAGATTTTGTAAAATCTAGTTACGGCTTTTGCCACTCCTATAGTCAGCTCTTTGGCATCGTCATCATCGCCATAATAATTAGTATAGTCAACATCAACATCGTCATATTCATCATCGTCATCATCATCATCGTCACCACTACCACCACCAACATCATCATCAGCCTCATCAACATCGTCACCCATCACCACCACCATCATCATCATCATTATCATCATCATCATCGTCGTCGTCGCTGTGGCCGTCGTCGTCGTCATCATTATAATCATTATCATCATTGTCGTCGTCGTCATCATCATCATCATCATCATCATTGATATTTTTGTCACTCAGTAGCATCTATAACCACAGTATATAATGACAAAGGAATCATCCGATGGTTCACTGGAAACAACCCCATTTTACGTTCACTTACTTTTATAAAGGCTATCATTCAAAAAAAATGATAGCCTAGACTATTGCAACAATACTTAGTTCTCTTACTAGTAGTGCATATAACTCCTCACAAACTCTGTCCAGCATTTCCGCTTGTATTCATTTTCCTCCAAGATATCCATCTACAGACTATATGCCTTCGAAATAAAAATAACACTGGTTGTCCTATCCAGGACGAGTTCCCTCAGGAATTAGATACAAATAGGTCTCATATCATTTAAAACCATAACCATATGGATGGAATCGCAGAGCAAGATACATACGTCGAGAGCATGAATCCCTCTCCATTCGGAGTGTCCTGCGTAAGGACCCTAATCAAGTCAATCATTTTGTTGAACCTGACCACTCGCGTAACCCCCAAAGTGATAATTCTGCTCGTCATTTCCCCAGCCTCAGAATGAAACCACCGCCAGTTGTTCACCCTAATGTCCCAATCACCGCATGACTTCACATAGTATCGCATAGCACCAGTTCGTCTTCTGCTGTTTAGCCATTTACCTAACTCTGTACCTTTCCCATACAGCCAGGTGCAACAGGTCCAGGTGGACCTCCCGGCAGCTCAGGCTCACCCGGAACACCAGGCAACCCGGGAAGTCCCGGACCACCAGGACTGCCTGGGACATCCGGTGGTCTCGGGCCAAGGGGTCAGACTGGATCGATCGGACCTCCTGGACCTCCGGTATGCCACCCATGTAAAGCATATAAGTAATCACAGATAATGTTTCAAACAGTTAAACTATTGACAATGACAATATTGGTAATAACGATAAATTGTAATAATTGTAATTTAATCAGAAATTTCAATGGCGACACTTCAAAATTAAATGAACATTATGCTAGAGTTAATTAAGTACAAAGCGATCAAAGGTTGGATGATGCTATGACTACTAGAAAAATTGATCAGGGATGGTTCATCCATTGGACGAAGAAGAGTCCAGCAGAAGGATTTCTATCAAGGGTTGATACACGATAATACTCATGACAATAATAGCGATGATGATGATGACGATGATGATGATGATGATTATTATTATTATTATTATTATTATTATGACGACGACGATGGTGATGATGGTGATGATGATGGCAATGATTGATGATCATGGTGATGATGATGATGATGATTATTATTATTATTATTATTATTATGACGACGAAGACGATGATGATGATGATTATAAGATGATTTATGTAGCACTGTAACATAAACGACAACGCAGATGAGGACGCTGTAAATGAATTCGAACAGAATAACAACAGTCACATTAACAATTAACAAAGATTGCTTAGGTGATGAAAATGATGACCATGGCGATGATGATTGTGAATTATTTTACTTGTCTTAGGGACGTGGAATCTCGAATGCAGAAGTTCGTGATATGATTATGCAGATAATGGCTGGTAAGTGTCCTGTAGTAATTCTGCAATTTTGAGGGCATATCTGAAGTAAACGCCCCAGAGCTGCTGCAAAACAAGAGATCAAAAGGTTGAACGATGACAAACAATATCATCATCATGAGAATCAAGTTCGAGATGTTTGAGTTCAGGCAAAATAAATGTCCGCTTCTGAGAGGAGGGAAGATACCCTCAAGGTAAACACATATCATACGTGTGATGCATAACATCAAAGCGTTGATATTGTTGTTGGTGTGGGAGATGGTCTACGAAGGCTGGTGATGCCGATTATGTTGTAGTTGTTGTTGTTGCTGTTGTTTGTGATGCAGATGATATTGATGAGACCTAGGAAGAGGAGGAGAAGTATGAGAGAAGGAGGAGGATGGCCCTCATGAGTGCAAGGATGATGAGTATGATGATCATGCTGATGATAATGTTGGTCATGAAGATGATGATGGAGATGGTACCTGGGCAGAAGAGAAGGAGGTGGAGAAGGAGGAGGAGAAGGAGAGGCAAGGGTTGTCATGATGAGAGTGATGATCACGACGATGACGATGACGCTGCGATGACGTCTATCGATAGTCATTTTGTTGCATAGATCGTCTGGAGGAGATGTCGCGAAACATGCAGGGTCCTCCGGGAACTCCAGGCGTCGGAATTCCAGGAAAGACTGGACTCCCAGGAGTTCAGGGAATTCCAGGTCAGCTGAGCATTTTTATCGCTCAATAATACGCTAGACACGGTGAACGGATAAAAAGCGAACATTCAGAAATACTGCAATAATTTGTCCAATGATCCATTTTTATCAAATATGAGGAAAACTTCTGTTTAATGATTATGAAGCGCATACTTATCAGTTGTTAGTTATAATGTATGTTAAAAATGTCCTTCTTCAGCCTCAGCACACGCACCAAGATGCGCTCGCCATTCAGTAATTGCTGCATCGATTACAACTTGAAAATTCCTCTTCCATGCGCAAACCTTTTCTATAACATCTTTATCCATAAAATCTGGGTAGTGATGCAAGAAAAGTTATAAGATGATGATGATGATGATGATGATGGTAATGATTGATGATGATGGTGATGATGCTGATTCTGATAATTTTCGTAGTTTACAATGTACAAGACTAAAGTACGCGACGTCGAAGAACTGCGTCAACGTATCATTATTATACTTGGGACGAATTTGATCAAGTTGTAGTCGATGCGGCATTTACTGAACGAGTTAAGTGTAATGATAAAGTCACCTTTAGATATGGATGCTGGCCTTTGCTTGATCCGCAGTCATGCATGATACCCGGGCTTCTGCTACATGCGGAGATTGACGTATTGACTGCTTGATTGATTGATTAATTGACTGACTAATTGATTTATTTATTTATTGATTTTTTGATTAATTGACTTACAGACTAAATTATTAAATTCCGGATTGCTAGATTGATGGATTGACTGACTGAATGATTGATTGACTGGCTGATTGATTGATTCATTGATTGCAGGCAATCAAGGTTCTCCAGGTTCACCTGGTGAACGTGGCTATCCAGGATCCTCTGGTCCAGTTGGTCCTGTGGGTCCGAGCGGACCAAAAGGTCTGATTGCAATTCTACATCACTTTGTTGACCAACATTAATCAACAACAATCTAACCTAATCTCAGCTCGATGTCAATGTAAAATAATGCATAGTAGTCACTCATTCACCTATCAATTTAAAAGGCTTTGTGCTGATGATCTCTGTGGATTTTGGGATCTCGTGCGGAAACAACAGCGATCCATGCAAAGGATAAGTGAGTTGTTATCTTTGATACTTGGGAATTTCTTTATGATGTGAAAAGGTTTGAGCATACATGTATGTTAGTTTTTGTGTATGCATTATATATGTTGCAATATGAAAGATAGACTAGAATTTAATTATAAGTCGACTATATATATTTACACATTTTTCATTGTTCAGTAACCAAAACGTGTAACAGCAATTCAAGCAAATTGACACAGACGAGACCCAATATGGGCCTAAGGTCTCCTCGTCTGGGTCACCTGGGGTTAATAAGTAATATATATGTGGTATACTTATAGGCTAACTGTAAGTTAACTGTGAATAGGTAAACTTAACTATTCTTTAACTAAATGTATGCATTCACAGTACAATGTATATAATTATGTGTGTTTTGTATATAGGGGCCCATATACATTTATACATAGACGCAAAGTGTTACCGTTCGGCCTCAATGCAGCCGTGTATACCTATAATTTAATTGTATTTCAGGAGACAGAGGCGATAAAGGTGACAAGGGCGCGAGCACCGTAGGCGAAAGAGGGCCACAGGGATTGCCAGGTCAACCAGGTAAAACATCCTTCAACAGTTCTCAGGTCTTGAATATTATGTTAGACCTTGGAAACAATTTTGACTGGATGAAAGAGTAGTGATAACACGTTGTAGGTCATTTATGAGAGTAAAAAAAGTAGTGGGCCCAGAATAGACCCCCGAGGAACCCATAGCGAATAAACTTTGGAATAGATGAGGAATTGTTGCATAATACCTGCTTTCGCCTATTGTGTAAATAGCTCTAAAACCAGCTAAGAGCAATACATATTATTCCTAGGTTTTCTAGTTTGAATGTGTATATGTATGTATGGATGCATGCAGTATGTATGTACGCATGTCTGTATGTATGTATGTTCGTGCGTACGTACGTACGTACCTATGTATGTAAGTATGTATGTATGTATGCATGCATGTATGTAGTGTCCAATTAGATTTCTGAGCCCACGACTTTGAGGGTGGGATGCCATTCTTTCCCTCTGCGTCTAATGAAAAGTATTTTTTTAAATGGCGCTCATATTATTATATATGATTTGTAAAGATATTTCGTCTTAGATCACATATCATGGCAGATCTTTAGGCACTGAAGCCGTTGAAGCCACATCAGTGGCGCGTATACCGTTTTTATTACAAAGCAATGAGCAAGTAACTATGTCAATCTGTTTCATGAACAACTAGTTTGAAGCTCTGCGGCGTAAGTTCACTGGAGCGTTGACTGATAGACTCATGACCTATTTGGCTTTGCTGTTAGACAGCCTTGAATCCTTTCTGACAAAGCTTTGATTCATTGAATGTGCTTCGCGTTTACTTTTTGTATAGAAGTAGGTCTTACATTGAATAGCAGGATAAAACAAGAATGAAAGATCAGAACCCCAACGTTACATTTCGTGCCTATAAAAATAACATAGTCTGTGTCCACACTTTGCGAAACAGTGTGGTCATGGAGGTGTCCAAAGAACGGGCAATATTAATCCTACTTACTCTGCTAGTAAGCCTCTGTATTTCAATCTCATACTTTACATTATAAATTGTCGTAGACGTCTCTGGCAACCAACGACGCTACATAAATTATTGTTTTAATCGAAACCAGATTTCGAATTCTTCAGTGTAGTTACCATAATATCACTGTCGTGTATACATGTAGGCCTACGTCCTTAAGGACTACTCCTGACTAATACTGTGTGCCCTGTTCGTTACGAACCATATAAGGCCCATATAAATTTTCCAGATTAAGATTAGAAGTACAGGCTGCTGTCGTTGCTTGTTTTCAGGTGATGCGGGTCAGCCGGGCACCGGGCGTCCTGGAAACCCAGGACCCTCTGGGCGACCAGGGGCGCCAGGGCCTCCCGGTCCATCCGGCAGCCCAGGCACTTGCAACGGCAAGTGCAACGGCAACGGAAACGGGGACAACGGGGCCAGCGCACTGATGGACTACTGGGCTAGAATGCAGGCCCGCAACAGCAACAAAGGACCAACATCCTGAAGAACCTCGCTCGATGCTAGAGGTCTTCTGCGGTAGCCATAGCAACGGACCCGATACTAACCCATGAATCCCGCCTCAACCGGTTTACCCGGTTGCTTCACAGATTACTTTACTTACTCACTATATATCTGAAAGGCGCTTTATAAATGTTACGACTTCGATACGGTACGATGATGACGCTTTCAAAGCGCGTAAAACACTAGTAAGTTATGTCATGGCCTTCCAGCCCTCTCTGCCCTCTTTACACGTAAACGTTGGTGTATAATTATAGAGGGCGCTTCAGTGGTAGGGAATAAAATTAATTTATTCGGGAAAGTTGGGGCTGTGAGATCGTTTCTGGGTGGTGAACTTCTAACCCTTTGTTCAGCATCTCGCCTCACACCTCGTGCTCATAAATATTTTGTTATCCATGGGAGTTTCAAATGGTCCTAAAATTGGTATATTGGTCATACGTGGACCCATGTTGGTCACAGGTAAGACTACGTGGGGAAGGTGGGAAGGTAAACTATGACACGTGCTCTGCAAGGTGGAAGGTGTATAGGCAGCTTGATCAGTGATCACTGTCTATGCAGCATGCCCGACTTCACTCTGTTCCCATGTCTACATGTATACACGCAGTGTTTTCCCATGGTCAGCAGGTCAGCTGACCCATCTGCGGTCCCACAGTCGCTCGGAGCCGGAATAGGAGAAATAGGTGACCGTGGTCACATTTAACATCCAATTTTTATGTATTGGCCGCTTTTACTAATTTGTTGCGTGTACGTCGAAGGAAGTAGGCGTCACTGAGCATATTTATTTTTGGTCGTGTTAATTTTAAATCTTCATATTCTCGTCGTAGTTGATTATTTTAATGGCCTAATAGCAAATAATGTTGATTTTATATATATATATATATATATATGCCTATAACACTGCAGACACTAAAGTGCAATTTGAACAAATATGCGGCTATATATATACATATATATATATATACATATATATACATAGAATATTGTGATGTGGTTCAGTACTCTTAAGTGAATCTCTTAATTCCCTATAGATGATATTACGTTGCCCGATCTTAGCTTTCAGATTTTTTTACCCTATTCCGTGTGTTATAACTCGTGTATACATCGACGATATCGAAGTTCGCGAAAAGCATTTAATATCTGTTTTCATATACAAAGCCTGTGATTACTAGATTGCAGCGGTGTGCGTAATTATTGAAATGATAATAGATAGCAGTTTTCAAGTGTTTAGATAACTATTCTCTCTTTGACTTTGTTGATACGTAGACTTAACTGTGATTTTTACATCGACTAGTAAAGTCGGTTCCGCTTTAAATACCACCGGTGTACTCTACTTCTAGGTTGGAATTCATTCATTCATTGCTCATAACGAAAATGTATGTAGCGCCCCCGGGGTTGCTATTAAGCAGAAGCGGCGATCTAGTTTGACAGGTGGAGGACACCCAATGAGAAGGGTAGGAAATGTGGGGGACCCATGTATCACTTGTTCCCTCTCTGTAAAAGGTGGGGGGACATGTCCCCTTTGACCCCTCGGGATCGCCGCCTCTGCTACTATAAGGAACGGCAGCAGCTTAATTTTAGCGCCCCTCGTGTTCAGTGCGCAAACACATCTTTGGGCAACTTAGGCCTATTAGCCATATATGCTGGTTTTACAAACGAAAGATGTACCACATCTGCAACTTACCCAAGGAATCACTCTGTCTTGCAAATAGCTTTCTATTCTCTCTATAATCTATCAAGTTCTTCATAAAATATGTAGGTGGCCTAAGAGACTCAATCTTATTCAATATAGGGTCTAATGGCTAAATCAGAAAGAAACAAGAAGCTAGAAGTCTTTCTTTCTATTTCTAACTCTGAACCTGCTCTAAGAAAAGCGTCTTTTGACATTTTCTCGTATGCACGGTGTCTACTCTAAAAGCAGAGTAGCCTAATGGTTAAACGATTCAATTATTAGAGTCATCTGTAATGTTTAGCTGACAGAACTATAGTATTAATATATATCTTTTACGCTATATGGCGGCGATCCCGGGGGAGGCCGAGAGGGACAACTCCCCCCCACCTTCCACAGAAAGAGGAAACGTTATACGCTTGTCCCCCCAGATTTTCTACCCCTCTCATTGGGTGTTTCCTCCACCTGTCAAACGAGATCGCCGCCTCTGCGAGCTCAGTACTCCCATAGATCTCACCACTGTCCCGTTTCTATCACACGTAATTAAACCAGTATCAGAGACGATTCGATGCCCGTCTGATACGGCAAACTCTTTCAGAATAATTAACTACATGGACATAATACTAAACTCGCAATGCGATTCCACGAATTCCTGGAAGTAAGTTCTTACAGTGGCGCAGCCTTCAAAGCACATTTGTTCTTTCAGATCTTGATAAGGATGGCTGTTAAAGAGTAAATATATAGATAGCTCATTGACATCTCACAATTCGGGGATCATAGACTATAGCTGCGATTAACAATAGTTATTTTAAATTAAAAAATCAATTGAATAATGGGACAACTGAACAATTCCCGTAGGCTACACTGTATTTGAGGCAGCGATATATAATAGGCCTATAGCCTACGATTCTCGCTCCACGATGTTTCCCTTATTTTCATCCACAGTCGTTTGTGTAGTCTATGTTCACCACTCTATTGTGTAGTGGTTAGAGTGGTTGACTTTCAATCGAGAGCTCTTGGTTCAAATTCCTACCAGAGCAAACATTTGTGTCGAGATGTCTGCTCTACAAAATTCCGCCCCTATCACGACACACTTTTAAACAGTTCGTTGAACATTCAGTTCAATGGACAACTCTGTGATAACCGTAGAAATTATTCGAAGTATTTCATTCAGAGCTAGGAAAACTCGATGTCCCATACTTGATTAAAAAAATTTTTGAAAACCGAAACCAACTCAGTTGCAAACCGAACTTTTCAAACAGTCCATCTATAGATCCTGTTCCTGCACCACTCAACATGTACACTACGAGAAATATCAAATCACTGCAGTCTTCTCGGTTTGATTCTCCACTGCTCTGATTTCTGGCCTATAGCGTAGAAATCGACCAAACAACCTAGGCTGAATTGGTTTTTATATAGCGCTGGACAGCTGGTGTTAGCCTACTAATTAACCTCCTACACGCGGCTAGTCTGATTGCATTTGCGTTTGCGACTCCTTGCATCCTACTCAACATCTTGTCATCGTTGGATTTAAACGGACTGGCAACATCTCTCGGTGGCAAGAAGGGATCCGCCTCTTGGCCTGCCCTCACCTGCCCCAATTCCAGGCCGCCCTTCACAAGCACTATTCACAAGGGAGATATCATCCCTTCACCGTTGTTATCATATTCAACGGTTATTCAATGCCTAGCAATAATAACAATCTAAACAGCCGATCAGGAAATTAATTTCCAAAAACGACGCAGTAGGCTTACTAGCTGCCAAAACAACGAAAGCGAACGCCCTAATACGGCACTAAAATTTTATCGATTCTTTTCTTGGCTGAAGACACGACGTATCGGCCTAAAGCCAGACCGTCAGAAGCAGGCGGGCCCGTAGAATGTGCCTTCCGCCTCCCCTGCTTCCTCCTCCATGTACTCCTCGTCCTCCTCCTCTCCTCCCCTCCTCCTCTCCTCCCCTTCTTCTCTCCTTCTCCTCCTCCTCCTATTCCTCCTCCTCCTCCTTCTACTCCTCAGTCATGCAATGAACAGCAGTGAATTGATCGATGCGCGAAAAACCGTTCGGAATGGCCTTGCCCTCGTTTCGTTGCAGGCTAAGTTCAGGCAAACAGAATTTTTAACGAGTGACATAACCATACATCAAAGGCCCTCCAGCGTTAGCTCGCTACACGTGACCTACCGCTATGGAACGCCGTTGTGCTCGTAATATCGCCACAGAAAGGCCCAGTTTAATGTCAGACGATAACTTTGGTTTCTAAATTATTCCCATAAATTTATTCACACACTTTGTCCGCCAGCTTGCTTAAATCGAAACAATTACAACGCTTCTGGCTGGTATTGTTTGCCAATAAAGCCTATTATAATATACATGGTGCTAAATAAACTCACCATCTTAATTCTTATAATTGGCTGAGCCAGAGGTTTGAAGGAAGCAGTACGAGGGTCATTTGTGGCTCGCCTTGTCTAAAGACCAAAAGTATCCGTGATGTCTGTGACTAATAATGAAGATTAATATTAATATTCTGCATGTAAAATTAAATCCGAAAGTACCAATTTCTGTTGTATAGCCAGAACCAGCTAAATGTCATGCCGAGGAGGCAGCATAATCTTTTCAGCTTGCTGTGCATTGATGATGATGATGATGATAATGATGATGATGACGACGACGACGATGATGATGATGACGACGACGACGACGATGATGATGATGATGACGATGATGGTGATGATGATGATGACGATGATGATGACGACGAAGATGATGATAATAGCGATCATGAAGACGACGACAAGGACAACGCCGACAATGATAACTAAAGTTATCCATCTTTTGACGTTTTAGTTTCCAGTCTTTAACGACATCGTATGGCTTCCAGGGTCATTTACGTGCCCTACCCATTATCCACGCAGGCTTGAAACTAGCAACGACGGAGTTTCCATATTGATTACGTAATAAGTCCTAGCTTCACACCATGATTATTTCTGTAAAAGCGCATTTACGAGCGGCGCGGCGTTCCATAGCGTTCTCAGCGCAGCGATGGTTGTAATGATGGTGATGTATTACGTAGGCAGGGCCTGGCCAGGCGCATGTTGCATAATCGTCCAACGTACTACTACTACTACGACTACTACTACTACACGATAGGCGGTCAGCTCTATTATAGGGCAGTGGAGTTGTCGTTGCAGTGCCTTGCACCGTTAGAGTTCCTGGTAGACCGTTGGACGCTGACGTATGTCACGGACGCGCAGAAACGATGACCAGGTAGGTCAGTCACCAATATTCAGTTATGCACCCATTCTCCGAATCTGACCGCCTTTTGGAGCAGCGCTCTACGGAAATGGGTCAGTCGAAACGCACGGGAAGGGGTGCGAATTTCATCATCTATCGGATAATCGAGGTTTTCGGTATACTACGATCCGTTCGTCGTAATCGGATCGTACACGATTATGATTGTGATTGTATCACGTGCGATTTGATTATTTCCACCTCGGCGCTTGACAATCGCCGCGCTGGGCGGCTGTGGGAAGACCGCATTTTGATTGACGGGTTATGTCGATTTGAGTTGCTCGGCTGTTCTTAGAGTTAACGACCCCTCCGACTTTGACACGATTATTTAATCGGGTTATGCTTTTTATACGAAACGCGTACGCAATATCGACCGATTCTATTTGCAGCGTGACAACAGATGTTGACTAGAAAGAAAGCACACGGTCACAAAACATTCGGTCCCGCGGTACTTACTTGCTTACATAACATCTAAAACAACCCGGACATTAACATGAAATAGCATTACAAATGTTGAAAATGCTTTAGAAGACATCCTAGAACCACCTCAAGTTATAATATAATCTATAAATTAGCTATAATAGCTTATCTATCCTTGCTTCCTTAGAAAAGCTGCAGCAGTGTCCATTGTGACAGTACTGTCATCCGAAATCATTCTACAAGTTCGCAACTGTTGCATTGGAGAATATCTTTAATATTTCCTAATGTTGTTTCGGTTTCCTAAATTATGCCGATGACCCCTAATTGCCTAGCACTTTTTGCTAATTTAAAAACCTTTCCCACTGTGCTACTTCCTTTCTGATAGTATTATCTTATAAACTTCTATAATGTCTCCTCTGATTCTCATGCTTTCTATTGTTTTTACTTCCCACCTTGTCAACGTGTCTTCATAGCTCAAATCTTGCAGCCACAAAATCATTATTGTAGCACCAGTCTTCCTCAGGGTCCGATTTGTCCAAAAAGATGCAGAGGCTTTGCTTATGAAAATTTATGGGAATATAAGGAGTCTCACACTGTATCAATGTGGTAGCTGAAGCTGAGGGGTCACACATCTCTGACCCTCCCTCTGGAAAATCGGACACTGCTTTTCCTTACCCCAGGCATGATCGTTACCCCCACCCGAACATAACGATGGAGTTCAGACCTGACCTATGTGGTTTTGTAGAACTTCTTATTGTGACAACTCACCATATGTACTGGAAGCCAAATCATTTTAATATATCGTGATTAACTGAGGCTGATTCATACTTGTTTTGTTTCTCACCTAGTTCAAAGGAATTGCAGTTTAATTGTTAGGTACAAAATTATATAACCGCATTCCAGAAATTTGTGACCAATCTGAGTAGAAGTCATGCGGCTATGTTGCTGGATTGTTTACGTAACAGGGCGTGTTCCTTGTCTAAGTGGCTCACTCTCACAGTTGTCATGGTATTCACAATTGATACCTGTTCTGGTAAGATTCATTCTTTGCAGTGAAAGTCTTTCTATTCTGCAAATGTAAACAAGCTGGCCCATATTTTCACAACGTAAATCCATTTAGTGATTTCCTCTGTGACTGAATGTGCCTCATTTATATTCGTTTCTCGTGTATCTCATGCAAATATTCTGATCTAGACGAAATTTCAAATTAATGGGAAGTGGATTCTTTATATGTATAAATGAAGGCAAATCAGGGAAAGTGGAGCCATGGTGGGAAGGATATAGTCAGGACAAACTTTAGTCAATTTTTTGGGATGGGTCAGAAGTTGGAGCTTAAGAGAGTTAGCGATGTGCTGAGAAGGGAAACTTGTGATGTAATTTATGGAAGCACGGATCTGTGGCTTAGTTGAAAAGTCAGGTTGTTTGTTGTTGCTTTCTCGCAGCTGGTGGGATTATTAGCTTTGTATGGTTTAGCATTTAGCTTCACAAAACTTTTTGTTATATTCTGCTTTCTGATGAGATCATCCAAAACTAAAATTCAACTGGATAATTTTCTTTGCAAATGCGTCTATCTTAAATTTGAGATCTGCTCTTGGGTATAATTATACAGCATTGACATTTTCTAAGAAGAAGAGAAGTCACTCGAACTTGCCCTGGGGCAGCCATGGATGTGAAGTGTTAGCTACTTCAATTTCTTAGCCTCGGCATGTGAAGCAGGTGTCTTGTCTTCTCACGGAAATGCTTCTAAAGGGTGGTACACATGTAAAGAGAAGAGGAGAGATAACTCGGGGAGGGAGACAGCGGTTGGTGTGAAATGTCAGCCATTTCTCTTCTCTTTTGTTTACGAGGCCAGGTTGCCAGCGATACCTATTGACACCTGATCCTCCAGCCTTCAGTTTATGGCCACTGGCCAGTATATATTCATTTCATAGCTTAGTCATTTCATAGCCAAGGACAGGAGAGGATCAGATACAAAGGCATCTTCAAGCTCTGGCAGGAATTATACTCCAAGGAACAGGGTTAACATAGTGAAAAATTAACCAACCAGAACTGCCATGCTCCCTAACACTAACTGTGACCAAAAGTATGAAAATTAACTATAAGGTAAAATCTACCCATGTTGGCTGATATTCCGAGACTACTGCTTGTCTTGAATTTGGCACCTGCTCACTGATTTACTCGCTGCTGTGATCCTGAGTATAGCTGCAGCATTTCCTTTGAACTTAAGCCATTTTATTGGCATGGAAGTTGAACCTTAATGATTTTGCACTTACGTCTGACTGCAGGGTTCTGTCTGCAGTCGAATTACCCTGCATCGTGTGGGTTAATAATTACTCTCATGGTTCTGGTGGTGATAAGCTGTTCACATCTTGCTGCTACTGTTTTTTAAGACATACATGCAGCTAAGTGTGCTTGGTTCTTCAGATCGGTTTTTCGGGTGTAAGTGACTCTTGTTGATAGTTTCTTATAAGTATTTCTGGAGTACTCTATCTATTTAAGGATAAATATATATAATATACATATATAAATATATATATATATATAAACATATGATTGTGCAACTAAGATGTTGAGGGGAAGCCATCTTAGCTTTGATGGTTACGTCAGTTCAGTTTTGGTGTGCTGATAATGGGAACTATCGTTATATAAATGCTCAATTCCAATGTAGAAAGCTTTCTTTCTGATACTGCATCTTAACAGGAAGCTTACCAGGCTCCTCTCTCTTGGTGCAGTTTGATTGCTCATGACTGAAAATGGGGTTTCAAGTGTAGTTATTGTGTGAATTGGTTTAAAATACTCGAATGTATAATAATTAATTATTGTGTATGAGATTGCACATCTATTCTGAAGCATCTTATAATGACACCAAGTGCAATTAGTGAGATTTTTACTCGATGACAAGAAATGCTGCTAAGTAAATTATGCAAGTCTTGCATCCTCTTGCATTATGCTTGACTTCAAGATTATTTTACATAGTGATTAGCTCCAAACTATTTTTTTCTTGAAGTTTCCTTAATAAGAACTCTTTATAACCGGAGTTGGGCCATGAGTTGGTAAACCGATTATAAACCTATACTTATTATTATTATTGTCATTATTATTACTATTATTGTTGTTATTATTACTGGTGTTGATATCATTATACTATTAATTAGTTCGGCCTACTTCTTAGCTACCGGTGTGTGATGCATAAGGCATTACCGGAAAGCACTCCAGAGCCAAACCGTATTCAGGTCAGCACCCAGAAGATCAGTCTGTTACATCGGAACTCTGTAAGCAAGGCGTTGTCAGTCAGATTTCAGTGTACTTTAGCAGTTGCTATCAGATGTCATGGAACACAAAAAAGACAATATGACACGAGTTATTCATTGCCAGTGGCGTCCCGCTTGTACTGGAAACATTCATCGCAATGGAAATTAGAGTGGGTCGACCGACTTGACAGTCATTAGCACGTGAACAACGACCGGAAGTAGGTGAAGGATGAGGCATTGATGTCGCGCCTGCCGCCGTCGAGAAAAATCGATACCCTGACCTGCATGTAACACAAAAAGCCTGACCCAATTCTGCCGCCCACTTCGTAGTCGCCGCTGAGAATTATTTTTCCGTAATCGTGACGAATCCTTTTTTTCTAGGGCATAGCACTCCGCGGCCTTGACATGGGAAGCCGAGTCGTAAACGATGACCCGTTGCTGTCACCGATATTCGCGTTTGTACTGCCTAAAAATAGTACAACAGTTCGTTGTATCCTGTGAAGGCTGCGTTGCTGCCTATTAGCTGGCGTGACTGTATCATTTATGGGTCGGTAACCACCTCAGTCAGCCCAGTGAATCGTTCGGCAATTAAATATTAATTTAAAATAAGGGAAAACGGTAATTGCGCCTATGTATACTGTTTGTGACGTTTTCTGCACTTGCTGTGTGTAGAAGATCCAGAAAATTGAAAAGAAATGGTCAACTGATCTGATGATGTTTAGGAGTAAGCCCGGTAGGCCTATGTCTAGTCTTTAGATTGATGCAGGATTGGAGATTATGGATGGATATGCTATCACGAGGGATACTGGACAAGCAATCATATATCTGGAAATAGAAGCAAACAGTGTGTCTTTGTAGGGGCAATCAGAACAGAAGAGACAGATAGTTAATTCTCTGTGGTCTGCACATAATTAACTGGATTGTAGAGAGATACAGAATACTCCAGGTAGTACTCCTCCTTGGTTATCGTAGAATGGCCACAAGAAACAGCTATAACTGGCTGTTTGCAGGCAAGGCTGTTTCAAGTATGAAAGACAGTGAGCATAAATCTATGAGAAGTGTAGAAGGCATGAACATTCTAGCATTCTAATGGCCGTTGCGATAAGCCTTGAGAACGTGCCAAATACTTTTTCTGCGGAATGAACAATTGTACCTGAAAAAAGAAATTTGCAGTTTACTTGTGTTGAGGAGGATTTATCAGTGGCTAGAAGCCGTTGGCAAGCAAATTGTCAACTATGAGACTTGAGTTGAGACATCAATGAATTGATATCTAGTAGAATAAACTGAATTGTGCAGTGAATTCCAAAGCTTTGGAGCAGCCACCATGAAAGCTCCATAGATGGTCAAACATTTTTCATGTTGGGTACGACATATAAAGAACATAACGATGCAAAAATCTGGGTTTTCAATGGCAAGGTATAGGCACATTCTCAATTATATACTTAAGAAGTTATTTTTAAGTACTATGATTTCAGTGTTATACATGTCTCTCGGTTGTTTTTACGTCGTTGGTACACGTTCACAAGTACTATTGACATTGCAGGATATGTCTTGTTTCCCTGCATCATTTATCAGAATAGTCTTTATTTACGGTGTTGATATTTAAATGCATTGTTGGCTTTGGCTTTGGCTCAGGGTACTAACGAGTCGATGCGATAGGACTGAGAAGCCGAACTGCTTATATACAATTGGACATTGGAAACGTGTCGTAAATCATGCACACGTGGCAGTTGTTTCTATTGCGCTTCTAGGAATTTTACAAAAGAGTTGTGCGTCACACAGTTTCCGCCCTTGAACAGGGTCAGTCATTGATCTGCTACATAAAAGATCTGCTGCAACACGTTTTTTCCCCAGACAGGAACAAGTGTACATTGCACATGACACAGGTATTGATGACTTACCTACAGTTTCGTTTGCAGATTGGCTCGTGCCTTTTCTGCAGGAGCGTGGAACGGTTACTGATGATATTTCTGGCAATGAGTAAATTTATTTTCTAAACGGTGTGTGTTGATTGTGACCATCTACATCAGATAAACGAACAGTGAGGTCTTTGAAAGACATTCTTAGTTTCTTGATTTGTTTTTATCGTATATGGAGTCATCAGTGTCAGACTATTTAACATCCACGCACGTAGTAAGTATTAGATAGATCGTGAGTAGATATCTTGAGGAGCGCAATATCAGTTTAATTTATTGCAGAGGTGCATACAGGGAAAATATGCACAACATTACTGATAGAAACTTTTTGGCCAGTGAAACTGCATATTCTAATTAAATGCGATCAAGTAATGTCTGGTTGTATAAAGGATGTGAATGAAAATATTTTGAATGCTTTTCCTCAGTTATTTAGTTGTATTCACAGAAGGCGAGTTAACAGGTATCCACCACTTCAAAAGTTTACGAGGAGAACGTGATATCGATGTCAACATTTGCAGCATCTGATTCTGTTATGCATGAATATGATGAATTTGCATGATGATGCAATAACGAATTAGAGGGGTTAACAGCATCTCCAAAGTGTACTGTCTTATTACTAACTTCTTAACTGACTTTCATGCATTCTAATTTTATTTTTTATGTTAGTGTGTTAGCGATTCCACCTACATCGTTTTCTTTCAATTCTATATGTGCTTACGACCATCTTTCTTGTATTAGTTATTCAATGACATTTTTTAATGTTGAACATCTATTTTTTTTTATATTTACATGTGCAACTCTGACATTGTCTCAGCACCAGCTCCAGTTGTCGTCGAGTGCTCCAAGATGCGTTGAGCCCCATACCCGGCAAGAGTTCCAACTTACAATGTGCCCCAATTGCAAGGGGACCTTGCCCTGGCCTGTTGTTTCTAATATAACCTTTGCCTGTTGTACGTCAACATTCGATTTTTTAGCTGGCGCAGGCTGGTGGCACAATAAAAATGAAGTTTGAAAACCGTTGGTCTAGGTTATGTAACTGCACTTGTATAACCTTAAGAGTTGTTTGTTTAAAACAACTGCTGCGTGAACAACCTGCGAGAGACGATAAAAACCAGCATTTTTGACAGTGACTGGCAATTTTGCTCTAGTCATGGGTCCACAAAACAGTTCTTAAACATTTTTTTAAAACCCACGAGTAACACTTAAAAAGTCGAGTCTGAGCTTGTGCTGCTACCTTAAAAGTGCTTGAGAACAAACATTGCAAGTCACATGATAAAAATGTGAAATAGTAAAGTGACAAAGCCATTGAATTACCCAAACTCTGTATACATTTGTATTCCTGAGCTAACATTTCATGCATACCACTTAAAGTTACTGGTGGTCTGTAGTTTAAAGAGTTTAAGAACCAGTTTCGTGTATCTGAGGATCAAAGATTTATTACCAGGCTTTCAAAAATGCGGTTATATAACTGTATAATGCAAAGGACTTTGTACTGTTGGTGTTACTAAACATAGTTGCACGAGTCTCCAGTTTGAGTTTCTTCAGCCACTGTTTATTGCTGCGACACTTACATAAAATCAGGTGAATGAGATAATCTCGTAACAAGTAGTCATCGCTAACGGCAGCTTCACGCTGCCCGCTCTTGATGTCTTGAGCTTAGTATAGGATAAGATCTGATACTGAGATCATGAAAGCTATTTCCATTTCATTAGTAGATAATACATATATATATTTATATATATATATATGTGTGTGTAAATATATATACACATACGGCTTTAAGCCTATTTGAAAGTCAAATACGGACATTAACCCTGAGGTTTTAAAGTGGTGTAGATATCAGAATCATTTTTTTCATTTAGTGACACCGAACTTGATATATTAATATTTGTTCCTCTGTTCTAGATTGAATATATATATATATATGTTTATATTTACATGTATTAGCAATTGCCATATTTAAGTGTGTGTGTGTGTGTGTGTGTGCGCGCGCGCCAGAGTATCCATCTGTGTGTGTGACCTTTCATTAAGTTTTAATTAAATATGAAAATTGAACTAATTTTCTCCACAGCAACGAAATTAATGAGTTTCCATTTGCCTTGCAGAGATGGTTATCCTTAGAGACGGTTTCCTGTAATCAACCTGTTTCAGCCACGAGGAGTGTAGCTGCGTATCAGGAAACAGAATTTCTGAATGCCCGCCCGGTTTGCAATGTAGTCACGCGTTATCATTTCCTAAAAATCTGCCACGACCTGCAACGGGCGTTGCCAAGAGGTCATTATGTTGGTACGAGAAGTTCCAAAACCCTTAACAGAAACCCACACGGTTGAGTTGACTCGCAGTGCTTGAGCGGGCTTGGTTAAAAATTAAAGATGTTGATCAGCAATATTGTGTGGAAGTGCTGGCGCCTTGAATGAGGGTCTGGGACGCGTGCACCTCTTGGAGAATGGATTGCTACAAGAGTGACTAACGGTTTAGACAGAGGCGCTCACATTTGAAAAGGAGTTTAATCAGTGTCCGGTTTGATGGAGCTAGGGGAGGGGAGGGGATGGATTGGACCCCAGCTTCAACTGCAAGGGCAGGATGCTTCAGATCCCCAGAAATTCTCATCAGCCAACTCCCTGCTTATCTTTGAGAAATGGAACCCTAATTTAATGCATCTCATTACTTAATTATAGGCAGACTGCGTTTCAGTTGTACTTCTGTTTCGGCACTGGGTATCTATATATACTGTATATATATATATACTTATATATATACATACATACATATAGGCCTATATGTACATATATATAGGCTAATAATATATACATATATATATATTATATATATGATTTCTTAGATTTTAGGCAATATGTAAAATCACCCATGCATTTGCGTTTAGGATTAGAGTTACTGTCAGTTTCAGGGTTAGGGATTTAGGGTTAGTGTAGGGTTAATGCAGGGTTAATGCTAGTTTAGAGTTAGAGTCTTACTAATTGCCTATATTCATTTGACAAAATCTCTTGTTTCACACATTGCCTGTAACATAAAACACGTTGACGGAATTTCGGCATCTTTTGGATTTAAATACGTATGGTTGGGCGGCCGGATGTCCAGATTCTGTACCTGTTTGCTTAGGATTTTTCCAGGTCTTTAAAAAAATAGAAGTAGGCCTGTACGCTGTGGGTGACATCGGAACATTACTTCCAAGATGTTGGTGACATCGGAATCTCACGAAAGGAGGAGGGCTAATGATCTTTGCTATCACGCAGCGTCGTAAAACTGAAACTACCATCAAAGTTGTCCTCGAACGTTAACACGCATCTTGCAGAACCGCCAAATCGCGTCAACGGCCGCGTGTGGCAGGCTATGTCATTATATCACTGGCTATTCAAACCTCTGTGCCACCCGAATCTTACATCGTAGGACTTCCTTTCGACGCTAGATCTATGCCTGGCGTGCTTACCGACCATTTGCTAAGAAATATCCCGTCACTCGGCCTTTCTAGCGTGTATAGGCCTACATCGAGTAGTTTAGGGCGCCAAGGACATCCCGTTGTTTCTTGACGGTGGTAAATCTAAAGGAGTATATCCGGTTGTTTTTTGACAGGGGGTGTGTTTGTGTTCGTTGGGGTAATATTCCTTTCCATAAATTCAGTTAAATATTTTAGCCTGGCATTGAACAGTTGGTAACCTCGCTTTTCGATTCCGCATTCCGCACTCAAAGTTCGTATCTCTTAGAATTACCATCCCATCTGCTTCATTCATGCGGTTCTAACTCTGTATGACCACAAGAAACGTTTGAACAGAGGCCTACATCATGAAATTACTTGATTGACAACCATTTGCTGATGCGGGAGAGGGTCAGGGTGACCTCATCATTTGGTGGTGGGCGGGGGGGGGGATGAGGGTGACCGAGTTCATCTAAGGATTCTGGGAAATCCTACCGAGTGCCAACATGCTGTGGGATTCTCATTTCAATAATTTCTGATGATCTGTGAGTCTGACAGCAACATTTATTGCTGTCTCACTGGCTGTAATTCTGTTTATGTGTTGTTTTATTTTACGGTTAGGGAGAGGACTGGCCACCTATCATCATATGCCGAGGCTAAGAAAATGAAGTCCTAGTTATGAAGTCCTAGATTTTATCTCATTTCAGTAATTTCTGATGGTCTGTGGGTTTGAACGTCTCGTTGTCTAACTGTGTGTGATGCTGTTTGTCCTTTGGCTTGTTCTGTCAAATGCATAAGTATATTTGTGAGGTATTTATCTACTTGACAGGTACTTTGCTGGCGTTGGTGTATTTTATTGTTGTCTCACTTTCTACCAATGCCAGTGTAGGCAGAAATGGCAATAACTGAAGCACCAACTTAAGTGGATGACATTGGCAATTGGATTGTAAGAAAATTGTATTGTTTGTTCATACTATGAAAAGTGTGCCATTGAGTATAAAGATAGGTTAGAGGCCTGTTCAAAAAGTTCGATGCGAGTATCACGAAAATAAATATGTCTGTCTTCAAATAAAACTATTTAGTATGAATCCTACACAGAGACCAACTTGTGGCTCTATATAAACGACAAGTTAAGTCTAAGCGTTGTATTCTTGTAGATCTCAAGAAATCTGTTTTTCTCTAACGTTTTTGCTATGATACAATGTCAACTTTGACCCAATTCTTATTTTTAATCTCTAGCCTTGACCAAATGTCAACGCCTTAAACATCCGTAGTTGCCACGCAATTGGCTTATATGGCGCTAGAATAGGTCAGGGTTTATTCCTTGCATAAACAATGACCCGGAGGCCTGATGAGGACGCGAGGGTGGAAATTAGGTCATGATGACTGCGTGCAGCCGATGTCGACGAACCGACAAAACTATAGTCGCCGGCTTTGAGCAAGATACGGGGCGTGTTTGTGACTCCACTGAGATTAGATTTTATCTTCAGTTTTTCTTGTGTTGTCGGATTTTCCTCTTATTTTACGGCCGAACTTGCCCTTGATTATGGAATTTATGGCATGAACAACCCTGAACTGCAATAATTGCAGTTGCGTTGTAGATTTTCTTGTATTATTATTATTGTTATTTTTATTGTTACTTTTATTGTTATTTTTATTTATATTTATTTATTTATTATTATTTATTTATATTTATTTATTATTATTATTTATTATTATTTATTACTTACTATTATTATTATTAATTATTTATTATTACTATTATTACTACTATTACTATTACTATTATTATTATTATTATTATTATTTTGGCATGAATGACCCTCAGCATTATTCAGAATGATGGCTAAAATCAGGGCGCTATATAAATATTGATACGCACAACACACGCAGTGTTGACGAATGAAAAGGCAATTCGGATTTAATGGGTCGAACACAATCAATATTTGTCCCAGTCAAGTGTTGCGAATTATAAACGCGGTAAACGGATTCATTGCGCATGTATAGGCCCTAATCTAATCGTAATATTCTAACTTCTAAAGTGCCACTCAAAAGCCAAGCGTAGTGTACCAGTTGGAGTTTTTTCCGACGGTTGATCCAAAGTACGTCCGAGTCTGGTTTCCAGTATCAGGGATGGGCAGTAATTTGATTGAGTAATTGTAATTACGTAATTTGAATTACAATTGTAGGCTAATTGTTAATTTGTAATTTATTGTCCTAAATGAATGTAATTTGAAATTCTATTATATTTTGCATGTGATTTTAATTTCTAATTAAATAATGAAAAACAAATTACTTTACGTTACTTGCAACAATGACTCTCCCATATTTCAACTTACATTGACTACCTGCACAGCTTGCAAGCCAATCGAAATTTCGAAAACAATAACAAGGAATAGCTAGTAGCAGCTTCTGCAAATGTAACCAGTAGCAAACAAGCAACTGGGTAACTCGGTGGTTGAAAGGAACTGGAGGATGATGAATTTTATGGGTTCAGTGTTGCACCAAACACTGCATGCGGCCACACAGTCGGCGATTAGAAACCAGAATGAATTAGAAATTGTGCAGTATATTGAAGATGACAGAAGGGAGATAATGATGTTTGCTGGTTACCCAATAATATTGTAAAGAACACTATATATATTATGTGATACATATTTGTGTATAGATAAGCAGATATTGCTTATTGTATCTGTGCCAGCTATTCATAGGCACTGTCCAAATGTCCCTTTAAGCCGGGTACTTTGTCAGAGTGGCAGACATTTGCAATTTATATATATTTATATATATATATATTAACAATTTATATATAGTTTATATATGTATACTATATACATGTAATTATATATATATATATAATTTATATATAGTCTATATATATATATATATAGGCTTAACGTGCAGATTATTCACTTGCACAGATACATATATATATGTAATTTTATATATAACTGTAGCAGAATCCCTGATGGCAGACTGGAGCAGACGACAGATTCTGGATGAGGGTTGATCGAGGTATCAGTTCGAAGCTTTGGCTGATGGGACGTCACGTGATTAAGCTATATCTACATTTATGAAATATATACATGTATAAGTAGGTCTGTAATAGATGCTTGTTTGTGGCTTTAACTGACAGTAACGTTTTGCACCAGCCGTCTATTTCGCGTTTGCCTTGCATTATTAAGAGGCGACCCTATATATATATCGAAGGAAAAATAGTCCTTTGAGATAGTCTGAAATGAGCTGTACATATATATACACATATATATGTATATATATATATTTAGGCCTAGTGCTTTTCAGACAACGTTCTGGATGAGCATCCTGCGGTTCCTGCCGTTCCAGGACCTTTTTCAGATATATATAACAAAATGAGTTTTACATTTTAAATAAAATATTATCGTGGTACTTTAATGTGATTTAATTGTTTTCAACTGATATATATATATATATCAAAAATTATATATATATATATATGTATATTTATATATTATGATAAATTAGCATAAAATATGCCCTTATGGGGTCCGTCCATCGATTCATCGAACTTCAGCTTATTTTCATTTGACGTTTTACAGTAAGAGGCGAGTGCTTCGCCCTTCCTTTTCATAACAGTTGTTCTACATTTCTTCTGTACCGGAAATTGTTTTCTAGAAACGACGCCAACATATTCAACGAGCAAAACTACGCAATCTCTCAGATTAACTCAATTACGCTGACAGAGCGATGCGTGGAGTCCAATGGTTACTTAATCCAGGGCCTGACAGTTTGGCGGCTATGTTAAGTGCGCTACTTGAGGCGTGGCAATGTTGCGTTGCGCGAGTTACGTAAGGGATAACGTGCAAAGTTCAGAGTGGCGGCAGTTTGTCTTAATATGTGAGCCTACCTGCTCTGACGCCCGACCGCCCAAGCAAAAAAACTGAGGCGGCAGAGACAAAATAAGGTCAGTGTCTGGCCGTAATTTTAAAACTGGAATTTGAACTTGTGAGCCTCCGGGCCACAGGGTATTGCGCTCGGACCGTAGGCCTACCGGGCCAAGACACACTGGCGCCTCTGGGCGGGCGGCAGCTGCAGCTACGAAGAGAAGGTGGTAGCATGGCTGGCGCTTGAGGGTCGGCGGGTAGACTGCTCACCTTGGGCCAGCGTAAGTCTCAATCTGTTTCTCTGTCACTCTCCTCTCGCCTATCTCCATTTCCCAAAATACGCTGTATCGTAAGCGCGAATGTCGATCACGCGTGCACGTAAGCCTAAAAGTGTGGATAGGCTCTGTGTGTAGGTGTATGTATGTTTGTATGTGTGTACAAAAAGTTAAGTTCTTTGAGCTGTAAACCCATAAAGTATTTAAGACGGCCAAGGTCTAAGTCTCGCATGACACGCGTGCAGCAGCCGCGAGTTTTATGACTTGATCACGTGATCTGTTAGCGTCTACTGACCTAAACATAACCGGGTGCAGTTATTATGACGCATGGTGTAATTAACCCCTTTCTTTCATTATATATATATATATATACTTAATTTTTTATATATATATATATATATACATATCAGGCAAGCTGGACCTTAGTATGATGTGTAGCCTACGTCACTATTTTAGCCTCTCGGGCCGGTCCTGAATCATTAGTAACTGCGATGGAATTGGTGTGGTGTGACCTGCGCAGTTGAACCCTCTGGCACGGCCGAAATTGTCGGTCGGACGACTGGCTACTGGCCAGAGCGCAGACGACCGCCTCTAACCATAACTTCCCATTTGCGTGATGTGCATTATCCGTCCGCTGAAATGAAGTGGGAGGTGGACTGGGGGCAACCGCCTGGAGAAATCAGTACCAGAGTACATCGTAGGAATATGAATAGCGTGACTGCAACGCGTCTGGGAAATGATGAGTAGGCATGGACTATTAGCTCATCAAATGCCGACACTCACAGTGCAGTGGCGCCTCTTGCGGTGGGCGGTTCAGTGTTGTTCCTAACACTGTGCATCATATTCTGGCTCTTTTTAATTTGTTTACAATTCAGAGTTTACTTGCAACATCCGTACTTATGCTACTAGCTAGGGTTGCCAAGTTACTATAAAATCAATTACCTTGTTCTATCCCGTCTTACTGTTACTTGTGAAGAGGGTGGCCCCACCTACAGGACCTAGGCCCTTCTGGGGATTATCCCTCCTATTGATCCTTGCTTAAACATTCTGTTAAGATTTTTCATACCTGTTATGCAAATTGAGGTCAATAAAAGAACGTGTTATGTTATCCGTTGTTTATTACAACATTTCCTGACTACTTGTATCCAACATGTCGGTTCTGCAGGCCCTATCCAAGGTTTCCATCTAACATTCAAGCCAAAAACGAAAAGAGATTACCGTAAACTGGCACACAGCCAACAGAAAATACGCTTCTTCCACTAAGACTAAATTCCTGCAGAAGTGCTTATAGTGTGTTGATGAGACAGGGCTGAAAGAATGGAAGATGGCAGTGGGATTGAGACAACGCAAAGAGGAGGCCATGCTGAGGAAAGAATTACTTGTTTGCCACAAGAAATTACATACTGATGTTTTCTACAGTGTTTTTCATTTGTATTTATCAATTATGAATTTAGTCAGCAATTCATCGTGTAATTCGTTAGCCTCCGATTCACATGTAATTCAAATTGTTTTAGCCCTTTTCACTTCTCACCTTCCCATCCTGTACCAAAACGACACCCGCCTGAACAGAACAGCTACCTCTACCTCCTCTGACCCTCTGGAAACTGGACTACCTTCCTCGAACTACCGTTTGAACAACCCCTCTGATTCGAAGCAGTGTTCATGAATAAATTGATGCTATGAGCTTGGCTTTCGAGTGGAGCTTAGAAGTGTGGAGATTACAATTTCAACTATTACTCAGTAAATTGGACTTAGATCAGATGAACTGCAGATGTATGCCACTTCCTTATCTGATCTGAAACTTTTAATGCACCTATAAAATCTGACAAAACTATACAGATAATAATTATTATACGAAGTCATGAGTGATAAATGTAATTGAGATCAATACATTTTCAACTTCAATTTTTTTCAGCATCACGTGAAAGTTAATTGCAGTCTTATTGACAAGCAATGCATCATATATTTGTCCACCAAAAGTCCAAAACACCTAGTGTGTTTGCCAGCAGACACAGGTAAAGGTAGTTTTTAGAGGCTGACGAGCTTGTGACATGTTACGGAACAGTTACACAACAGCTGGGCCATATCTGTATAAAACTACAAAAGCGATTCTAATGCTTGGCGGAGTGTTGCCATCAGTTATGCAACAGTTGCGAGAATGGCTCACAGCCTTTTCTCAGAAGCCGATAAGGTTGGAAACGGTTATGGCTTCCATGGAGGATATCTGTCAAAAATAGATGTTTGGAGAAAACAAGAAATTATTTGCGGCTTGCAAAGCACTTAAGACTGCTTGGTTTCTCAACATGTATGGAGCTTCATCAATGGGTTCTTATTACTGTTAACCTCAGCTGTAAATTGGATACCTCACATGGAACGCTACATGTATATAAAGATATATTATTATTTCCTAAATTTGATACCGCCCTTCTTCCAACATTTTTTGCTCAGAAGTGCTCACACACGCCTCGACGGCGCAATTGCAGTTATACTGCAGAGCAATGGTGCGCGAAGGACTTGCTCAAGGTCCCTACACAGTGACGCCCCGGACGAGGCTCCAACCAGTGCGCTCAGCACATACTGAACGTTACGGGCTGACCGCTCTAACCGATCGGCCACTTCAAGCTGGGACCACAATTTCGTAATCTCGGATTATGAGATATCTGCAAGCATGTTTATTTATATGTATATATATATATATATTGCATCTGTATATTTATATAACGCAACGAACAGTGCTACATCAATTAGAGGCACTATCAGTGCAATGAACCCAAGAACATAGGCCATTGTTAGGAAGTGAAAGTATGCAGGGAGATCATAGCTTGAAGCAGTGAAGAGATCATGGGAGTTAGTTGATTCCATATATTTTAAACTGTTCAATTATATATATATATATATGTATGTGTATGTATATATATATATAATGTATGTTATATATATATATGTATATATATATATATATGCACAGATATAAAATTTTGCATTCAGTCAGTTTAAAATTTCAAGGCCATCTTTCATTACACCAAGATGTGGGGAATACGACCATTGCTTAATTTTATTAATGTATTATTGATGTACTGTTTGTTAGTAATAATCCATCAATCATCACTGATTTATTTTATTTACTGCATGTATGAGCCTGTTAGATATCTTTATACTTAAAAATATATGACTATAACATACATTTTCTGTGACAATTGAAATCAGATTCTATTTTTATCTTTTAGGGAGACACTATGGAGAAGGTTCATGCTTGGATGACGTGATCCAGTCTATTTTATGTTCGATGACATGTCTACCTCACCGCAGTCGTCTGAATCCGCTACAGCATCCCTGTCGTCTCTCTACGGCGTCAGCAATGCTGCAGACGGCATTATTTATAAGCAGCAGCAGCAGCATCCCACCTCATCCGTATCTCAGAGATTCCACCCCTACCTCATAGCCTATGGCAGGGACACAAGTTCATCGTTGACGACGCCGCAGTCGGCCGCTGCTGCTGCTGCTGTTGTTGACCGCGATCCGAGTCGGGGTCTGCAGTACGTATCGGACCTACTTGGTCCAGGACCGGCGGGGGCTGCGGCCGATTCATCTTACTCAGGGAGACGAACCCACGGGCACCACTCGGCGCCAGGTTCCTCAAACGCATCTCGACGCCTCAGAGAATTCATACCCGACCACAAGAAGGATGACGAGTACTGGATGAAGCGCCAGAAGAACAACGAAGCTGCAAAGAGATCACGAGAGAAGAGGCGGATCCACGACATGGTCATGACCAAGAAGATCCTCGAACTGACAACAGAAAACAAGAGGCTTCGGCTTGAGCTGGACACCATCAAGCAGAAATACGGGTTAGTGCCGGACACGCATTACCCTGTCAGCGACGAGGTTTCTGCAGATAGATCGGTCTCGCCTGTCTGTGTGGGTATCTCTTCCTCCGATGACAGCACACCACAATCGTCATTAACACACTATCAGTCGGCCAGTCGATCTTCACCTTCGCCTCCAACCCTCGACAGATACTACGCAGAGCCCAGCATAAGCAGACCGAATCAATCGGAGGGAAAGGCATTGCAGTCACAACTATCTAGCTCGTCACAGGAGCAGTACCAACCAATAGATGCCTATCGTCATCAGTTAGTTGGGCAACAACAGCGTGTCTTGAACCCTCACTTAGCAATGCAAACGCAACAGCATCAACAGCAGCAGCAGCATCAACAGCAGCCACAAGTGCCATATTCAAAGAGCATTTCGTCTGCAACAGAGACTGCTGCACTTTTAAGACCATTTCAACTCACTTCTACCTCAGCAATGCCAGCTTCTAAGATCAGCTACACACAGTCAGTATCGGGTGATCCTCTAGCTGACCAAGTTTGTGGAAACCAGCTGTTTCAGTCAAAGCTCAGAAACCCAAGTATAACAGAAGATGTCCTGCCTCCAACACAAACCCATGCATTGGCTTCTTTAGCATCTTCCAGCCTTGATGATCCCCACATGCCGTCAGGACACAGGGTCATGGTTTCAGCATCTGAGTTACAGTCACTAGCCTTCTCAGATCTGTCATCAGACGATGAAGATGAAGGAGGGTACAGAGGTCGCCTGATAGGTTCCGATGCGCCTCTGAACCTCACCAAGCGCACCGTGCCTTGGCCGTCAGCTCCTTCCATGTCCTCATTTTCAAATTCCAGTTACGTAGCTCGCCAACCAGTCAACTCACTCAGGAACGATGGTGACAAATCTTTGGTGGCAACTTTTTTCAACAGAGAATTGCCGCTGTCGCCCATGACAGAATCATCAGAGCTGCATTATTGGATGCATTCATCCAAAGAAATGTTTGAGAATAACCCCACAGCTGGCCCCCTCTCAAAACCAGATGAACATTTACCGAATCCGATCATCAGGGAGACAGCGTCTCAGGTTTCTCAGCGCTTGTCATACGCTGCTGCAAAATCGAACACATGTACAGTGGTAAAGATGGAAACTGGAAATGGTACCTCTGTAATGGCAGCAAAGCGGCTAAAAGAAAACTGTGATGATGGAAAAGAGGAGCCTCTAATTTCCTCAAATTTAGCTGTTGACTCCCTAGACATTATTCAAGTACAAACTCCTAGCCGCCAGGTGCGAGGCGGTGTGCCTTTGAAGGTGTGGCACAAACGGTCGGCATTGTTTGCAGCAGCAAGGTCTGTCGACTTTGACCAGGAAGATTTCCAGATGTCGGCAACTACTTCTGGTGATATATCATTTATTGATGATGAGGACCAAACTGGAACCCTCACTGCTCTATCACCAAATGGCTCTCCATCTAGTGACTCACTTGTCAACTATTCCTCAGAGCTTTCCGACAACGACTCCGTGCAGGCCAAGTTCAGAGAACGGAGAGTGCGCAACAGTGCGGCTGTCCGGAAAAGCCGAGAGAATCGAAAGCTTCTGACGGATCTAAACATGACGGCAGCGACGATCCTGGAGTCAGAGAATCACAAGTTGAAGGAGGAGTTGAGAAGCCTTTCAAGAGAAGTGACCGACCTAAAAGAAATGATTGGAAAAAAGGAGACGCGTAATGGAATTCAGGGAGCCATTTGAATTCCGGAAAAGTCTTTGCATGGGTGTGATGGTGTATCTTCTGCGGTGTGTTTGGGTTATTTTTCTTTTGAATCACAGTGTGAGTTGTTAACATGAAGTCATTGGGGTCATGCTTTAAAATTCACTCTGGAGACAAGGCCACGCATAAAATCGGTAATACTGAAAACGAAATGTATGGCACTTCTTGTATGGCACTTCTTGTATGGCACGGTAACCAGTAGTTAGGTTATGGAAACAAAACAAAACAACACGTTTGCAATGAGCAGAATCGGCATGTAGGCCAGGCAAGTGTAAACGAGTCCACACTGTCTCATAGCTTGAACAGACAGGCAGATTTGATATGGCAGACGGATAAGTGAAGAGGGAATAAAATTAGATTAGTATCAGAAGCATGTTCTACAGGGCTGAGAATATCAAAAAGAGCAGACAAACTAGACAAATATGGAGAGCTCTAGCCTCTAGACATACATCAACAAATAGAAGTTGTAATAATATATGCCTGTTGGGATCATATCTGGTCAATTAGTTCTGAATCGGAAATATGGATTGTTGTAATGCCGAGATTCAGAAAGTTTCAAATACCTCACTCTTTGTGAAAATTTTTATCATTCGTAGCCAGAGGTGGGAGCAGTTAACTCCCGAAATTCTAGATTTAAAAGGATATTTGTTTCAGCAGCTTTTTGTTAACAGCATTTGACAGATCAAACGCAGATGCAGTCTCTGTATTCTGCAAGTTTGTTTTTTTGAATTTATATCTTTTTCTTGTACACCTTGTATTTATGGGTTATGCGGCTTTTGTTGCTGTCTCAATCGTATGGGTCATTGTGTTTTCACGACCTATCTGTTATCTTTACCTCATTTTGTAAACTGTCAATTTTAAAGAAAACAATTTGGCTGTGAAATAAAGCTGGAATCTAAATGTAAGGAAGTCCCAGATATTCATTAGCTTATTTAAGGCCATTATTGAACAGGATTGTTTGAGTAATTCAATATTATGTAATGTGTAGTTGCACCTCTGGAGAAAGCATTTATGAACGCTGTGAAGGATTTTTAAGTTGCTCAGTAGAAAATTGCTTTGTACAGCCTTATCTGCCAGAAGAACATGGTTCTGTAAGCAGTCATATTTTTCGTAAGCCTAAGTAATGATTGAATGAACAGTCTTTGTGGTATGTTTTAATGCCTATCATACATCCATTAAAATAAAGACAGTTTCATATTGTTTAAGAGGTTAGGCATTTATAGATTAAATTTTTAACTACTAATTCAATCCTATTACCGAATTTGGCTCTTTTCTGATATTATTTTAAAATAGCTACTTAAGTACTTGTAAAGACTCATTATGCAGTTGGTTTTGAAAAAAATGGTTTCATGGTTTAACAACTGACTATTTCTGCATGTAAGTAGACATGTGGCATTAAGTGATGATTAGCATTAAGTGATATGCTTAGTAGTTCCTTTGTTATAGGTCAAAACAGCAACAGTTCAAACCTAGCAATATGTTATCAATTTTTTTTAGGTGACCTCAAAACTCCATTTGTCCATCATTAATGCTGTTCTTAAAACTGATCTGATCAAGTTTATCCTGAAAGTGCCCTTGTGGAAATTTGATTCATACAAGCGAAGAAGTAAATGGATATTTTAATAAAAATTAATGGTAATCTATTGTTTTAGCGGGTTTAATTATGTGAGGCAATGAGCATCTGTTTAGTGCTTAAATGGAAGCTGGATTGATGAAAAGAATCATGCTTAAATGGATGCTGGATTGATGAAAAGAATCATGCTTAAATGGACGCTGGATTGGTGAAAAGAATTATATCTAAGCACAAGTTGAATGTGATTAAATGAATCATTCATAAGTAAAAGCTTGATATGATGAAAAGAATTCTGTTGAAATAGAATCTGGATGGATGAAAATAATTCTGTGTAAATGGAAGCTGGATTGATGATGAGATTTCTGCGCAATTATGTTCAATGGGAAAACTGTGCACTATTAGCTTGAATAATAATTAAACCCGTCAAAATGATAGATTACCAAATTAATAATCAAGTCATATTCACAATTTAGATACATTGTCCAGCCTCCTTTTTGTAGATACAGCTACAAGCTAAATAAATAAGAACTGTACTTTAAGTATAAAACTAAAACTCAGCAGCGAGAAAGTTATGTAAATCTTTTCTGTGTGAAATGGTTATTAAAATTATCGAGACCGCGTTGTCACATTTTATCGCCCACGTCGCAGTTTTATTGTTGCAACTGCGCCAACGTCTTCAGTGAAATAGTGACTCTCTGAAATAAAATTCTCTTTAGCGAAGAGCCTCAATCGACAGTGAAAATGTGTAAAAGTTTATGCTTGATATTTATACAATCGTAAACATCCACTTCACAGCAAAATAACTACCGCTAATATGAGATGTCTTTTTTTTATTATTCGCCAATGAATGTGTATAGAAATTGTATAGAATGATGCAAACGTGAGTAGGCCCTATCGTCATTTTTGTTTCAGTTAAAAACATTTAGTTATAATTGATTACGATTGTTAATTAAGATTTCTGCGTATCGTTTTAATCAGAACAACCCCAGTTGTATATGTGCAAGTAACCTAGTTTGATACACTTTCCCCGGAGGTAAAGCCTCTGGTCGTTTATAACTGGTTAAAACTGCGAGAAAGCACTTAGCAGAAAATTACAAGGAGCTGTCAACTTGTAGGCGGGCGTTAATTGGTGAAAATGAATCCAATTCGCAATGTGTTTTTTGGGGACAGATTGTTGGGGAATCCGCTCGATAATCCGAAGATTCTATACTACCTCATTAATTATACTAGAAGCTGGATTAATTGATGAAAAGAATGTGCAAAACTGGGAGCTGGATTGGTATGAAGAAAATCTTGCCTAAAAAGAAAGTGGATGAATTTAAAAAAATGGTACAATCCAGCTTCTAGCCAAACATAATTCTTTTCATCAATCCAGCTGCCATTAAACCACAATCTTATCACCCATTGACCGGACACCAGGCAATCTTCGAACTATCGAACCTTTGGACTATCAAACCTTCAAACTATAGACAGGGAACCGATTGATGGTACTGAGAATAAAATTCATTTTCAAAATATTTTGGCATTGTAGTAAACTTGTGCAAGTTGCCAGGCAGTATGCAGGGATTTGGTCTCAAGAGACGTTCTTGAGACGGTCTCGAGACCGGAAAACTGCGGTCTTGGTCTCAGTCTCGAATGCCTTGGTCTTGGTCTCGGACCATCAGTCTTGGTCTTGGTTTCGATTGCGTCGGTCTTGGTCTTAATGGAACGGTCTTGGGATTGGTCTCTGTCTTAAATTCTCGTTCTTGATCATTTGCTGTATCCGAGCAATTTCTTTTATATAATTCGGTTATTTTCGATTATTAGAGACACTGGATGTTTAGGCCCTACGCGCTTGTTATCGATTTATGATGTGCTGACCATCTGTATATTCATGTTACTATAGGCAAAAAATGCATTTGCAACAGAACCAGCCATTTCAAAATTTGCTTTCACAAATGTCAAAGTTTTGGAAAATCTAATAATTATGTGGTCTGCCACGTGTAGTCACTATTAACCTACAATTCCGAGTACAAGACTTATTATAGGCCTACGCCATTCAAACAGAACGTTAAGCTACTTGTTCAGATGTCTTATTTATAACCTATCGTATACTGTAAGTAATTTATAGTGTGATATTCTCAGGCCGCAAAATTCAGACTGGCCTGTAAAACTTTTTCTGGACCATTATTATGATCAGTATTCTTCAGCAATACAAATAGTGTTTTAAGCGTATTATTCCTTTTAGCGTCTTAATAAATTGAATTGTTTATAAAAAAGAGTATCGGTTTTGGTCTTGGACCCTCTGTTTTGGTCTTGGTTTCGGACCACCAGGTCTTGGTCTTGGACCTCTCGGTCTTGGTCTCGAGGTTTTGGTCTTGTGCCCAACAGTGGCAGTATGACGTGAGACTTGATCATAGAAACTATCAAAATATTGGATCAGAGGTGGGTGTCTGCTTGATGACTTGAAAATGTTAACGATTTGAAAGTTGACACAAAGTCAATTCTCTGGTTTATATTAAGTATACTTTTTAATCTGTTGCAGTAACTTAATAATTAATTATGAAATGACTAATTGGACCTAATTATGATTAATTGGCTTCTATCGATTAAGAAAACTAACATGACAGGTCTATGTAGTGAACCTTTGTTATACCTCAATGGCCTTTGGAGAAGTCAGTTCCTAGTTGGATTTGTACAATTTGTCAAAGGTTTGTTTGCAAATATCAGGTTTTGTTATTATTTCTGACTTTCTGTTGCATATAATTTTATATTTTAACATTAAAAAAGTCTGAAACTGTGTTGAGACAACATTGCTTGGAAAGATGGGAGCAGATAGTATTTCATCATTTGGCTTCCTTTACATTCTGCGTAGTTCCCTTGTGAAAATGTTTTGCAGCTTTGAATAATCGCATTATTTTTGGGTAAATACGTGCTTGTCATAACTTTGAGCACTGAAAATCTCTTTAGTACATGTATGAAAGCTATGTACCTGGTTGTTTACTGATGTAAATGCCACATCATAGCTAACTTCAAGTTAAGTGCTTTCATTGCATATTAATATCATGTGCAAATGAGAAATATTTGATTTTTCAGTGCTTATGAGTAAATGCCTCATGTAGACAATATGCCAGACAGCAACTTTTAAAGGTTGTTAAAACGGTTGCATAAAGAGCTGCAGCAAAGGCATTACTACTTGGCAAATGCTAAAAAGCTGATCAAGTCAGATGGAGCAAACTGCGTAATTTAGCCAGTAGCTAGCAACACTCTTTCTTTTTCTCCATATTTAACTGTGCTTCTGGGGTGCTTATTTCTGCTCCTCTCAATTTTTTGGGTGAAATATCTACCAACCCACAGTGTTACTAATTTTACTATATTGGTTATAATAGATAAAAAGGTGTTCTCCAAGTACAGTGGTCTCTCGTCACCATGTCCTAGTGACATTGAAACTAATCAACATACCCGTGCACGAGCTTATATGTGCATGCGCATCGCAAAAGTTGAACACACTTGAAGTTTTATAAACATTCATACAGTCTGGCCTTGAAAAATTAAACAATTGCCTGCTTCTTTTTGTTCCAACATTCCTCATGTTGCTGCAGATATTGCCCAGAGTTTGTAAGCTTTATTCAGAGTTGGACTTACTAAAACCTAGTCATACATCAACAAATCTGTGCTATAGGGAGAAGAAAAACCTTTGGGTTGCTCAACGGACTCGCACATTTCAGAAATGTATTTTTCTATTGTTACTTCTGCATGCTGGACTGTTCAGTTACTTAACACTTCACCGGAACATGGATTTTTTTAATATTCGGTACTAGTGCCCTAGCGGACGTTGTTAAATGTTCACCTATCGTGTAAATTAACAGTTTGAACATTGTATTTGGTTTGCATGTGCAGTCAGCATTTTTTGCTTACCTAATTGTCTGATTATCACAAAGAACAGACTCAAGCATGACAGGTTGGGGTGTTGCTGAGTTCTGTTAATTCTGACTAGCTACATGTTTTATAAAGCCTATGTCAGGGTGCTAAATAAATTTCTAGTTCAATGCACTTGCGGACTGGTGAGATGTACTTAGAAAGGCTGCTGAATGCATGCCCAGATATATTATATTTTGCCTATCTGCAATTCAGATTGTGGCCTGTAGCCATGTAGTTTTGTGGCCTTTATGCGTGTCTGGCTGTTGGCTATGGTGAATGTGCTTTAAATACGTGTAACATTGTCTCCAAACGTTGTGCTTTTTGGTAATCGCTGGTTTCATTATGTTAGCATTTCTGAAAACTATCTTTTTCTTTTCTGCATTGCTATCACGTAAAATTTAATAAACCGTATGCATCTCTTCTGCTTAGTGTGACGAAATTAATTCCATGTCATAAACTATACCAAAGGCCCAACTTAAAGTTGTTGTCTATTTTTATAGCTCTGTCATGGTTGAAATCTAAGCCTAAAAGTTTGTAATTTTATTAGAGTAGGATGTAATTGGGTACAGAATTATTTCTGAATGGACAGTTCTATTCACATTTGAGATATAGAAAAATGTGATTTTTGCCAGTCAGTCTCACTCAGGTTTTAGTTGTGTCTGTCTTTGTGAATCTTAATACAAGTTTGCATTTAAACGAGATACAGTGCTAAACGTGGAATATAATATATAAATATTTGTTCTGTAAATGATACAAGTTTAGATTATGTATATATGTAACAATTATTAATACCATGTGAAAAGTTCATATGTTATATATATATCATATATATATATATAATGTATATATATATATGATATGTTATATAATATATATTATATATATATATGATATATGTTATATATATATATATAATATATAAAATGATGTAAAGCAGTTAAGTTTTGGCACCGGTATTAGCTGGGAAGTAAATGGTCATCCTGTGTCATATCAAGGAACTAAGGAGGAGTTAAGCACTTCATCTGTTGCATCATAGGGGTTTGGGAATTTGGAGAGTGATATTTACCAGTAAAATAAGATATACAATATGATATATTCTACTTCCAGAATATTATTGCTATTATTGTCGCTATTATTATTATAGTTATTATTATTATTTATATTAGAGAATTGTTCTAGAATTGTTTACACCAGAGTACCATATGAAAACATACTGATTCCCTTTTTTCAGTTATAACACTAATGGCCCAATATATATAATATGTTATAGTTTTAATACCTATGAACTTTTGTCTGACCTGAACTTTAAACATCTAAAGGTATTGTGACAATAGAATGTTACGTGCATGTTAGCCTATTTTAATAAACGAAAATTAATTTATTGATTGAGAATGTCCTGTTTTCATTCAAACTTATATGGTTTAATCATGGAAATGGTGCTGCAAAAAGCGACTACAATAAAGCCAATACCTATAATTATTATTGGCCAACTTTCTTCTACAAACCAGTGACTTGGTGTGCCATATTCCCGCGGTTTCAGCTGAAAGAGCGACGGAATGGACTGGATAATAGTAGGTCTATATATATAGCGTACTTGTCATGAGCTGTTTTTTCGCTGTGGTATCCGAGTTTTTTTTTAATGCTCATTCAAAGCTGAAAATGTATCGGGCAACGTGGCATCCCACGCCGGACGACGATCTGTTGACCAATGTACAATGGTGGCTCCATAAGGCCATTAGATCTGGAAGAGAGGATCGAGGTCTTTGAGTACTTTGATTCCTCTGTATTTGGCTCTGGTGAAAACTCACCAAATCTCGTTGTTAATCATGCCATGCCGTTGTTGCCTTCCTGCTCCTTTGACGCAAGAGAATCCGTGATAGCCTACAATGGCATTATAATGGCACCACAATTACACGTGTTTTAACATAACGCAGTGTCAAACCGTAGGCCATACCGATAAATTATTCTTACTACTATTACTGCTGCCTCTGCAGCGACTAGCCTACTACTACAACTATCACCACCACCCCTACTGCTATTAGACTTACTACCACTGCTTCTACCACTACTATCTTTATTTTATTATTATTAGTATAAGTTTCATGCTAACATTTTGTTAATTGCTTGCTTTGCTACTTTATTTTCTGATGCATGATGGGTAAACTTAGTGATGCATGATCGACTGACTATCTTGCTTACTGTTAGTGGATGGGTAAACAATTTTTAGATGCTTTATATTCATGTCAGAATGGCGTTATCATTGGTTGAGGTCTCTGTTCGTGTAAGCAGAAGTTTGCATACGAAAATAAAACATGTTCCAAGGTTTTACTACAGATGTGTGCGTTTCACTGCCATGCCAACTGATTTCACTAAATAATATTTACTGAATTCGATGCAATTTGAAGTTTGAACACGAATCAGTAGGCCTACTATTTCAGGGAGCTTGAGTACAGTTTCAGGTGGTTTCTATACAGTTTGTGCTTGTTATTAAAGGCATATATAGACCCTACTTTTTCTTTGGAATCAATACCATTTTAATTGACATTTTATTATGGGAAACGTCAGCTCCAGTGATTAGCATATCAGCTGACGTTACTTTACCTCAACACCAATTGGCTGTATATTTATTATCGTTTCCGCTATAGGCTATAAGCACTGACATGTTTAAATCCGGGAGTAGACCGTGATTTTTTTCATAAGAGACGGTTTTTCTAATCTGCCCAAACCCATTCAAAACCTGTATAGTTTTAAATATCTTGCCATTATTTTACATGGAGTTTATACGTAAACAAAAAACGTGGTGTAGGACTTAATTGTTAGTTAGCATTGCAGAACAAATAAAAATAAAGGTGCAATTATCGTGATGTATTCTATTAAAGTGATTATAATTTAGTTGGCAAGGAATTAATGGAAGAATGAACAACATTTTAAGTGCTAATTTCAAAAAGATGTGATGATATTTGTGGAAATCGATGAAACTAGCATTTTTTGCCTGACGGAAACTATATAGGTCCGTAGGCCTACCCGTTTCGATCACAGCTCAATTGCCATCAATGTATTTGATGTGAAGAACTTCAACAGTTTAGGAATGTGCAGCAAAGGTAACGAAGTAGCCTACATACTGCGCCATGCTCTTGACCATGCACGTGATGGTGACCTTTTCCCAGAAGCAATTATTTTTGGTGTTTTGATATTTTCCTTTACATGTATTTAGGCGTCAGTTAGGCCTATGCTTGTGCATGCTTATTAGAAAACTATGCACACAAAGCAAGATGAATTATTTAAATTGTAATGCGATATAAGAACTGGTTCTGAAGATTATAGAATTTAAAATTCTGCATATATTTGAGGACGCTTGTATAACTGATAGCTTACTTCAATTAATTCAATATCTCCAGCGTCACACCATGCGTTTGCATGACCCATGCAAGGTCCGACGAAGCAATAATTGCGTTTGCCTTGTGTTAGGCCCTATAGTTTAACTATTCATAATGCGAGCACCAGTAATTATTATCTTAGTAATAACTTCATCGCTATTATCACCTTGATCATCACGAAATGCATTTAAAGTAACTTCCCACTCCAGAGCGTTGCAGATGATGACCTCTATTATCCCAAGCTGTGTTCTGTACATCCATCCTATCCGCGCTTTACGAGGAGCTGGTACAAACCGCGTGGGCAAGGCATCCGAGATATCAACTTAGTCGACTGAAGGTGCTAGTTAAAATTTTCTCATTATTAGGGCTCTAAATTTTCGCGGTCGAAAACTGAAAAATTCGCGGCGTTATCGCGGTCAAAAACACAGAATTCGCGGTCATATCTGTAACATAATAAAAAAATCAATATCTTACTATAATCAATAGGCCTAATGGGCGGCGTATGCCAATATGAGACAGGTAGGTCTACTTGACTAAGTTAATCGGCCACTATAGACTTACTACCAGTAGGCCTAAGCAGCAATCGTCAATCAGTCGCAAGGATTGTCCTGTGCGCTTTTGTGCAAGACTTGTCCTTGTCAAAGCGCTTCATAAATGCCTAATTTTATTATATTGTATTGCATATCCAACGTGTAAGCCATCACGGGCTTCAGTTTGCCGGCTTTCTGGTCTAGAAGGTGGTCGATTTTCACATTTAATGGGCCTACTACGGCGATCATCTAGCATGACTTCAGAATACATACTAAACAATCTTTAAGCAGCAACGCTGATGGTATGGACCCTAAGGCAGATTACAGCGATTTCAGATAGTTTAGGATAGGGGCCTATATTGTCGACGTGGCAAATCAGAATTTTAAAAGATGAGCAGTTGACTTCAGTTCATCGATAGATGAAAGATACGAACGTCTTCCTCTACCAACGGAATGTTTTCGCACACGGAGTCGACAACTAATGTTTAGAACCTTTGTCTTTATCTCATAGGAAACACGAGCTGCACGAAAAAAACTCAAATTCGCGGCAAAACGAGGAAATTCAAGGGAGAATTTTAAATTCGCGATGACCGCGAAAAATTTACAGCCCTACTCATCATTACCGCTTCCCAGTGGAGTAGCCAGGTTTTAGTCTCATCATTACCGCTTCCCAGTGGCGTAGCCAGGTTTTAGTGTCAGAGGGAGCAGCGAGCACATTAAAAAGGCGCCAACTTTTTTAAATATAAAATGAAATATTTTAAAGTTAATATTTGAAATAACGAAATTCGTAATGTCATTACTATAAACACCTACTATGAAGTAGTGTATAATATAGTACTAGAATCATAGAATACAGACTACAATCGAATTGAAAAGCAAAAAACATTTAATAAAGCATCATAATTAGACTATGTAGGCTACTAATTCTTATGAATAACTCCATTCTATTATCCTAGACACAATTAGTAAATATATATCACAGCCTTTTTCGTCTAGGTTTCATTCTGGCCAAATGATCAATTACTTTGTTAAAATCCACATCAGCAGCAAGCTGTCTTTCGATCGTAATCAAAGCTAAGCTGTACAACCTTTCCTCGTTCATTCAATATGGAACGGAGACAGCGCCGGCTTTAAGCATAGGCGACATAGGCGGCTGCCTAGAGCGGCATTATTCCAGGGGGCGGCAAAATTATGAAAATATAATTATGAAAAGTTAAAATTAAAAATATTTGTAAGTTATGAAAATTATTTGTTGTGCTTGTGTATATCTAGCAAAACATTTCAAGAAAAAGATCATTGATCTTAAAAAATCAATTCAACAATTGAATGCAACTAAAACTATGCTCCAGAATTACAGAAACAGATGAAGGTTTTGCTAAGCAATTACAACAGCTAAATCTTTGGCAGAAGAACTTGGTATTGAGTGCACTTTTCCTAAGGAAATACAGATAAGATCTGACGAAGAAAGAGTCATTGACTATGAAGTTCCAGACAATCCAATTCTTGAGCCAGAAAAGAATTTTAGAGTAAATTTTTTTAACCAGATATTGGATACCGCAATTCAATCAGTTAATGATCGATTTATGCAGTTAACATCTCACAGTGACTTATTTGGATTTTTGTATGACATTAAAAAACTGGATAAATGTGATAAAAAAGAAGTTTTCAAAGATTGCATGGACCTTCAAGTAGCTTTAACATCTGAAAACGAGGATTCAGCAGACATTAATGCAACAGAACTGTGCGATGAGTTATTTGCTTTATCAAGAAGAATTACTGAAAAAAATCAAGCCCCAGAGTTATATTAGACTATCTATGTGGAATGGGCTTGGTTGCTCTTTTCCAAACGTGTACGTGGCATTGCGAATTTTGCTTACACTCCCGATAACAGTTGCGAGTGCAGAGAGAAGCTTTTCGAAGCTCAAACTCATAAAAACATATCTTCGTTCTACCATGTCTCAGGATCGTTTGGTTGATTTAGCTACCATATCTATAGAAAGCACGATTGCAGAAGAGTTGGATATGACCGAAATAATTCAGGAGTTTGCTTCTGCAAAAGCTAGAAAAGCATATTTTTCATGAAATCAACTAATAAATACCTTTAGCGTTTTAATAAACATACCATTTCAAACATTTTTGTTTTTCATTACTTTTTAAAGCATAAAAGGCTTCTTAAAATCAACTACCTATAGGCCTATTGAAAACTCTTAACTTTTATAAAGTTGCAAAAATTTAAAAATTTATGTTGAAGACTTGTAATAAAATTATAAAAATTTCACATTTTCAT